>CM076680.1:175659755-176027255 GCA_038501925.1 Xenopus petersii | reverse complement strand
AGGGCATGACCAAATGAGATGTAGATAAGATGCCTCTGAGGCCCTACACTTAGGACACTGTGGTGAGTCCAGCCTGCTCATACGGAACAGCCTATTTGGGGTTAAGTGGAGTCTATGTAGAATCTTGAATTGGATCAGTCTATCTCTGGTTGAAACGAGGTAATCATATGCCTTAACAGTTGCCTCCTCCCAATCTGCATCCTCTAGCTCTGGGATGTCTCTGCTCCAGGCTGCACCCGCTGCATTAAATGGAGGTTTAATAGTAGCTAGGAGAAGCGAGTACAGCCTGGTGACAAGTTTTTTGGCGGTGGGGGCTTTAAGGGCTGATTCTATCTTAGAGGTTGTGAGATTCACAGTGGTCCCATGAAATTGGGCATTGGTTGCCTGTCTAAGCTGAAAATAGGAGAACCAGGGAAGGAGCTCTTGGGTGTGGACATGTTTAATTTCAGCCCTGGGGCGTATCATCCCGTCAATAATCAAGTCCCCTAGTGTACGTAGACCCCCTTGTGGCCATATTTTGTACGCTGCTATGTGCTTCAGGTGTGGGAGGAAGGAATTTCCCCATAGGGGTAGCTGAGGCGAAAGAAGGGGTAACGATATATTGCATATTTTGAGTGCTGCCACCCACGCTTTGTATGGGGTGATTATAACTGGGTGGGTTGTGTGTAGATCGGAAGATGTGCGGAACGGAATATATGAGAGGGATTCTATTGAGCTTGCCAAAGTGGCTTGCAGTGGGAAGTTCGGATTATATGGATCTGGATTAAGCCACCAGTGTATATAGTAGATTTGGGCTGCCAAGGAGTAGAAATACCAGTGCGGAAGGCCCAATCCCCCTTCGGTAACGGGAGCCCGCAATTTGGCTCTAGCAAACTTAGGTGGCTTGTTTGCCCAGAGAAACGCTGTTTGGGCCGTATCAATAGAGATAAAGAAGGAGCAGGGGATAAGAACAGGGGAATTGTGGAAGATGTAGAGGAACTTAGGGAGAAATATCATTTTTAAAAGATTGATCCTGCCCCAGATAGAGATGGGTAGATTAGCCCAGACTTTTAACTTATCTTTCATATTGGAAAGGAGTGGCTCAAGATTAGAGGGTATGAAGTCGTCCAGAGTCCTATGTATCACAATGCCAAGGTACTTGAACGAGTCCACCCAGACCAGAGGGGTAGGAGGAAATAAGTCAGGGTTAATGTTGGTATCGATAGCAAGTACGCTTGACTTACTCCAATTGATTTTTAGTCCTGAAAACCGTCCAAAGTGGTCTACTATGTCCAGGACCGCCTGAAGGGAATTGCCCGGGTTATCCAAATATAGCAGTATGTCATCTGCATATAAAGAGATGCGTTCTTCCACTTGCCCCAGGTGGAGACCTGTGATATTTTTCGCTTGACGGATCAGAATTGCCAGTGGCTCCACTGCTAGGGCAAAAAGGAATGGTGATAATGGGCATCCCTGTCGGGTGCCCCTATGTAAGTCGAACTTAGCTGATAGGTAGCCATTACAGTTAACTTTTGCTATTGGTTGTTGGTATAATAGTCTCACCCACTTGATGAATTGATCCCCCAGGCCAAATCTCCTCATGATTTCCCAAAGGTATGTCCATTCTATAGAGTCAAACGCTTTAGCCGCATCCAGTGACACCACTACTCGCGAGCCCTGGTTACTATGGATTGCATGCAAATTTGTAAATAGTCTCCGAATATTCACATTGGTGGATCTATTGGGCATAAATCCAGTTTGGTCTGGTTCAACTATTTCCTCTATAGTTTGTTTGAGCCTGTTGGCCAGGACCTTAGCAAATACCTTGGCATCTGTGTTGAGCAGGGAGATAGGGCGATATGACTCGCAGATGAGGGGATCCTTACCTTCTTTCGGAATGACCACAATCACTGCCTCATTGAAGGAGGGAGGGAGGTGGTCTTCCTCAGTGGCATGTGTCATAGTCTTATGTAGCCAGGGTGAGAGGATAGCACTGGAGGTTTTGTACCAGTCCGCCGGAAGGCCATCGGGACCGGGTGTTTTATTGGATTGAAGGGAGGCTATTGCGTCTTGTACTTCTACTAAAGAAATAGGGGCGTTAAGGAGGGCACTTGCATGTGTTGACGGTTGAGGAAATTGGATACCATCGAGGTAGTTTGTTAAGTGTTCTGATGAGTAGTCGACTTTTGTGGCATACAGTGTTTGGTAGTAAGCTGCAAAGGCATCAGCTATCTGAGAGGGGTCTGTTACTATATTACCTGATGGGGAGATAATTTTGGGGATAGTGTTGGATGGAGTTTGGGATTTGGAGAGGTATGCTAGGATTTTCCCATTCTTCTCCCCCCTATCAAATGTCCTTTGGGAGGCATATAATAATCTCTTTTGTGTCATTTTGACTCTAGTTTCCTCCAGTGCTATCTGTGCTGCCCTAAAGGTGTGAAGTGTATCTGGACCTACATTTTTGATATAATTCTCCTCTGCCTCAGTCAGCGTTTTCTGTTTAATTCCCCTATTCTTGATTAAATACTGTGTGATGTACAAGGAATACAAGAAGCCTGGGCAAGCAGCTTACACTCTAACACAACAACAGATAATGCTGCTGCATGTGGTATAACAATGAATCCTCCATATTTTCTCCCCAGTTTCTAACGTTCATCTGCTATAAGTGAAAAGCTTTGAAGAAGACAATGAAGTGAAGAGTTAAGCTGACTATACATGGGCTGATAAAAGCTGCCGACAGACCGAGTCGCTGCTGATTGGCCCATGTGTGGGGCCTTCCGACGAGCTTCCCCAATCAATATCCAAAAGTCGGACAGATGTCTATTGGGTAAGATTCGTTGATGCGGTCCCGCGATCTGACAGTCCGTATTGGCAGCATTATGATATCAGATAAGTCCGAATGTGGACATATGGGGTAGAGATCCAATCGTTTAGCGAAATTGCCAAATGAGCGTATCTCTAGGTGTATGGCCACCTTAAGTGGTTGGGGAATTCACTGAAATAATGTCTGCTCATAGTCCATAAAGTAAAATACCAACCATAATGCAGTATATTGAGCCAGATTGTTTGAAAATGTATAACATCAGTCTGCTTCACACAACTATACACAAATTTTCTAGAATCGTCTGAATTTGACATTTCCTATTCTTTTTCTATCCCTAGCCCAGGGCCGTCATGGATCCCCCAGTCTGATTAAAGATTTCATAAACTTCAATGTATGATATAATAATTTTAATTTAATGAACATGCTATATGAGAAATAATCGTCCCACTACATATAATAATAATTGGGCAGCAGAGCTCCAGCCTAAGGTTCCTCCACCAGTTCCACAAGCAAAACCCACTTATGTCCCGACCAATTGAGCTTCAACCTTCCAGCAAAGAAGATAAATCAGTCACATCTACATCTCAATAACAACAAGGAAATCATCATTTCCACAATAAAACAGTGACACATGGGCAGAGAACATGACAAAAGTGAATCCCAGAATGTGGAAAATAATTCCTGGAACAATAACTGAACATTATGAATGGCAAGAGAATTGGGGAGGATTCACGATGCTTGAATTTTATTTGCTTACTGAGTAGAAAACAATCAGATGCGGCTCCAGTGTGACATCACTAATCTCCATGGAAACAATGTAAGAATGGTTGCTTGTCACATCCACACGGTGGATAAAAGGTAATGCTGAGAAAGGCCTTGCAGGTTTCCTGACACTCCACCCGGCCGCAGAGTGGGGTTTTATTGTGTCGGCAGAAAATGCAGCTGCTGCAAAGTCTGTCCTGCTACAGTATATGCTAGAACTGCAGTGCTCATGCATTGGATCAAACACCAGCCTCAATGTCTCTAATGCACCAGCTTTTCTTTTTGGGGGAGGCAGGGACCCCAAGGTTCTTTACTAATCTGCTATTATTCTCACTTTACATTCTAGGGAACATCCACTTACATTAAGCAAAGTCAAATTTCAGACATAATTGTTTTTCCCCAAGAATTCAAGTATCAACTCATAATAAGGCATTGACTCTGACACAATTGCACTGAATCTGGCACAACCATATCCAATTTGTCAAAATGGACGCAATTGTGCAAATATTTTAGAAGTCTCTCTGATGTACGAGTGACATCTCTCAGTGTACGAGTGACATCCACACCTGATTCTTTAGGTGCAATTGAGGAGCGCTGAGAGGACCCTGGAGCACATTTGGACTTGGGACCCATAAGGTTAATAGCCCCTATGGCTTTAAATCCCTACAGGTTCAGTTCCCTTAGTTGCTGGGCAGAAGAGAATGTCTGTATGTAAGTTTATTTCCATATGGATGCTATTGGCTAGCAGGTAGAGTGACCACTTCCTGTCTCACTTTGGTACAGTGCTGGGAAAGGAGTGACACTTCATCTTTGCCTTCCACCTTAGCAACAGGGTGGGTGCCTGCTTTGGGCCTGAGCCCAGTTAAAGGGGTGGTTCCCTTTGAGTTAACTTTTATGTTATAGAAGGGCCAATTATAAACAACTTTTCAGTTAGATTTCATTATTTATTTGTTATAGTTTTTGATTTATTTCTTCTGAATCTTTCCAGATTTCAAATGGTGGTCGCTGACCCCATCCAAAAAAACAAATGCTCTGTAAGGCTACACATTTATTATCATTGCTACTTTTTATTCCTAATTTTTATATTCAGTCCTCACCTATTCATATTCCAGTCTCTTATTCAAATCAGTGCATGGTTGCTAGGGCGATTTAGACCTCAAATAATAAAGAATAAAAACCAGTTGCAAATTGTCTCAGAATATCCTGTTCATTTAAAGGTGAACAAACCCTTTAAGTCGAGGTACAGGGCTTGTGAATGAGGCATTAGATGGTGGCAGGTGTAGCTCCTGTAATAGTAAACTCTAGGAGTGAGGGTTGAGCTGGAGAAGAGAAGTTCTGAGCTCCAACATAGGAGTGGCAGTTTGGAGGTATCTCTCCCAGGACATATTGCCTGTAGTGTAGGGATCCCAGCGGAGAGGGAATCAGGATAGAGGATATCCCTGAGGTGATCCTCAGGGAATTTATTTTCCCATATGACCTAAGGGATTGATACTATTGGTTCAACAGGAGAATAAATGGAAGATAGAGCAGTGTTAGAAGCACATGATCATGTCTCCCATGTCTGATAACTGCTATTCAAATGAACTAGCCAATAATCTGGATGCTAGATAGTCCAGCACTGCTACAAAAACATTAACATGCCAAAAATCCCCCCCCCGTGCATAATAATGTTTCAATGTTTCATTGAATATGTTGGGTTATGTCACACCAGTGGCCCCTGGCTACTCATAGACTTGTCCAAGAGCAGAGATCACACTCTTTTTCATTGCCATTAATTCTAAGTAGGCTTCACTTATTAAATCTGATATAGCCGTAAGTTATATAGCCATGGTGGGGATGTTGAGGAAACTAGTTCAACTGCCCCATTGTCCCCAATGTCCAGTGTTGACTTGACAAGCAACAATTTGTATTTGACATAGGCATCTCTCAAACTTCAAGCATGAATAATAATAAGCATGAAGGATAATTGTAATAATAAGCATGAATAATAATAATAACCATGAATAACACAATGAACCCCAAGTGGGCTGATGGAGAGTCCCTTTGAAGACATGTTGTCATTAGGGGCAGTGGAGAAGAAGCAAATTGTGCCATAGATTAGATGTAACACTAGAACTGAAAATAAAATATGTTTCTACTTACCAACGAGGACTTGAACAGCTTGAGAAGAGCCGGCGGTTTAACCTCAAAACTGTGACCTGAAATAAAAAGACATGAAAGAAACATTAGAAATCCAGGGGACATGAAATCCTCAGTTTAGTTAGTTTCGTTTAGTTGATCTAAACAGGGCTCTGCACATGATGGGACATGGGGTACAGCAGCGATTTCTATTCACAAAGCAGAGACCAGTGTCATTTCTGAGCCACACACAATGGAAACCTGCAGTAGCCTGGTGCACCCCAATGTGCCCAGCCATTTACCATTCAGGAACATGAGAAGCAGCCCCCCCATTGGGAAAGGAATCTGTTAACCAACCTATTTCCATTATGGCAATGAGAATGACTGAGTGCTACTGCTTCTCACAACCAATATCTGAATTCAGAAAACAAAAAACTTAGATATTCCCAAGGACGTGGAATTTAGAAAATGGTTTAGCTAAAATAAAACATGACAAGTACTTAGTACTTCGCTCTCAATTCGTCTGCACTTCCGTGTATTTAGGAGCGAGGCACAATCTGCATATTTGGCCATTTCTGGGCCTGGGTTGATGTTCCAGTATAATCCAGTTGCTGTGCGGCGCTTGATCTCTTAATGCAGCTGAAAAGATGAAAATGAAGTTGGACAAGCATGGAAGATGCCGGGGCACAGCCTGCCCACAAAACAAGCAATTCTGCAAAAGCCTTTTCTGCTTTTCATTCTCACTCTCTGGATACATCCACGAGTCTGTATTTAGCAAACCTCTGATTTATTCTGACTCTAACAAGGTACACTCTCGTATACGCTACCCTGTTGCTAAAACAAACAGACAAAAATACATGAAAAACACAACCTTAGCAGAATGTTTTTTCTAAATAATTTGCCAAAATAGTTTTACATTCAGCAAAAAAGAACCAATTTTCATTAAATTAAAGGGCAAACAAAAATATAATTCATATGACCCAGAAAAACTCTAACAAATTGCAGAATCCCATGCACTGGCTGCACATTGAACAATCCCTGACCAACCTTAAATTTATATAGTGGTTCCTCTAGCACAGAACTCAAGCTCCGAGTTTTGGGCACAGTTCATATAAAGTGCTCCACCATGGGGTGCTGAACTGCTGATCAACTTTGCCACCACTACTTTATACGCTGGACAACGAGCGATACATCCAAAAAGCATAGGAAAAAGTGCACTGCCATAGAAAAAACTGGAAGGTATTGCACAGGGAGCTGTAACTGAAGTTCAATGCGGTTGTTGGACTTGTGAAGTACAGGATTCATAATCTACAAGACACAGTAAAAAGGGCATAGTTTGCCTTTAGATCACAGTTTTATATCTGCAAAGACCTGTCTATGTTGGACTATTATAAAGACGAATGAAACTAATGTAATGTTCTCCAGAATCAATACTTTCTTCATACTTTTCTCATAACCATAATATTTTTCTGCAAATCAAAGTGAATCTGTAATGCTATATGGAAGTCAATGTGTAGCTACAAGGAATTATTCACTCAGATGGCAGTTTTCATTGCTTTAAAGTGCCAGAAAAGTGCCAGCTAGAACCATTCAGGCTCAGGCACATGCCACTTACACAAGTCACTGCCGCTGGTACATTGAAAAAGAAAGTCAGCGAGTTCAAAAAACAAATCTGTGTTTAACAGCTCTGATTTCAATCTATGCTGATTTGATTGGAAGAAAAAGTGCAGGACATGCCAATCCTTATTAAGGGTATTCATAGATTGTGTTTGTTTTCCACATGCTTTAAATTGTGTGTTTTGAAACTTTCACTCCGTCAGGAAAGCAAATCTTGCCGCATGCCATCTGTCATTGTCAGTATAAAGCCGAGCAGGCGCAACTGCACAGCATTCTACAATGTGGGGGTACAGGGGATACTAGTGCTTGATACTGGGGGTTCAGTCATGAGGCCAGTTGGCACAGGAGAATTGGCATGCACCCTAATGGAGTAGATTTCATCTGAAAGGGCAAACTTCCGTTTCTTTAACTGGAGGCTCAGTTATTATTGTGTATGTGAGGGCAGCAGAGGTGACAGCTAGAGGTGACAGCTAGAGGTGGAGGCTTGAGCTCAACAAAGACAATAAGCATTCATTATTGGTTTTCTGCTGCCTCAGGCACAAGAATAGACTGGTTCCATCCGGTTTGAATATTTAATTTTGGGAAAAATATTGCTGTTTGGGAAAAACTGAGATTTTCTGTAGTTCTACATTTATCCAGCCATTTTCTGCACTTGTATAGGGGTGCTCTCTCCATACAGTATAGCAATTATAAATACTCTTCATCATCGTGATCTTTTTTTCTGAAACCTACAGATAAATCAGTGTTTTGCTGAGGCAACCAAAGCCTGTTTTTGCAAACGAGCTGCTAATATTCCTGAATGCCATTGGTTCCCACTCAAGTGGGGGTTCAGCCTGAAGGTCAGTTTGACTACAGCCTCTCACTCTCATATAATATAGGAGATGTTTGATGGAGAACTAGAAAACGTGCGCAGTATCATTCACAGTCATATAACTGGTCTGCAAAATTGCATTAGATCTTTTTACATATTCATTTCTCAATTTGTATTCAGTTGGGTTCCATTGGTAGGAATCCTTTCAGCTGTCATGCTTCAATGGCTTTGGTATTCGTTACACTATGAAGGTTAATAACTCGGCCACATTCCATGCAGCGTCGCAGGGTCTTTGCTTGTCTCTGCAAATACCAGCTATGTCTGGGAAATATTAGTAATTAACAAATATCCGCATGATGTGGCAACGTCTTGCAGAGATAATATGGAGAAGACTGTCAGTCAAAAATGAACAGCCCAAAATACAACCAACACCTCTCTAGGGGCCCAGTGGAGTCTCAGCTGAAATATTCACTTGGCTTCCCAGTGACACAGTCATTACAATGTCTTGTACTAGAAATCCCTGTCTTTTAATTTCATTCACCAGCAGCCAATGGCAACGAACCTTCCTGAACCACAGACAACACTTCTTCAGTTTTGTGCAGCGCAGGGAAATACTTTAACAATATTGGATAAAAAATACACGGTTGATCAAATCCTAAAATGATTCCACACCTGGCTGAATCCTAGAGCAGATCCTTATTTAGGAAACCCGAATTATAAATATGGGACAGCATCAGCCTACATTGGTTAGTGGAGGCTGAGTAGATCCGTTGCATTACAGGTTTTTGCATTGGTTTTATATTGGATTTCTAATGGAAGATTTGAGCTCTACTTTCACGGAATATTTCAGATTAATTTGAGGGTTGCATCAGTTCTATGCCACATTGATCAGTTACCCAATTAATTGAAATCTCTGTGGTGCCAATGAGGGTCAATGTGTAAGGAAACAGTTTGATGTATATCCGCCATTACATTTTCAGTGGAACAAATCAGTCAGCGGGGAAGTGGTAAATACTTGTGACCCATGTTATGCATCTGCCTGTGTTTTAATTATGGCCTATGGCCTGTACCTTGTGCTTGTGAACATGATAGTGATAGCACTCGTGCACATGATAGCACTCCATGGAGAGCCAATAACAGTACTTTCAATAAAAAGGAAAAAGACGCTACAAATTGGGTCAATAGACAAGCTGATGTCAATAATTAGACAGCCAGACAGTCTGAATCAGCATCTCGTATCATGTGTCTGTGTCATTTTGGGTTTACATCGATGCTCTGATCCTGGCATTTTAGCTCAAACGCATACATTTTAAGAAAATAGTTTTGTTATGATTTATGGTTTGCTTTATAATTTGCTGTTAAAGTGCATAATAAGCCTGTTGTCAATAGAGCGAGCGCTGGTCCCAAACACCTGTCTTTTGTGCCGTGTTATCTACAAAGAAAGGGAAGATTTATTATGAGAGGCACCATACAGCTCAAGTATTAAGCACTGATCTGCTAAGGCTCCGCATGACATTCAGACTTTATTTATAACTGCAACAAAGGCAAAACATTAGAGAGATTTCCCCCGTGTGAGACACAAAAATCTACATGTCACAGAACTGGGAAACAGCTTCCCTACAAATAATATCTCAGAAAGTAGCAGGTATCGTCATCCGAAAAAGACATTCAGGCTATTATGAAGGCAGGACTTGGACTTGAGAAAGGGTTGGCAAATCCAAAATCCAGCCTTCTCTCCGCATCTCATACTGACTGATTCTACAGGTGACCGATATTTACTACACAAGCTTCCCTATTCCACTCAGAACCAGGTTATTTTGTTACTAGAATTCTGCCTATTTATGATCTCGAGCCACAGAATCCAGTTTGCTATATAGGGGGTCTTAACTAAGGTTTTAGCCGTTGCAGAAGCCAAAAACCTTTATTTCTGTCACTTCTCCCTCTGACATTTTTTGCAGACTGGCAAACCCCAATTTCCAGACAGAAACAGTTGCACATATGAAACATATGCATCAACTGCCAACATCAACATCATGCCAGACAGCCTGGCAACATCCTACTAATGGACAGTTAGAAAATAAACCAATGTAGGTCTACATTTTATTATATCCAGGCTCCAAAACATTAAATACTAAGCCATTATTGTTTTTGTAAACTATTTCCTTCTTTTTTTCATCTATGGCTCGTGACCAAATATTGGCTCCTTGTTCTGCCAAGGGTGGGTCTTCAGGCCCGGACTGGCAATCTGTGGGTTCTGCCAAATGCCAGAGGGGCTGCTATAAGGTGCCATAGAAAGTCACTATTTAGTGGGATGGTGGGGCTGTTTGGGCCACTGTGTGGGCTGATTGGGCCTCTGTATACCTGAAATGGCAGGGCCTATTTTAATTCTCAGTCCGGTCCTGTGGGTCTTCATGGTCCTCTTTTACAGAGCACACGTTCTTTTCACAATAGTTACCAGCAATCGATGTACCAACTTTATTCTGACCAATTATTGGCTCACAAACTTCATTTCCGACTCTTGAAACGTTAAGTAGCCTTTAAAGGGATACTGTCATGGGAAACCATTGGTTTTTTTTTCAAAACTGGAGCAGTTAATAGTGCTGCTCCAGCAGAATTCTGCTCTTAATCCATTTTTAAAAAGAGCAAAAAGATTTGTTTATATTCAATTTTGAAATCTGACATGGGGCTAGACATTTTGTCAGTTTCCCAGCTGCCCCCAGTCATGTGACTTGTGCTCCAATAAACTTCAGTCACTCTTTACTTCTGTACTGAAAGTTGGAGTGATATCAACCCCCTCCAGGGTCATATTTAATATGCACGCATGCGCACAACCACATCACCACACACATGCACACAGATAGGAGACACTGGCCGGCAATGCAGGGGGGTCCTGAGGGTGGCCCAGGGCAGCATCCCCGGTGGGCCCCGGGCCTCCCAGTCCGACCTTGCCCCCCTCCCTTTCCACCCCAGCAGCCTAACAAAAGAACAATGGAAATGTAAGAAGATAACAGCTCCCTAACACAAGATAACAGCTGCCTGGTAGATCTAAGAACAACACTCAATAGTAAAAGCCAAGTCCCTGATTCAGTTACATTAAGAAGAAGAAATAACAGCCTGCCAGAAAGTAGTTCCATCCTAAAGTGCAGGCACAAGTCACATGACTAGGGGCTGCTGGGAAATTGACAATATGTCTAGCCACATGTCAGATTTCAAAATTGAATATAAAAAAATCAGTTTGCTCTTTGAGAAATGGATTTCAGTGCAGAATTCTGCTGGAGCAGCACTATTGATGTGTTTTGAAAAAAAACAACATTTTCCCATGACAGTATCCCTTTAATGTCTAATGAAAATTCTACACTGGAAAAAGACCACCATTAAATTGACAATATTGACCCTTCACTAGATGATGATTCTTCTAATTTCTGCATTGTAGAATCCATTGTTCTCTTTCTCTGTATTAGTAACACTATTAATGTATGTCCGGATAAAGCCCATTTGTCAATCAAACCCCTTTTGTAGTCTAGTGTATAATGTACCCCCTATTGTAAAATATAAGGATATTATAAGTCATTGAGAAGTTCCCTGGAACAGGTCAGGGAAGTCCAAGATGACTTCCAATATCTTGAATATTTTACAACTTGGGATGCATTTTTTTAATATAATAATAGACACATTGAAGTGAGTTGTGTGACACAAATTACATCACTACCCACCAAATATAATAAGGTTAGATTTTAAAGGATATTACAGGGCCTTAAAGAGAAAGCATAAAACTGCATCTAGAATGTCTATTCCCCCTTATTAAGCAAAAAGAAGCAAAAAAAAAGTCAATAAGGCTTTTCCTGGATTTAACCACTGCTCTGGAATTCTGAGGTTATTTATGGACTCTCATTGCCCTTGAATCCTAGATTTGATATATTTAGTAGTTTAATAAGAGGTTTGGAGCTTTTCAATCTGCAGTCAGTGTGACACAGCAAACATAAGCCTGGATTGGATTATACGGAGCTCAGCCCTATCTTTTGCTTATTTACTCCCAAACCATGGATACCGGAGATGGAATGTGACCGATTAGAAATCTTTTGTATTTCATATGATGTGTCTGTTTAATATTGTAAAAAATCAAACACATATCCACAGTGCCGGCACGCTAAAGGAAACACAACTGTAACATTCAGATAACACAATTTAAATAAATGCATGTTAATAATTAATACAATGTATAATGTGTCAGTGCTGTGCCCAAATGGCTGAACATATTGGGGTATATTCATCAAAGAGTGAAGTTAATAGAGAACTTCCGCCACTAGAGTGAAATTCTGCCACTTTCCATTCATTTCTATGGGATTTTTAAAGGCGTATTTATCAAAGGGTGAACTTTCACCCATTGATAAATATGCCTTTCAAAATCCCATAGAAATGAATTGTGAGCTGCGGAATTTCACTCTAGTGGCGGAACTTCACTCTTTGATAAATTTACCCCATAGGGTTTATTTGCTAAAAAAGAGGTGAAGTAGCCGGTGCCACAACTGTAAGTTCCTTGAATCTTCTGAATCTTTCCAGCTTTCAAATGGGGGTCACTGACCCCAGCAGCATCCGAAAACCGATTGCAAATAGCCTTGGACCACTCATATTAAAAGTTAA
This sequence comes from Xenopus petersii, assembly GCA_038501925.1. Classification (NCBI taxonomy): domain Eukaryota; kingdom Metazoa; phylum Chordata; class Amphibia; order Anura; family Pipidae; genus Xenopus; species Xenopus petersii. The sequence goes on along the minus strand of CM076680.1, from coordinate 176,014,503 downwards.
TTTAAAGTGACCATCCTGTTAAATGGTTCACTCAAAACAATTCATTTGGATATCAAAATAAACAAACAAAACGTTTTAGGCAATAGAGGAACCGACAAAAAGAAATTCTTAGAAAGAAAAACTCTCCACTGTAATTGTCTAGAAGGAATGCAGAGGCCTTTAATAAGCATAGACTTCTAATGGCAAAAATGTGTGGAGTGATTCATTCTCTTTCCAAGCCTATAACTCGCCAGAGCCTGTAACACAGACACCCATAGAATAAACAATCTTAGAAAATAATAAACTTCCTGAAAATGTTGAACATGTTGGATTATATGAAACTTGGATTTTCTACTGCTGAACCAAGACATTTATTGTGGAATATTGTGGAACAGTAGCACCAAATCCCAACTGATTCAATTGGTCTTATTCTAGCTGCCAACCACATGTGATCCAGCTATGACAATAAACATCTATTTCTAATTAAATATCCTGTGAATGAGATTATAATGATAAAGTTCTAAGAATATTCCAATAACAGACAAGGAATAAAACTAATCATACAAATAAGGAAATAAAAAGGAAAACCAGTAGACGGATATTTGTCACATTTATTGGAAACGCATTTCACAACTTCAACTTGAACAACCAGAAACAAAATATTCAATTCATTCAAACAATCGTAAGAATTTTTTGTCTAAATTATAAAAACCTTCCTCAGGCCCTCAAGATGGAACCTGACCTGATTTATCAAGGGTCGAAGTGAAAATTAGAATTTCGAATTTTTAATTAGAACTTTTGAGTTTTTTTATGGCCAAAACTGTCAAATTCGAATAGGGAATTATTAAAATTTGATTTGAGTTTTTAAAAAAAATCAAATTAGATTTTTGAGATTCATCTCACTGGCCCTTTAAGAACTTAAATCTCGACTATTCGCCACCTAAAACCTGCCAAATCGCTTTTTTAGTCAATGGCAGACATCGTGGGATCAATTTGGAGTTGTTTGCAGCCTTCCTGACATTCAAATTTTTTTCGGAGAAAAAAACTTGAATCGAGTTTTTAAAAATCATATATACCTATTGAGGAAATACATGATGGGACACTCTGATAGTTAGTGTAGAGTTTTTAAAACTCGTATCAAATTAGATTCAAATTAGATTTCATATTGACCATAAAACTGGTTTAACTTGACAAATGGTTCATTCACACAGAACTTTCCTGAAATAGAAAATAACAAATAAACTACCTCTATACGACCTCATAAGATTTCATTCTCTAAGAGACTAATTTGTTTCCATCTTTCCAAACGCATCAATAATAAATGGACAGCGAGTTAAATACCGAAAGAAATGAGTGGATAACTGACTACGTAACCTTTGATTTCGCTATCCTGTTTTATTGTCAGACAATTACATGTTTCACCATTTACCTTTCTCTACTGATGTCTTTATTTACCCTTTAATTAGAACGTTCACACATCTCTTGCTTCCTCATCTGTTCTCCTCTTCTTTTCTGCTCTCCCCTTCTTTTCTGTTCTCCTCTTCTTTTCTGCTCTCCCCTTCTTTTCTGCTTTCCCCCTCTTTTCTGCTTTCCCCCTGTTTTCTGCTTTCCCCTTCTTTTCTGCTCTCCCCTTCTTTTCTATTCTCCCCTTCTTTTCTGCTCTCCTTTTCTTTTCTGCTCTCCCCTTCTTTTCTGCTTTCCCCCTCTATTCTGCTTTCCCCCTCTTTTCTGCTTTCCCCTTCTTTTCTGCTCTCCCCTTCTTTTCTGCTCTCCTTTTCTTTTCTGCTCTCCCCTTCTTTTCTGTTCTCCCCTTCTTTTCTGTTCTCCCCTTCTTTTCTATTCTCCCCTTCTTTTCTGCTCTCCCCCTCTTTTCTGCTTTCCCCTTCTTTTCTGCTTTGCCCTTCTTTTCTGCTCTCCTTTTCTTTTCTGCTCTCCCCTTCTTTTCTATTCTCCCCTTCTTTTCTACTCTCCTTTTCTTTTCTGCTCTCCCCTTCTTTTCTGCTTTCCCCTTCTTTTCTGCTTTCCCCCTCTTTTCTGCTTTCCCCTTCTTTTCTGCTCTCCCCTTCTTTTCTATTCTCCCCTTCTTTTCTGCTCTCCTTTTCTTTTCTGCTCTCGCCTTCTTTTCTGTTCTCCCCTTCTTTTCTATTCTCCCCTTCTTTTCTGCTCTCCCCCTCTTTTCTGCTTTGCCCTTCTTTTCTGCTCTCCCCTTCTTTTCTGTTCTCCTCTTCTTTTCTGCTCTCCCCTTCTTTTCTGCTTTCCCCCTCTTTTCTGCTTTCCCCTTCTTTTCTGCTCTCCCCTTCTTTTCTATTCTCCCCTTCTTTTCTGTTCTCCTTTTCTTTTCTGCTCTCCCTTTCTTTTCTGCTTTCCCCCTCTTTTCTGCTTTCCCCCTCTTTTCTGCTTTCCCCTTCTTTTCTGCTCTCCCCTTCTTTTCTATTCTCCCCTTCTTTTCTGCTCTCCTTTTCTTTTCTGCTCTCCCCTTCTTTTCTGTTCTCCCCTTCTTTTCTATTCTCCCCTTCTTTTCTGCTCTCCCCCTCTTTTCTGCTTTCCCCTTCTTTTCTGCTTTGCCCTTCTTTTCTGTTCTCCCCTTCTTTTCTATTCTCCCCTTCTTTTCTGCTCTCCCCCTCTTTTCTGCTTTCCCCTTCTTTTCTGCTTTGCCCTTCTTTTCTGCTCTCCTTTTCTTTTCTGCTCTCCCCTTCTTTTCTATTCTCCCCTTCTTTTCTGCTCTCCCCCTCTTTTCTGCTCTCCCCCTCTTTTCTGCTTTCCCCTTCTTTTCTGCTTTGCACTTCTTTTCTGCTCTCCCCTTCTTTTCTATTCTCCCCTTCTTTTCTGCTCTCCCCCTCTTTTCTGCTCTCCCCCTCTTTTCTGCTTTCCCCTTCTTTTCTGCTTTGCACTTCTTTTCTGCTCTCCTTTTCTTTTCTGCTCTCCCCTTCTTTTCTATTCTCCCCTTCTTTTCTGCTCTCCCCCTCTTTTCTGCTCTCCCCCTCTTTTCTGCTTTCCCCTTCTTTTCTGCTTTGCACTTCTTTTCTGCTCTCCTTATCTTTTCTGCTCTCCTTTTCTTTTCTGCTCTCCCCACCAGCACATTTTCTCTTCTGCTCTTTGAGTTTCTGTTGCTTCATCCCTTGTCATTGTGCTGTCACCTTGTATTTTGTTTTCAACCTCTGTCTCCTCCCAGGCCTCATCTCTTGTGTGCTCACAATATTTCTCTAGCTTGTTCTCCTGTATTTGCAGCCAGGGAGAACTTTACCTGCCTAAGGCTAATATTTGTCTAGGTTTGATCATGTGCTTGTGTGGATATGCAGCTTTGACTTGTGCAGGTCAGTTTGTATAGAGGATTTGTACCCTATAGAAATGCAATATTTGGAGGAGGAGAAAGTAATATACAGGTATGGCGTCCCTTATGAATAAACCTGTCATCAGGAAAGCTCAAAATTACAGGAGAGACAATTTTAGGGAAATAATTCTAAATTTTAAAAATGATATATGCTTTTCCTGTAATAATAAAACAGTAGCTTGTACTTGAGGAGACCTAAGCTACATGAATCCATATTGGAGGCAAAACAATCCTATTGGGTTTATTAAACATTTAAATTATTTTTAGAAGACTTGAAATATGGAGATCCAAATTACAGAAATGTCCCTTATCTAGAAAACCCCAGGTCCAAATCATTCTGGATAACAGGTCTCATACCTTTATTTCCAAATGCTCAATATATATATAAATATGAAAACAGTTAGTTATTTTTGAGGTGTTTTAAGCAAATACAAATCCTCCAAAATGTTTTGTTCACAAAGGTTTTGGCCAGTTTCCATTTTCTGTACAGCAACCGTTAGATCAACCCAAGGCCCAAAATTCCCAGATATCCCATCACTGTGATAGAGGAGCAATGGAGCTGGGTAACATGAAATGTTCTACAGGTGCAGGATCTGAAAATCTCATTAGGGTTGTGCTCTAAATTAGTGCAAATCTGCAGCAATTTATTGCAATAAACCAGCAAGACTATAATAACTTAATAGTATAGCAGCATGAAATGGCTGGTTTGTTTGGGTTATAACTGGGGAGAATTTATATGGTTACTCTATAACCCCAGAGGTTGTCTTCTACTGTTTGCTGCTCATCCATTGTTCTATGGTATAAAGTGCCGCCAAGGAGGTTCCAGCAAAATGTATCACAGCCCTGACCATATGTTACATGTCCCAGCCATGAAAGCAAACGCACTGCCATTTCTTACATAAAGTTACATAAAAAAGATCAAGTCCATCAAGTTCAAGCCCTCCAAATGAATCCCAGTGCCCATAACTACACACACTCATACTGACCTATCTATACACTCACACATAATATATATATATATACCGATATCTATACCCATTTTTTTATTCATTTATCTGTTTTACTAAGATTTTAGTATCACAATAGCCTTGGATATTCTGCTTGTCCAAGAAGTCCCTCTTATAGTCATTAACTGAATCATCACCCGGCAGTGCATTCCCCAACCTCACTGTCCTCACTGTGATGAACCCCCTACTCTGTTCCTTTAAATGAAACTTCTTTTCCTCTAGTCTGAAGGGGAGGCCTCTGGTACGTGATTCTCTTTATGGGTAAAAAGGTCCCCTGCTATTTGTCTATAATGTCCTCTAATGTACTTGTACAGGACCTATTAATTCTAAAACTGTTCTATTTATTGCAGCTCTTTGGGGGGGGGGGGAAGGGCAACTGTGCAAAACAGCTCGTGAACTTGCAAGAACTTTCTGAAAGACTCATCTCCCAGGAGTGGACTTGCCTTGCCATATAATCTAATAATGATACTTCCAATGCCAATGTCTATTTGGAGAGAATTGCAGGGAAACGTGTTTTCTTGGAAATTGTTCTCCTGACACTGACGTTGCTTGTGCAGATCAGACAATAACCTCCGCACTATACTTATCTCTGAAAGAATTACTGTACATAAGCAGCTTCAATTTCCTGGGTACAAATATTCACTGAACTGTGATCAATGCTCCCCTTACTAAATTAATGAGGGTAGCTCTTGAAATGAATAGCTGGAGCTACAATAAGTGGTGACAAGAGGATTTTTCAGTAAACCCACCTCAAGGAGAAGACCATGGGTAGAAATACATAGTGAAACCATATGTGATCATCTACCCACCTAGCTCAGCGCTGATCCACTGCACCACGACTGGGTTCTTAACTACAAGAAAATGATGAAGATGTGGGCTTCCAGGTAGAGAGTGCTTAGATAATTAGTTAGCCCAGATATACAATAGGTACATAAACAATAGGTTGCCCAGAACTCAGTGTAAAACTGAGAAACCCTAGTCCAGATCTCTCAAGACATGATTTTCCTCCAATTGCGAATGCTGTGATTTGCCCCCAGAACTTTCGTTGGGACATCTGGCCTTATCTCTATGTACATAAAGAAACTGAGAATAACCCTCTTATTTAGCCAAAACACAACATTTTGTGCTGCTGCGGAAGAACTCAGTATAAAAGGCCTTCACTTTGTGGCCTTGGGTTTATAAACCGCCTAGGACTTTCTCTGTCTTCTAATACCCTTATAATACACAAGAGCCACGAATATCCTGTAAATTATATCCTTATAAACAGTGCTTAGTGATGTCATTGGTTATAATCAGAGCTTAGTGATGTCATTTCTGTCACATGACTCACTGAAACGTGTGTATTATAATAAATAAAGTACCCCTTGTTGCAAAATATGAGGATATTAGAAGTCACTGGGGCTCATTTATCAACACTGGGCAAATTTGCCCATGGGCAGTTACCTATAGCAACCAATCAGTGATTAGCTTTTTAAAGCCATCTGCAAGTAGAACAATGAATGCAGCAATTTGATTGGTTGCCATGGGTTACTGCCCATGGGCAAATTTGCCCAGTGTTGATAAATGACCCCCACTGAGTTCCATTACCTGTAAGGTCATGGTCCATGGTCATGGAACTCCTTGGTAACTTATAATACCCTTATATCTTACAAGAGGGGGTACTTTATAAATTATAGTATAAATATGGCTCTGCCCTGTCATGAGTTCTACTGCACATTTAAAGGAGAAGGAAACCAATAGATTAGCCACAATAGTACAAGCTATAACATTGTATTTATTCTGCAGAATGCTTTCCCATACCTGAGTAAACAGTTCTAGAAGCTCTCTGTTTGTTTAGGATAGCAGCTGCCATATTAGCTTGGTGTGACATCACTTCCTGCCTGAGTCTCTCCCTGCTCACTCATAGCTCTGGACTCAGATTACAGCAGGGAAGGAGAGAGGAACAAACTGAGCATGCTCAAGCCCTAGCCCTGGAGGTTTAAGCTGAAAACAGTTAGTCTGATACAGAAGCCCATGAGTACACAATAGAAGGAAAGAAATGTGCTGTTTGACAGAGGACTCAGAGCAGCATTACTTTGAGGGGTTACTGGTGTATTTATATAGACCTTTCTGATAAAACTCACTTACTTTTAGCCTTTCCTTCTCCTTTAAAGAGAAATAGAGTTCACGATTAGGACGTATATTTTCCTGGGACACAATTAAAGAAAGACACAGGCTGGTCCTTCATTAGTTAATGACTACTGAACTAGTGTCAAGCTGACAGTTTATCTTTTCTTTCCATTTTCCATTTCCTCCCATATTTTCCGGCTTCCACCGCACTCTGTGGTGCTGACACAGCAGACAAGTTATTAGACAAAAGGAGTGAGAATAAACAGAAGAGGAGATTGGATTGAGAATTCAGCACAAACGCTGCTCTGAACTATCCCCAGGAATCCCTGAAGAGCTCACAGGGAAAGTCCATTACTGGCCGAGCCAGAGACAGGTCCTTCAATACTAATTCAAAGTCATTTTAAGGCCAATATCACCCACATTATTATATTTACAGTAACAAATATGTGAAACCTGCAAAAGGATGAAAAGAGCACAAGGAGGAAAAGAAGCCTTTGTTCTGGGTTTATTCTGCTAAATTCTGGGTCTTTTCAAGCTCCGAGCAACTTCCACAGCAAAAACAAAAAGCAAAAAGTAACTTCTACTGACGACAGTTAATAATTAATATTTATTAATTAATAATTAATATTTATTATACAATGGTTTGTGCAGAAGACATTCGCTGGGGCTTCGGCCAATGAGATACAGACCCATTAGAGATACTGGATTCATTAGCCATAACTTTGATCCAACTGCTCATATCCCAAGTGGAATACAATTTATTCGACCCAATTCCTGATTGTCCTGTTCGAGGTCAGGGATCAGTCTAAATTGTAAATTCAGTAAACACAAAGAATAACAATAAAGGTCAATTACAAATTGTTACATAATAACACTGCCTACATCACACTGAAACACCCCCAAAATAAAAAAAAAACATCATTCTAAGCAACTTTCCAATATACATTCATTAAAAATTGTTTAAAAAAAAGTTTTTTTAACGTTATTTTAGTTATTTGCTAAAACAATTGCTATTGAAATCAGCATTTGCTTAAAGGGGTGGTTTACCTTTGTGTTAACTGTTAGTATGATGTAGAGAGGGATATTCTGAGACAATTTGAAATTGGTTTTCTTTTTGTATTTGTGATTAGCTTTTTAAACAGCAGCAGTTGCTAGGGTCCAAATTCCCCTAGCAACCATGCACTCATTTGAATAAGAGACTGGAAAAGGAATAGGAGAGGCCTGAATAGAAATGTGAGTAATACAAAGTAGCAATAACAATACATTTGTAGCCTTACAGAGCATTTGTTTTTTTTATGGGGTCAGTGACCCCCATCTGAAAACTAGAAAGAGTCAGAAGAAGAAGGCAAATAATTCAAAAAATATAAATAATGAAGACTAATTGAAAACAAACCACCCCTTTAACTCCTGGTTGTTACTTTTTAAACAATGTTGCAAAAGTCTTGGTTCCCCAGCAGCAAAGACTTCTCTATTAATCAGCTGCCTTCTCTTACATTGTATCAACAGTCTGAACCAGCAGTGCAGAGAATAGAAAGGGACAAGCAAACATTGTTTTCAGTAGCAATACATATACAAATAACTTAAATACCATAGAAAATGTAATGAATATATATATTAATATATATATACTATCCTTCTATACTCCCTATATACACTCACCTACTATACTCCCTACATGTACTCTGTTACTGTACAGTCTATAGACGCGCTGCTATTATATCCCCTATATATATCTCAAACTTGCAGCTGCTCCAGGTCCAGGGGAGGCAGTAGCTCAAGGGTTTCCCAGTGTGGACATTCAGCAGGAGACACGGGATGGAGGCACTAACCACATGGAAGCTGAGGAGCATGTTAGTAAGTAAGTGCCTTTTTGAATTGTGTCACTGGGTGCTATGCATTTGATTTGAAAGTAGCCGTACTTGTACATGTGTAAATGATCCCTAAAATATTTATTTTAAATATAATATTTATATTAAAAGCCTGCTGTAATAAACTAGTGGCATTAATAAGCAGTGCTTCAGAAAGCTAAGTAAGATGGAGGAAACAAAACCTCATCAGCACCTAAAATTGTGTTATCTCTTTAACCAACCAGCTAGAAGCCTTAAGGTGATGGTGCAGATGTGAAACCCACTCAGCCAACTGAGACAACCACTGAGCCAACCACTGAACCAACCACTGAGCCAACCACTGAGCCAACCACTGCACAACCACTCAGCCAACTCAGCCAACTGAACCAACCACTCAGTCAACCACTGAGCCAATTAAACCAACCACTGAGCAAACTGAGCCAACCACTGCACAACCACTCAGCCAACTGAACCAACCACTGAGCCAACCATTGAGCCAACTGAGCCAGCCGCCAAGCCAAACATTGAGCCAACCAGTGAGCAGCTCCTGTCATTATTTTAGAGTGGTGAGAGCAGGGGGAACATAGATCAATATGTTATTAAACTGACTCCGGATTGTAGGGAATTTTACAAAATCAATGAGTGAGCTTTGTGAAACAAAAGTAATTGTGTTTATTTTTACATTTGTCTTCTTTCTTTGGAGCAGGGAATAGAAGGAAGCAGAGGCTCGTCCCAGCATGAAGCCACATCCAGTATACACAGTATTCCATGTGCAGAGCCCGTGCTGCTTCTCTTGGCACAATAGTGTTGCCTTCATTCATTTTCCCTCTTTGGCTCGGGCACCTTACTGGCCAACACAAACACCTCCACCAGCATCACACCAGCAACACAACAACAACCTCTTCTTGTGTCTCACTAAGCCCAAAACAACATTCTCTCTGTGTCCCACAAACACACAATACAATACACACATTACACACGTTACATACAGTACATACATAACAGCAAGACATACATATATCTGTATATGAGGCATATGGGCAGCACTAGAGGTTCCGCAAAGGAAAGTAGCACAAAAAAACTGCCCTTTGCTCCTTCCATTAATTTAGATGGAAATCGCCTGAAACTGCGTCGAATTTGCACCGAAGTGCATGAGCAATTCTAGTATGTATGTATGTATGTTTTTATTTGTATAGTGCTACTATAGAACAAAGCACTGTACAGCAGTACAAAAAACTTAGTAGAACAAACAGGGGGTCATTACAATAATAAATACAAATTAGTACAAAATCCAATACAAATAAATAAAAAGTACAGTTACAATAAAGACACAGTTGTACCTAGTGAATTACCCTGTTGCATCTCCAATTCTACTAGAATGATTGGATAATGAACACTACATTGTGGGGGATTGTGCTTGAAATAACACACTGCAAGTAAATGCACCCCTCAATGACAATGTGTGGGTTCAGGTAAAGAAGCTCCAGTACAGCAGTGCCAAACACTCTCAATGGGAATCAGCAGGGCCAGACTGAAATCTACCCGAAACATTACCCTTGTGCGTCTAAAATCGTACGAAGAAATCTCTGTGGCCACAAGAGCCGTTTTACTTGCTCCAGTGACAAGAACAAAGAGACTAATGAGAAATTCCCTTTGTGCTGCCAATTGTCATATTTTTAAGTGGGACATTGGAGGTGCAAATGGGGAACATGGAAACGTGTGAAGCTGCCCCTAAATACATTGGAAATGTGCCGCGTAGTATTAGGGCTTTATAGGCCTTTGGCTTTAGAGGGTGTCGGTTCCTTCTGTCATCAAATCACAAGACATTTCACTAATACACTGACTGTATAACAGCCATTAACCCCTTGCAATACAACAGCTATACGGCTGACAGTTGCTTTCTCCAAAAAGCCACTTAATCCAGTTCATTCCTCATATAAAGAGCAGGTGTTTCCATCAAACAGATTCAGTATTGACCTGACCTATGTCACATCTATCCTGATATCTACAACCTACAGCTCAACATCAATATCTGACTGTAGGGCTAATGCAATGAAAGCTGCAGTGTTTGCCCCATTAGGGTTTCAATATCGATGAATGATACTAGCTGATTAGTTGCTATGGGTTACAGGACCAGTAGAGCAGCAAACGTTGCAGTTTTCTTACACCCTCCAGTGCAGGAGTAAATAACTGATATCCCAAGCTGATAGTAAATAAAGGTGCTCCTTTGTCTTTTAGGCTGAGCCTATTGAGGATAAAGCTGCTCGACAGAGAAAGAAAGTGTTTGTTCAATTGCCTATAAACCTGGGAAAGTGTGTCCCTAATTCCCATATGCCACAATCAATCAGCAGGGATTGGGCATAATCCGAGCAGTGAGGGGATCACTAAGTGACACATCTGGTGCCTACAAATCAATAGCAAATTCAGCAACGCAACCCGAGACCCACATGGAACCAGTTCAGCCATAGAAATCTGAGCAGATACTTTTATTAACAACAAGAAAGCTTCGTCTTAAAGGCAAATAAACCTAATGATCTGCCGGCATTAACCTTGTGCTGGGATTTGCTTCAAGGGCACAGCTCCGGCTGCACAGGGTTTAGCAATGGAAATCTCCAACACAATCTTCTCCATATTAGATTTAGATTACAATCACAAATTAGACATAAAGAGGGAAATATTTGGAGATTCACGTGTGGCGAGAGTTTTACATATACACCCGGCTCATACATGGAAAACTATGTTATAACCCAAACAGCCCCAGAAATACCTGCACCTATTAACCCTCGAGGCCTTTCAGTGACACTTTAGAGTGACCCATACTCTCTCATATTTATCACAGACCCCTGTGAGCTTAAAGGGCCTTTGGAAATGGTTCCTACGAAGTTTACAATCGTCTCCTTTCAATCTGTGAAATCAGGGATGTCTGGTAAACAAAAATATATATATTTAAATTTATTCTGAGCAGTTAGGGCAGGACTCCACAGACGATTCCGCTGTGATCCGACGTGCTGCAAAAAAACGTGACATGACTGTCGGGTACAGACGCATCGTGTAGTGTCTGACAGTCGTGTCACATCAATGCTGCGACAGGATCTGACAATAGAATTACGTGACGCCTGCATTTTTGCACAACGCATCGGATTGCGGTGGAATCTGCCCTTAGAACAGTATTTTCTATTTTCCAAATGATGGGGGTATTTTTTTCCCTTTAACGGGCAATATGATTTAAATTATTAATATTATTATATTATTATTATTATTATTTAATGCTCATTTTCCTGTACACACTAAATGAATGAGTGTCAGGTTGTTCCCTTGTATCGAGCCTTGTACATATATTTTCCCTTTAAAGAGTCGCACACCTGTTCCTGTTGTTCTTTAAATTTCCCCACAGACACTGATGTGATCAAATTCCCATTCTGCACTTGTGTTTATCTTCTCTGCCGTTGGAAGTGGCGGATCATAAAAGGAGAAAAGCATTTGGGGAACCAATAACTTCAGAGATAAAAGCAGTTGCTCTTCCATATCTTGTCCCTCAATAATTACCCACGCGGAAAAACAATAACACGACGCAGCTTGTTCATCTAAGAGACACATCGGGGTGCACTTACACCCCATAATCCAATATCTAAAGCCTCTCATATAACAGGGATTTGGGCTATTGAGGCCCAGGTATTGAATTATCTCTTGCAGCCCAATGGGGTAATTACAGTAGTAGCGGTGCCGGTGGGAGACAATTGCTGGTGATGGTTGAGATTTATAACTACACAGGGGCCGCACTTGCTACAATATGATGACAAATCAATGCAGAGTGCATGATGGGTAATTGCTGGTGCAAAATAAAGAGAAGAAAGTAAGGGAGAAATGTAATAAAAAAGAGAACAATGTAATATTCTTCATTAGGCTTTTATTTCATTGCAAATCTTAATTGCTCATTGTGAACCTTTAACACCTGCACGAAAGTATAACTCCCAATTTCTCGATTTTGACAGCTCCCAAATTATTTCTGAAATGTCCTGACTTTCTCTTTCATCTCCTGCACTGAACAGCCAGAAAAAGATACAACGTTTCTAAAACTTAATTGGCTTTTGGCAGAGAGCCCTGATTACGTGGCACGTGCACTTTTGATATTTTTGTAACAATTTAGATATACAAAGAAGCAATTTTAATAATTAAGATTAGCAAAGAAGCAATCGTAACAATTTAAGAGAAGCAAAGAAACAATTGTAACACTTTAAGAGAAGCAAAGGAGCAATTGTAACAATTTAAGAGAAGCAAAGAAACAATTGTAACAATTTAAGAGAAGCAAAGGAGCAATTGTAACAATTTAAGAGAAGCAAAGAAACAATTGTAACAATTTAAGAGAAGCAAAGAAGCAATTGTAACACTTTAAGAGAAGCAAAGAAGCAATTGTAACAATTTAAGAGAAGCAAAGAAGCAATTGTAACACTTTAAGAGAAGCAAAGGAGCAATTGTAACACTTTAAGAGAAGCAAAGAAACAATTGTAACAATTTAAGATAAGCAAAGAAGCAATTGTAACACTTTAAGATAAGCATTCAGCACATCTTTTTGTCCTTCTTTCTATTTCCAAAATGTTGGGAGGTATGAGGTGGTATAAGTTTTGTTACATACACTGAGCATTGTCGCAAACTATATAATTCACTGTCATGTGAGGGGCAACGTGTTCACAAAAGCAAAATTATTCACTTTATAAACATTTATTTGCACTGCCAACAAATTGCGAATGATTGTCACGTTAGCGACCGATATTACATTCCCCCCCATAAATGTTTAAAGTCTTAAGTAAATCACAGCAAATGGCGAGACGATGGTGCTGAGCATGTGAAATACAATATAAATGACACGCTATGAAATAAATATTTCCATCAAGGAGAATAAAGCCGACAGGGATCCCCCCAGAGACGCCGTTCTCCATAAAGTGTGGGGGCGAATGAAGAGAAAGAACAAGGTTTCCTAATAGCGGAGAGGCCGTGACAGTGCTGGGCACTGATGCAGACGGAGGCGGGGGAGCTGGTGCATGAAGCTTGCGCTCTTTGAGGATAAACTGGACTGGCAGGCTAATTGATAAGACAGAATGGTTGGGAATGCCGCTTAAAGGAACATAACACTACATTTTAGTCTAGTTCATTTTGTGGATCTGTGTTTTTTTTGTAGGGATACATCTACCTGCATCACTCCCGGTGAGAAATATTAAAGGGAAACTAAACACACTCCAATATTTCTCTATGATTCTTTTTCAATATTCCCTCAGATCCACCTCATTATTGCAGTAAGTACAATGAGACACACACATGGCCGGATGCTCAAGCTCTTGATAAATATTAAGGGAACAGTATTAGGACTTGAGTACAAGGATGGTTGGTATACCCAGTGTACTATTCGGCTGCTGCATGTGCAGGAGATAAGCTTCTACACTTAGGAGCATTATTATCAAGGGTCGAATTTCAAATTGAAAAAAACATCGAAATTCGAATTCAAAAAGATCAACCGAAATGAAGGCAAAGTTTTTTTTGGTCGAATTGGTCAGTTTTTTATCAAATAAGTCCTTATTCTGGCGAATTTGAATCGTAGTAATAGCTCATTTGATGGAATTCGATTTAAAGTTTTTCCCCAAAAAAACTTTGATTTTTCAAAGTCCACTCCAAATAGGTTCTAGGAGGTCCCCCATAGGCTAAAACAGAAATTTGGCAGGTTTTAGATGGCGAATGGTCAAAGTTGAATTTTTAAAGAGACAGTACATGATACATTTCAATATTTGAATTTTTTAATTTCTTTTCAAATTTTAATCGAATTTGGACTATTCCCTTGTCGAAGCACACAAAGAACAGCTCGAAATTTTTTCATTAGAAAATTCACCTGGACTTTTGATAAATCTGCCCCTTAGTAAGATGTTTGTAAGAGTTCAGTAAATAATAAACTAGGGAAAGTCCTTCTCTGATTAACATTTATGAATAGGAGCCGACATGTTGTTTGACTCCCATGAATGACCCCATCCTTTCTGCCCCTAGAGCTCCTGTAACTACAGACTGGTGGGATTTTAGGGAAGTATGAGCTATGGAAGTAGTTGGCGCAGGTACAGCCCATCTCAGGTGAAACACTATATGCAGTGCTAGCCATACACATGGTATGTAGTGATGGAGCCCAGACAATGTGTAGGTCCCATGCACAACAGTTTGTATGTAATTACTCTAATCTGCAAATTAACATGCAAGGGCTTCTCCCTGCTTGCACCAGCCTTCGATTGCCAGTAAATTCTTCTACTGACTTTTTGGAGGGTGCCGACCCCTCCATCAGCGTGCACCAGGGGTCCAGATTAGAAGGCCAGGGTGTGCGAGCGGTGCCTCTCTCCTAAATTGTAATTACTCTAAGCCTTACTGAGAGGTCCTGCTCATTAGACTGTGGCATTCATCATAACAATAGGCATTCGTTTATTTGTACACCTGATTTTTCTGTCTATCTCTTTGCAGAACAGGAGAACCCAGGATCCTATAGTTTTTTGATAAAACTCTCTGCAACTGATGAGAACTATTAGAGTGTTGTTATTGTTAATGCAAAGCCTGGAGGATTCCATCCTTTGATTATACACTAGGCTACTGACTCCACCCAAATCATCTCTGCTGGCTCCTTGTTAGTCCAAATATAACATAATAGGAGAGCTATGGGTAAGACTTTGCCTGACCACAACTATTGGGCTGAAGGTGCTAAATGCAATGGAAAAATATTATTTCCACTCCTTGAAGAATCCCCTTTCCAGAAGGCCAAATGGCAACTAAAGTTCTCTGTTCTACTAAAATGAATTAAGCACAACGATTCTATCACCACAGCAATGATAATAAAACAACTTATCCTAATACCTCAGCCAATCCCACGCTGCCTAAACCCATCAGTCACTCATGAGAAGACGAGGGCCCCCTTCCTGGATTTGTGGCCCTAAATACAGACGCATTTCATGTCGCTTCCACTGAAGCCAACACACATCATTTGCTGGGAAAGTTGTCAATAAAGAGCTTTTGTAATATTACTCATTGCTCAGAGAACATCTCATTTCTAGCGGATAAGAAATTGCCGTATCTATTGCAACATCTCCAAGAGCCGCGACTTGATTCGCCGATAAGAGAGACCTATAGTCAGGGATTGACACGTCATAAGAGAACTTGGATGAGGAAAGGGAAACAAAATAATAACAGTGAGAGTAAAGTGATTACTAGAGATGCAGGTTGTGTTTATGAGACTTATCCCAAAGCTTTCACAACTGTCTGCTGCAAGAATTGTGGGGATTTTAGTTTAGAAACATCTGCACAATAAAAGGTAATTCATCCAGATTTTGTGATTCCCACTCCCAACTGCATTTGAGCATGACCTTCTTCTATTCCCATTATATTATTATATTATATTGTGCTGGTCACTATTATACAAGGAAAACGTGTCTAATGTAAGATACAGTAACTGATATTATATAAATGCATTAGGGGTTTGTAAGGCACTTCTAGGCATTGCAGTGATTTATTCCTGATAACAAAGTGTGATTTAGTGATCCACAAACATGGATACAAAGGTTACACAATACACGGCATTAGGGCATATGAAAGGCTCCATTCCAGGACTGTGTTTGCCATTTCCAATCTTATCTGGGTGCTTCCGCCATTGGGCAAATGAGTGATTTTCCTATTAAGGGCCCAGGAGCTGATTATACCACTTCCAGTTTTACATCGTGTTAGACGTCAAGCTCACACTTCTCTGTTGGTTTCAATACACACGTAGGGATGGTGTCCATTCCCAGAGACGTAGAAAATATATGAAATAGCGCAAGAATTGCGGCCGTTCCCTTGAAACTCTAATGTCGTCTTTGCAATGATTTACTCTTCCCACTCCTTTGCTCAGACTCTGTGGAGTAAATGTCCTGAGACTGAGGAATAAATGTGCAAATAAACTGATGTTCTGAGAAGTCCAAAGTCCATGGGCACAGTCCCTGAACAGCCGGCACACAAACACACATACTTACACACACACACACACACACAGTCACATACACACACACACACACACACACACAGTCACACACACACAGTCACACACACAGTCTCACACACACAGTCTCACACACACAGTCACACACACAATTCCCTACAGGGGCCCTGACTCACATTTGGACACACTATAATGTGTATTTCTGACTTACAGGGAGTTCCCATCCTAATTGCATTATATTACATTCTCTTTTATTACTACAGCCTTGGGCTCTGTTTAATATTTGCTACTGGGCACAAGCCAGAGTTTACTTGGCACCAGCACATGCAATGAATGCCCTACTTTGAGTACAGGACTGTCTTTATCACACAGTCAAATAAATAATCGCAGCCTTCACCATCCGGCCGCGGCCAAATCTCAGCTGTCAGTAGCACCAAGGCCTGGTGAGAAGAAGACTATGAAGGACACTGAGCAGAACTGATTCTGGTCACAGCTTTACTTCATAAAACAAATTAACCAGACCCAACTTAAACAGGCGGTTCACCTTTAAGTATAGAATGTCCTATTCCAAGCAACTTTGCAACTGGTCTTCGTTATTTTTCATAGTATTTGAATTATTTGTCTTCTTTGCATTGTGACTTTGTATCACTATTCAGCCTCTCTCCTGTTCTGGAAAGTGCTGTCTGGTAAGTGATTATAATCACTGGGGTGTCCAAACTATTTCACCCCCACCCCACAGTGACACCATATACAGGCCTGGGAGTCTGCACAGCAAATGCCTGAGCTCTAATTCCATTCAATTCCACACGACTTTAATGAAATATCCCATGTAAAGCAGCTCCGGAAAACAAAGCAGAGAAATCCAACCTGAAACAAGCGCACGGCTTTGTGCCAAATCTCCCACAATCTCCCACAATCTCCCACCTTAAAGGGAAACTGCACCTTCCTTTCACTCTGCTTCTCGGCTGATGTTAAACATAGGGGCAAAGGTTGTTTTCCTCGGGGAGCCTCATTTATCAGCACATTTGTGTTGGAGCTGACGTGCTGTTTGGGTAACAAGAAAGATTATCAACAGAGTAAAATGATGCAAGGTCCCCAGTAACAGCCACATTATAAAGAGAAATAATTGCACTTGTTTGTTTTCCTCTTCTGGAACATAATGACCTTTTCTTTTTCATTTCTTGGAAATATTATTCAAATAGAAAAAATTAAAAAGGGGAACTATCGCTATTATAAAAAAAAAAAATTGTAGTGGGAGTTTAATGAATTTCTTTCACAAATATATTTCTTACAGTTCTTTATATATTTAATGATTTAATTGTGAGTTCCTCAACCCAGCTTTTCTTTTAGAAGTGCCACCAACACGCAGTCCAAGGGCTGGAACAATCATTTCTGAGCCGCTGGCAGTAATGCAGAAAGATACTTCATACACCATTTGCCAGTAAAATAAATCTACTATTATTGGGGGAGTCTTTATTGTACTAGTCCATATTGAGCAAAAAAGGGTTAAAGGGACTTGCCCCAGTTCCCAGGGCACCATTAATTAACCATTTATCTAAGATAAATGTCCCAGAACTCATAAATTGTAAAATTCCAAAATATCATATTAAAAATAGTACATACAGTCCCATATGACCCACGCGTTTCATACTCACGGTACTTATTTATAGGGGCTTTTTTGCATCATGAATAAGATAAACAGTTACACCATTCACCAGTGACAAACAACAGAGGGGGCCTAATGAATCCATTAAAAGAGGATTTTTATCACATAATATAATTAAATATGCAAAAGTAATGACTCCAAGTAAAGCTTTGATCATCACTTCCTCCCACATACACATCATTAGTGTAGAACAAAGCATGGATGAATGGATACAATACTAATATACAGTTTATATATATATATATACATATATATATATATATAGTCATTATCACTTGTCCTATGTCAGACAAGAAGGACAGGCCTCTATATTTTAGGCTAAATATAGAGAGATTTTGGGGGGGTGTTTTATAAAGACAGGAAATAAATGCTACATATAAAGCCCATATGTAAAAGCCAACATTCTGGTCTGACCGCTTCTTTGTGAAGTCATTTATTTAGCAATAATAAATATTTGACTAGTGCTCAAACCCCCTGCTAGAGTCGCACCTGATCCCATTCAGACTGCCCGGCTCTATGGGCACAACTTTTTATCTGGGACCGTCAGGAGGAAAGTGCATTTTCCATGTAAAGACAAATTAATTCTTAGGGGCATGTTTACTAACATTGGAGATAAATATCTGGAGAGATTTCTGGAGATGTTGCCCATAGCAACCAATCAGATCTTTGCTTTTGTTTTCTAACTTGGCTGTGGCTGTTTAAATCTAATTGCTGATTGGTTGCCATGGGCAACATCTCCAGAAATCTCTCCAGATATTTATCTCCAATGTTAGTAAACATGCCCCTTAATTAGGACAAGAGGCAGTTGTGCTCTTAAACTGTTTCCAAATTAAAGGTTAACTTTGGAGCATATTGAGACAAGATATAAAGGAAGAAATGTGTCCCTGTCCCACCTGCTCTTCTATTTTGTTATTAACCCTTTTATGACCTCCCTGTGTGTGTGTGTGTGTATATATATATATATATATATATATATATATATATATATATATGTATATATGTGTATGTCTGCTGTTTGACTACATAAGCGTATTATATGTGTGGGTCTGAATTGTGGGTTTTGATTGGCTGACAAATAAAAAATATAAATACAAGAGCTATTTTTCTACATTCAGGACAGGGTGCACAGTTCATAAAAATGGGCACAATCCAAAAGTTTTGTACTTTGCGCCTGCTCTGCATGGGTGAAGGTCTGCACTGGGTTTAGATTGGCTAACCCTGCATTATCTCTAGTCTCATCATGCAGGGCTTGTAAAGATCTGCTAAGAACAGCAATTACATGTGTCCCTTATACAAACACACAATTACATGTGTCCCTTATACAAACACACAATTACATGTGTCCCTTATATACACACAATTACATGTGTCCCTTATATACACACACAATTACATGTGTCCCTAATACAAACACACAATTACATGTGTCCCTTATATACACACACAATTACATGTGTCCCTTATACAAACACACAATTACATGTGTCCCTTATATACACACACAATTACATGTGTCCCTTATACAAACACACAATTACATGTGTCCCTTATATACACACACAATTACATGTGTCCCTTATATACACACACAATTACATGTGTCCCTAATACACACACACAATTACATGTGTCCCTTATATACACACACAATTACATGTGTCCCTTATATACACACACAATTACATGTGTCCCTTATATACACACACAATTACATGTGTCCCTTATATACACACACAATTACATGTGTCCCTTATATACACACACAATTACATGTGTCCCTTATATACACACACAATTACATGTGTCCCTTATATACACACACAATTACATGTGTCCCTTATATACACACACAATTACATGTGTCCCTTATATACACACACAATTACATGTGCCCCTTATACAAACACACAATTACATGTGTCCCTTATATACACACACAATTACATGTGTCCCTTATACAAACACACAATTACATGTGTCCCTTATATACACACACAATTACATGTGTCCCTTATATACACACACAATTACATGTGCCCCTTATACAAACACACAATTACATGTGTCCCTTATATACACACACAATTACATGTGTCCCTTATATACACACACAATTACATGTGTCCCTTATATACACACACAATTACATGTGCCCCTTATACAAACACACAATTACATGTGTCCCTTATATACACACACAATTACATGTGTCCCTTATACAAACACACAATTACATGTGTCCCTTATATACACACACAATTACATGTGTCCCTTATATACACACACAATTACATGTGTCCCTTATATACACACACAATTACATGTGCCCCTTATACAAACACACAATTACATGTGTCCCTTATATACACACACAATTACATGTGTCCCTTATACAAACACACAATTACATGTGTCCCTTATATACACACACACAATTAAATGTGTCCCTTATACACACACACAATTACATGTGTCCCTAATACACACACACAATTACATGTGTCCCTAATACACACACACAATTACATGTGTCCCTAATACACACACACAATTACATGTGTCCCTAATACACACACAAATTATGAATGGAAATGGGGTTTGAACAGAGAAATTCAAATCCGAAGCTTAGAACACTTTGGAGCTTTGCATTGGGCAGAGAAAGCCTCTCAGGAGGACAAGATTAGGTTTCCTTTCATCCATGTCTCTCATGTAATTGTTATGTTCCTTCCTACTTACTTTCTAATTACTAAATACACAGTCTCCAGGGACTGAAAGACACACCTACCCCTCCCTAAAAAAAGAGACTTTTCTGATTAGCCAATATAATTAACGTGAGCCCAAATTGTCGCTTCTTGTTTCCTAAATTGCCATGTGACTAATGAGAGGGACTTTCATGCTCTGCTGGGTTACCCGTCTATTCAGGGCCCACTGCTAAAAGAACAATAACAATTGTCAAAACTCACATTGTTTCTTTACAACTATTGTTTCATGTAAAAAAGGTTGAGATTTTCTTTCCAAAATCCCTCTCCCTACCTGTGTCGGCTGCTCTATAAAATGCTGAGAGATCTGACAGATTTGGGGGGCGCCGGGCAGTAAAAGATGCAACTGAAGTGAAAGTGCCACTTTCTCAAATGTTTTATAAATAAAAGAACCTTTCCCTCTATAGTTAGTTACATTGTTAAATTGGGTTCAAAAAAGACAAAGGGGCAAATTAACTAAAGGGCAAAGTGACTAATGGGTGCTGGCGTAACTTCGCTAGCGAAGGAGATAGACGCTAGCACTAATTCGCACTCTTACGCCAGGCAAAGTTTTGCAGTTTCTGAAGAGAAGCGCAATCGGAGTTTCGGTATAATTTCTTAATAAAGACTTAGCGATTTTAAAGTTTAATATGTGTTGGCGTCTTTTTTTTTCATAGCATATTAACAATTTTATTTTTAGAAAATGTTTGCTGTTACTTTTTGCAGCAGAAATTGTCTACTTGACAACTGATTTGCTTGTTCTCTGCAGTAATATGACAGTCACCTGTTCCTTATCTTAAACAATTCACCTAAACACACCTTGGCGCAAAAAGAGCAAAATAAATAGGATTTGTGGTTAAGGCATTTTAAAAAATATTTAAATTCTAGGGAATCAGCATTTTTATTGTAATTAAGAAGACAGATTCATGTATTCTGTAACAAAATTCTGCCTTCAACTTGGTCCCATTTCTCTTGTACCAGGTCTGGGTGCCTTCTCTATAGGTCAGTCCAGAAGGTCAGTCAAGACGCGCTGCACAATCCTGAGCTTCATTTCAATGCCAAAGTTCAAGCATTTTTGGAGCCTCATCATCACCTGACGCTTGAGCTCCTGGATACCAAACGTCCCATTAGTGATGTGCGGATGGGGATCTCCTCGACCCGCCCTCCAAACGACCTCCCACCACCCGCGGCCGCCTGAGGCCAACTTCTGGGTTCCTTTTATAGACCCGCGCTGCCCCACCCTGCCGATGACATCACTAAAGGGGCGGGGCGAGTAGGCGCAGCATCGATAAAAGAAGAACCAGGAAGTCAGAAGCTGGCTATGCCTGTGGAACAGATAAACCTGCCATCAAACCACATGCCCAAGCTGCTATACAGCCAAACCTGTAAGACCTTGTTTAAAGGAGAAGGAAATGTCCAATATATGGGGAGTGCCAGATGTTAGGGCACCCCAAGCAATGTAATGTCTTACCTGATACCCCGTGCTGGTGCTCCTGGGGTACTTGCGAGCGAGTGATCCTTTTTCTTCTGTTGTTCTTTGTGGGAGGTGTTATGTTTTGAGTAGCCGAGGATGAGTAGAGTATAACAGTGCTTTATTAGCAGAGTCATGCAGGCATTACACAACAGTAAGCTTTCACTTTTAAGCTACTAGGAAGTTTGCATAGGATAAGTCTGAGCACAGTGACATCTACAGGCCATTTGTATAAACACCACATATTCCCCCTATAGTAAGAAAGCATTTGGACAACTATAACGGCAATGATAAAACAGTATACATATTAAAGCAATATTATGCATCCTTCACATCACATAGTCCTTGGTCCATGCAGGTAGTTTTCTTATTCTCTCAGTACACCTTATAGGTTCACTTTCTTCAGGAGTATTGCAGTTGACATCAGGAATAGGAAAATGTCCTTCATCAAATGGAGCTTCTCCAAAGTCATATCTAACAGGAGCAAGACTACATGCATTCCATATGCGTCCATCAGACAGTTCATATGTGTATGGTCCTCGCTGGCGTCTCACTTCAAGTGGTGTAGTAAATTTAGATTGTCCTTGTTTCAGTATTCCTGGTTTCTTAATTCTGACTAAAGATCCAGGCTGAAAGTGTACTTCTCTAGCACCATGTTTTCTGTCAGTATAAGCCTTACATTTGGCTTGTTGATGTTTCACAATGTCAGCAATAGATGATTTTGTAGGCACAGTATTTTGTGGAAGTTTGATGTCTGCAACATGTAACTTAGTGCGCATCTGTCTGCCATGTAATAATTCAGCTGGAGATGATTGGGTTGTTGCATGGCGCATTGCTCTGTAGTTATGCAGGAACTCTACTGTAAATACTTTCCAAGATTTCCCAGCAAGATTTGCTGTCTATAGTGCTTCTTTCAGACTTCTGTTGAATCGCTTGATTTCTCCATTTGCTTGTGAGTAATACACTGAAGATTTCCTATGCACAATATTCTTCTCTCTCAGAAAGGATTCAAACTCATATGAGACAAACTGTGGTCCGTTGTCTGATATTAACTCCTTTGGATTACCTTCTCTGCTGAAGACTGTAGACAGAAATGTTACTGTAGCTGATGTTATATGAGAAACAAATGCAATTTCAGGCAATATACTGTAATAGTCTATCAAGCTTATAGCAAATCTACAGTCTATAGGAGCATCTGTAAAAGGACCGACAATATCAATAGCAAGTTTATCCCATGCTGAATCAGGGAATGGTACTGGTGCTGTAGTAATGAGACCATCAACTAATTGTAGGTTTAATGCAGCAAAGAGATCCCTTCCAAGTATAGCAGTTCCCTTATTCACAATGTAAAAGTCACATTTTGCAGTATTTGATTCAAATTGTACAGTCACTGGCAAGTAACCAAGCACAGGGATTGGATCCTTTAAGTAACTGACCAGTTTCAGGGCAGGTACAACAAGCAGATCTTTTGCAAAGTATTTCAAGAAAATCTCCTTTAGTTGTATAGAAAGAGCTGAACCTGAATCACATCAGGTTAATGGAGTGTCCCTTGTCAGCAGAAGCAGTACTGACACTGACAGTGCATATAAACTTGTACCAGCTTTATCCACACTTAATACTGTGGCATTTGTAGTGTTGTGTTGTGTTGAACCACAGTGAAAGAAGTATTCTCTATTTGTATTTGCTGCACGGTTTGCAGTGTAGGTGAATCCCTTTCCTTAGCACTGTATTTTGCCTGTGACTGTGCATTATTAGGCCACAGTGCTGAATTCACAGTCTGTACATTCCCAGCAGTTCCCTGACTGAGAGTTTTAGCCTCTGCCACTGCTGTTTCAATTTGGCTAGCAACTGTAATAGCCTTTGTAAGGTTTAAATCCTGCTCTAGGAGCAGTCTCTCTCTAATGGGAGGTGAGTTTGTTTTTTCCACTATTTGGTCTCTTAGCATTTCATCTGTTAGATTCCTAAACTCACAGGTAACAACCAGCTGTCTCAAATCTGCTACAAAGTGTTCTGTGGATTCGCCATTACACTGTCCACGTTGGCGGAATTTATATCTTTCAGCAACCACATTTACTCTTGGCATGAAAAAGTTCTTTATAGCAGTAAGTGCAGTTTCACAAGTATCATCGGGTAATGGTAATGTATAGAATATACTCTGTAACTCTGCTCACAGGCAGTGAATAAGTAAAGCTTTCTAGTAGCAGAAATGTGCCCTTGGTCAGCAGCAATAATGTCATTTTAAAACATATGAATCCAAGCAGTAAAAGGTATGGTAGTCTCACCAGGGTTTGGAAGAAAAGCTGCAGGCTGCTGCAGAGGTAGAAGAGCCATCCTTGTCGCCATTTGTTATGTTTTGGGTAGCCGAGGATGAGTAGAGTATAACAGTGCTTTATTAGCAGAGTCATGCAGTCATTACACAACAGTAAGCTTTCACTTTTAAGCTGTCAGGAAGTATACACAGTATGTCTGAGCTCAGTGACATCTACAGGCCATTTGTATAAACACCACAGGAGGGTGCATGCGCAAGACAGTTAAAAGCTAGAATTTACAAAAAAGCTGTATTTTACTATGCATGTCTTTTACTATTCTATGCATGCTTTGGCCGCTGGATTTTGAAGAAAAAGACGGGAGGAAGAGGTTCACATGCTTGCAAGTACCCTGGGCCAGTGTAGTTTTCTGGTAACTGGACTACTGGGCCAGAGTGCAATTATCTCAAACTGTACCAAAAATGAATTTTTAACTGCGGAACATAAATATAATTAGTCATTAGCTATGCACACCTCACTCTTCCAACAAACATCCATCTCAACCCACAACATCAAAATATTCCAACCACAGCGCTGAGCACTGAGCACTCTATGTCTGTGTATCGTTAGTGTGCTCTACTAATTACACAGGCGTAATACATATTCTCCCTCTTATTTCCTGCCAATGATTTGCTTTAGGATAAACACTGCACATTTTGAATATGAGAAAGGCCAATTTCCATTTTAGATTTTAAAAATGCAGTAATTCATGCACTAGTTCCTTTGAAGAGCCCGGAGGAGAAAAAAGTTCCAGTTTGTAGCAGAAGGAACTCTTCTCTCTAATGAGAACATCAACAGGGGAGGCTAAAACTTTACTGGAAATCCCACAGCAATTCTTTCTACTTGTCTTCTTTCAACCCTTTCAACTTCTGTTCCAGATAATGGGATTCAGCTCTTCCTTCCAGCAAGGTGATGTGTCCTTCTAAGTATGTCAGGATAAAAGAAGCCTGATTTCTTTATGGAGCCGCTACTGGAAATCCAACGAGAGGATCTTATCATCTGGCACAACTGTTTTGTCTGGATTCTTCTTGCTGTGCCCATGGGGGTCATACAGAGCCCACAGAGGAATTCCTAACACTTTCTCCATACATGCAAATCAAATTAAGTCTATTAAACACAACTTAAACTGTATTCTAGAATCTCTGTAAATAATGTGTAATGAGTCTCTGCAACTATATAAGATGATGGACATGTATCATTTATCTTCTAACTTGAGGAAGGGAAGCATATTTACAAGCAAAATGGTCAGCCCTCATCTTTTCCCCTATAGATTGTATATCCGGGGAAAGGTAACAGCGAGGAATCTTCTACTCCTACACACCAAGCCCTACTGGCGTATTCCTGTAATTATTTTTCCATAAAGGCAAATGAAATAAACTCTACTAAACACAATTTAAGCTGTATTCCAGAATACGTTTACGGATATAAAATAACTTCACATATAGGTTACACAACACAGTCACACAACACTACTTTTCTCTTTTACTGCATTCACTTTCTAAGATCTGACTAAGAGTCCAGCTCCACCGCACCCATCCAAAGACAAACGAAAAAAGTCAAGTATTTACCAAGAGACAGCTTTCTCAGCAGCACTAAGAACTTATACAAACCAACGGCATGAGTTCAGCTACACACCCACTCAGCCAACACACACACTTGTCACTCCGGTTGCTTTTATAGTATTTAAAAAAAAACATTCTTCTAAACTCACTCACTTTCTAAACATGGATAATATACACCTGCAGTCAACAAAACTTCCATGGATGTGCACAACATATACTTTCTGTTCCAGTGAAAGCACTTGGGTTTAGTTTAGTTCTTCAGAACAATTCTGCAAGGAGGTGAGGACAAAAGGGTAATGTGGTCATCTGTCTGGTTTTCATCCGGAAAGCGCAGTTTGTTAAGGAACTGTCTGGGTCAAAACATTCTGCCGGGTTCTGTGCCTCTGGTACGTGATTCTTTTTATGGGTAAAAAGGTCCCCTGCTATTTGTCTATAATGTCCTCTAATGTCCTTGTAAAGTCTAATCATGTCCCCTCACAAGCGCCTTTTTTCCCCCAGAGAAAACAACCCCAACCTTGTCAGTCTCCCCTCATAATTTAACTCTTCCCTCCCTCTAACCAGTTTAGTTGCACTTAGTCTCTGCACTCTCTCCAGCTCATTTATATCCCTCTTAAGGACTGGAGTCCAAAACTGCCCCCATACTCCAGATGAGGCCTCACCAGGGACCTATAAAGAGACACAATTATGTTTCATCCCTTGAGTTAATGCCCTTTTTTATACAAGAACTTTATTTGCTTTAGTAGCCACAGAATGACACTGCCCAGAATTAGACAACGTGTTATCTACAAAGACCCCAAGATCCTTCTCATTTAAGGAAACTCCCAACACACTGCCAATTAGTGTATAACTTGCATTTATATTATTTTTACTCTCATCATTCTTTCCCCATGACTTGCCACTTGTACACTGAACATGCTGGAAGTTGTAGAAATCAAGAGCCGTGCATTTGTCACCCCCATGATTACAGCTCAGGCTTATTTTCCATAATAGAAGGACAAATATTTCACTGCTGAAATGTGAAGGCAACGGCAGCAGTGACTTTGTGCCAACATTTTCCTCCAGACTTGGGGCACTTGGCAACGTCCATTCAGTTCCAGTTTCTCCTCAATTTAAACAATGAATTCCACAATGTGATTATTCAATATGAACGACACCTAATTGCTGCAAAGGGCAACTCTGTTAATGCTCGCATGGACAAACCTCTATTTAACATACTATTATTTATTATTAGTCAAGCTCTCTCAGCTGGAGATGTTGCTGCCCTGGGCTCCGGCATCTTGTTTCAGGAGAGTGCACTCACCTACAGTATGAAAGCAGCTTTAAATCCTGATCCAACATTACAAAAAGAGGCTGGGGCAGTAAACGATCATTTTTTAGTGCCTTTCATTGATGACCACTTCAACCATTTACTGGGTAGATCAATGAATCTGCAGATGCCCCCCCCAGTAGCCCCATCTTCCTTTCTGCTGATTTCTAGCATATGCTCTGGGCTGCTGAGTGTAGGGCCCAACTCACAGAATACTGTGGCCCTTCAGCTTCTATGACAGACAAACCTCTAATTTCAGCTTGAACTTGATGACCCCTAAGCTTAGTTTCTCAAAGGCTGCTCAGACCATACATTCTAATTTTTGTTCAGATAAAAAATATTTCCCTAATTAAGGACAAAATGACTCTTAAAAGTTCCTAACAAGCAGAAGTCCTAGTGATTGCATCACTGCATGATAATGGAAATGACCAGACTGAGCAGCAATATAAAAAGAGCCAGTGGGCTAATGGTATGATACCAACAAAGTCAACTTCATGCCCTCGGCTGTTGCAATAAGGTACAAGGTAGAGCAGGAATCTCCCAAAACTTGTGTAACTTCAAAAGCAATTTGCCCATGGACAATAACCTGGTTTCCATCTAAAATAACTGGGATCCACTTGCAATGTTTTTTTTAAAAAAAAAAAAAAAAAAGACTTGCAGATAACATGCCATTACCTTAAATCTGTAAGTGTCCTCTCTTTGCCGTTCATTGTAAAAAATCCATCTTCCCCTAGAAGAAAATGACACATGTTACAATACAACTTTCATATAAAGTGGGGCCATAATTTGCTTGGATGAATGCAATGTTTGAACATTAAGGAAGGTTCCCAGCCTTGTCAGACAGAAAATGGAGCATGTAATAGAAAAGGTTAAAGACAATTGGAAGAGTTTGTATAACAATGAGGCTGGAGAATCAATTCTTGCTCCATAAAAGGGAGACTTCAAAATAAATTCTCCTGACAACATGAAGCTGTAAAATGTTTTACATTCTATAAAGACTGATCCCCCGTATCTCAGGCTGAACAACGACTCCCAATTGCCTAAAACTGAAAAACTGAACTAGAAAACTGAGGCTGGATGTCGATTTGTCATTCCATAAAACTGAGGCTGAACAAAGAATTGTCAGTCTAGAAAACTAGAAGTCTAATTTCTCTAGAATATCTTGTTTGCCCACATCTAGGATTCTACAGCAAGAAATCAAATGTCTTCAAACCTGCTGAGATTTTTTTAATTTTGCATTATATTGAATACAATGACAAGCAAGGTATGAAGTATCCATATAGAATACCATCTCATTTAAATAACAAAAATATATAAATGTAAAAAATATATAATAGCTTGTTTATTACATTACCCACTAAATGGCTTATATCAGGGGTTAGAAGGAATTGTATCACAATGATGTTTTCTCAGTGAAGCAAGTTTCTTTTTGTATGCAACCTCTTACAAGACAAGCTAAAGGTCACTAATAATAATTATAATAATAATAATGTACGATAACTTGATGTATTGTATCTTATAGGTTTAGTTTACACGGGTTATGAGCATAGTTATATATCTACATGTTTCTATGGTTACTTTTTCATCAGCTTGTGTAATATATGTAATAAGTGAAAGTGCCACGTATAAATCACTGGGGTAATAAATCCAAATAAACAAACCTGGTCTTTTCAAACAAAATTAACATTTTACTAATATCTCCGAAAACACAGAAATCTGACACTCTACTCCTCTATTACTTGTGCTGGTAGTAATGGTTCTAAAAATAGTTGATTCTGAAAATCCACAAGTTGAACAGATCCTGTAATGACACTGAGAGCTACAAAATGCAATTAGTGCAGCCTGTTTGCATTTAAACTCTCTTAATCCTTATAGAACCTCAATCCACATGTCTTGTCGCTGTATGTCCAATAACTTCACATAAGGACATAAAAAAAATCTAAATCCCAAAAAGCCCAAAAGTGTTAGAGCCATTTTAATCTGATGGAATTTGAAGGCCACGTGAAGCAGGGAAATGTTCTTTTAAAACCTAAGGCTTAGTAGTAATGATAACAAATGTGAGATCCAAACAAGATAATCATGAGGATTCAGACTATTTTGGGTGGGCAGGTGAGAAAAAGAAGCCAAGATAGCACCAAAGGTAACAAAGGAACTTGAGACATTTCCCATTCAGTCCTAACAACTACCCGGCTTTGCCTTCGTGAATAATTCAACAACTGTAACAATGAAATCATGTATTTCTGCTCTTGCACCACCACAAACAATGAACAACATTTGTCGCACTTGCTTGAAACAGAGTCAGGTGTATAACTATGTACTGTTTCTTCTATTAAAGCTCATTTTACATAGTATTTATTCTTGGGACAGTTGAATAGAGAGGTGATCTTGAGAGATACAAGAATAAGCTGCTACGGTGCCCAAAATGGACTGGAAACCATCATTGCTGACACATTGCCATGAAATGCTCATTCGCTGCTGTCAGACATGAAACGGTCAACCCAAATATGAGTAGGAGGAGGCAGTTATCTGTCATTAGTCATTAGAGTGCCACATCAGAGCCAACACAACAACAGGACAAATCCACCAGGGATACTTAGTTCATCTGACTTTAGCTAAATTGACAGCCCATTCTGTACATGGAATTTATCTGCAGCCATTTCCCAAATGTATTTAGTACTAACCTTGCAGGATCATGATTTTGTATAAATGCAACACTCCCCAATAATGGTGCCATTTTGATTTAACCCCCCCACAGAAGACCTTTGCTCCACTGGAGATAATGGTCAAGGCTGAAGTGCTTGTTCTAACTAATAATACTATGACAGATTCAACCCAGAATAGGAAATGATCAGAAAAGAGAAATTATTATGAGTTGTGCCGAGCAATTTTGGCAAAATAATACATAAGACATTTCAGATTAGTTGTACAGTTCTCATGGGGGCCTGATATTATTATTATTATTATTATTATTAACATGTATTTATATAGCGCCAACATATTGCGTAGCACATATTATTTGCAGATGACACCATTCTTTATACAGCACTGCATTAAAGATCACTGTCGCTGTTCCATATGAGCGTTATCACTGCATCGACCAATTAATTCCTGAATTAAAATCACTAACACTCACATTTAGTGTCGGTAACAATGGATCCCAACATATATCTTAGCCCTGTTCTGCTTCTAACCATTACTTCTCACTTCACGTCATTCCATTCCCAAGTGCAAGACTTCTCTTGTCTCTGGAACTCCTTGCCACAGCCAATCACACTTGCCCCTTCCCTCCACATAGAAAAACTCTCCCTAAAGACCCATGTGTTTAGAGAAGCAGATCTAATGCACCTCGACTGATCAGGACGGAGTCAACGTGCCATGAAGAATGACAATTTCCTTTCAACATCCCTTGTGTCAACTGTTCCTTCATCCTTTACATTGTGAACAGAGCCATCGTTTCATCCTTCAGATTGGAAGCTCTTGTGCGCAGAGCCATTACATAAATTCATTCTGTAGCTTTTCTTAGCTAAATTACTCTAAGACCCCCTGTTTGTAATAATTGATTGGAAGTTGGTAAATGATGATGATGATAAGAGTCATAGATTCCAGAGATGGATACTCAGGTAGGAATGTTCTGGACCATTGAAGGCCATGGAAGGACACAAATTTTAAAACTGGTAAAAATTTACGCTTTCTTCTGTGTCTGAATGTGTCTATGAACAGGTTGGACAATGAATATATATCAATTTAATACTGTTGGACATGTATCTGAAATTGTGGGGTCGGATCTTCTGGGGCCTTGGGAAAATCTGGATAAGATGAAAGCAGGAGGCAGCAGACGTACGTCGAATTAGTGAAGCATTTTCAATTAGAAGTCAAAGAATTTGGCCTATTCGATGGTCGAAGTACCCAAAAATTACTTTGAAATTCAAAGTTTTTTAATTCGAATATTCACTTCGACCTTTGATAAACCTGCCCCCAACTGTGTTTCATTTGGGGGAATCGAGTGTAGCTGCTCAGTGTATTTCATCTTTGTTTAGCACAATTGTCATTACGCTGATAGTTCCAATCACTGAATATTACACCCACATGGATAGAGAATTATAGGGAGCCTCATCTTATTGGACACTTTATCTCCTGGTCTTTTGTTACATAGAACTTCCCTCTGCCATTCATGTACTAATCAGACAGAATCCTTATTGGGACCATCGGGTTCTTTGTGATTTAATGGGGATGTGAGTTGTGGGGAAATAATATGTAGTATATCAGTATAGCTTATTTGCCATAAAACTTTTGCAATAGATTTGGCCAATTAAGACCATGCCGGTGACCATCTTGATATGAATACTAATATGAATCAGTGGTGCAAAATCCACAGACTGGCCTGTGCTGTTACCAGATGGTATTTGCAGCTATTCAGCATGTACATACTATTGGCTATCCCTGGCTATGGCTACATTGTACAATATTTTTCCAATGGGCCCTGGACTGAAGGCACAGATAAACCAAAGGTGCCTGACTCTAGAGGGGACTTCCAATGTTGGACTGGGACATTGGGGCCATGGAAGCTTGACACCAAGGCCGGCAGGGCCCACGAGAGCAAGGGCCCACCAGGTGCTTTTCAATGTATCCCATCGGCCCAGTCCGACCTTGTTGACTAATAATCATATATTAAACAATTTTGCCCTGACAGTTATTCAGAGTAGAAAGAGGCTATTTCACATGACTTTATGCTGTATAGTTGTCCATCCAGTTCCATAGTCCATTGCAAGTTGGGCCTTTTGACGTTGCTGCACCAGGTCTTTGGTGACATGTAATGGGTTAAACACACACATTTGCTATTGAGATTTTGTGACAAAACTTGAAATCTGTGAATCATTCAAACTACCCCTAATTGAGTTTGCAATGATGTATAAAAGTTCCGTGGGTAATTATTTGCTCAAGCATCCTGTTTGAAGAGTAAATACTTGTTCTGGGAAGCTTCCGAGTTCAGAAAATATCTTGCTCTGATAGAAAGACCTTTGTAATATGGCTGTTAAAGGACAAGTAACCCCTTAAAATGAATGTGGCTAAAAATGTCCTATTTTCTATAGTGAACTTATTGCACGAGGCTAAAGTTTGAGCTTGTCAATAGCAGCAATGATCCAGGACTTCAAACTTGTCACAGGGGGGTCACCATCTTGGAAAGTGTCTGTGACACTCACATGCTCAGTGGGCTCTGATTGGCTGTTGAGAAGCTAAGCTTAGGGCTCGTCACTAATTATCCAGCAGAAAATGAGCTTCCCTGGCTGTAATATAAGCTGATGCTACAGGTTTGCTGATTATTCAATTCTGATGCTAATTGCACTGGTTTCTGTGCTGCCATGTAGTAATTATGTGTATTAATGACTAATCAGCGTTATATTGTGACATTTCTATTCTATGTGTACTGTATATTGTGAGTGGCTCCCTGCGCTCAGTAAGTGACAGCAGCACAGAGCATGTGAATCAGTGTATCAGCAGAAAAGAAGATGGGGAGCTACTGGGGCATCTTTGGAGACACAGATCTTTACTGCTAAAGGGATGTGGTTGCCTTGGGCTGCCTTGGGTGTAGTACACACATCATGTACAACATTTTCTACCTAATTCTTTAGTTCTCCTTTAAATGCTATGGCTTGTTGCTTCAGTTTCTCTTACTCCAAAGGAGAGTAGCAAGGGCTTCTTCAATGACCTACTCTCTAGCCCAGTGATCCCCAACCAGTAGCTCATGAGTAACATGTTGCTCTCCAACACCTTGGATGTTGCTCCCAGTGGTCTCAAAGCAGGTGCTTATTTTTGAATTCTAGGCTTGGAGGCAAGTTTTGGTTGCATAAAAACCAGGTGTACTGCCAAACAGAGCCTCAATGTAGGTTGACAGTCCACATAGGGGCTACTAAATGACCAATCACAGCCCTCATTTGGCACCCCAGGAACATTTTTCATGCTAGTGTTGCTCCCCAACTCCTTTTACTTCTGAACGTTGCTCACAAGTTCTAAAGGTTGGGGAACCCTGCTCTAGCCCATGTGTGTCACAGTCTAACTTTAGGGGCATAATGACACTTATTAAAAACTGTTGCTATGGTATGACCCTGGAGAGACATCTTTACCCTCTTCATCATTATTTTCTTTACCCTAGTGCCCAGTGCAACATTCCTACCCCTCGTCACTAATTGATACGTCTTTAAACATAATCTTATCGCAACACTTATCTATTTCCCTCAATTTCCCTAGCAACCACTCACACAGCAAGATGCCAGAAAATGGAGATCGGTGAGGTGCACCTCTATGTGATTATCATGAAAGTGTTTGCAGGGGGCACCTCTATTATTCAGAGTGTAGTAAGGTTGGAAGGAATGCAGGGGGGCAATTGGGCAGGTAATGAAGACAGGCCCCTGTAATAGACCTATATCTCCCCCTGACCCTCATTACTACACTGCAAACAAAAGAGGCCGTTGTATTCATGAGGCAGGCGCAGGTCTCTGAGCTCCATGTTGAAGTTACAGGACACAATTGTGCAAATAACACAGGGATTTGTATTCTTTGCACATTGCACCCTGGCCTGCACTTGGTAAATGAATGTGCTTTCTTGTTGCAAATCCAAGCAACACGGGAGAATCTAAAACCTCAGACAATCAGATATATAATCCACTGCGTGGATTGGCCATTATTCCTAAAAACAGAATGGGACAGCCTAATAATGATGGGAACAGTAACATACTCACTGCATATTCATTACACAAACTTCTCAAAGCCTCTGAATACCTGTCAGGATCCACGTTTCTATTACAATCTGACCCTGCCCATATATTTCTTTCCCAGCACAGTTGATCCTCTGTCTCTAGTGTGGGAAATGCCACATCCATTGGGGATACAGCAGATATTGCTGAAATGTTAATTACCCTTCCCTCAATTACATGTTTCCTGCATTAACTGCCTCAAGTCGAGATGATTCATCGTTCACTGGACACGACTCAGATGGATCACAGATTTTATCACAACGGCTGAAGTTTGTCCATTTTATCAGGCCGGACATTCACATGTAACGTTTGTAGTAATAAGTCACCAAGGGTCACAGTCTGAGCTCAGAAAAGAAATGCACAAAGGTTTTATACTGTATAAAACAAACACTTTCCAACTCTTCAGCTCTAACATTGCAATGAACTTGATTCTATCAATAGTAAGTGCAGCGCTCATCACCCATCTATTTGTTACCCACCTACTGTAAGATAGTAAGCTCTAGGGGAGAGAAAACTCCTATAGGTCAACAGTTGCACTTCATTTGGTTATAGTTATGTATGTTTCATTTTACTGTGTCATTTTACTGTGTATTTGTATACCGTTTCTGTTAA
Organism: Xenopus petersii; assembly: GCA_038501925.1. Classification (NCBI taxonomy): domain Eukaryota; kingdom Metazoa; phylum Chordata; class Amphibia; order Anura; family Pipidae; genus Xenopus; species Xenopus petersii. The sequence continues at coordinate 175,979,827 of CM076680.1, read as the reverse complement.
TCATTTGTTGAAAGTACAGTGTTTCATGTACAAGTAGCCCTGGAAACATATAAATTTGGATTTGAGAGAAATTCTAATAACAGTTTATACTGTATATCCCTTACATACCTTGCAAAACATAGAGACATAAAAAATGCTTCTACTTGATAGAAACTAATATTGAAACTTAATACCTAATTTTGCCTAATTATAGGTCCCTGGTGAGGCCTCATCTGGAGTATGGGGGCAGTTTTGGACTCCAGTCCTTAAGGGGGATATAAATGAGCTGGAGAGAGTGCAGAGACTAAGTGCAACTAAACTGGTTAGAGCAGTGATCCACAACTAGTAGCTCTTCAACCCCTTGGATGTTGCTCCCAATGGCTTCCAAGCAGGTGCTTCTTTTTAAATTCCTGACTTAAAGGCAAACTTGAGTTATATGAAAAATATGTCTACTGCCAACAGAGCCTCCTGTAGTCTCGAAGTCCATATAGGGGCTACCAATACCCAATCACAGCTAATTTGGAAGCCCCAAGATCTTTTTGCATGCTTGTGTTGCTCTCCAACATTATTTTGTACTTGAGTGTGGCTCATAGGTAAAAAAAAGTTGGGGACCCCTGGGGTGCAAGAGTTAAATTATGAGGGGAGCTTGTGAGGGGACATGAAAAAGACACTTGTGAGGGGACATGATTAGACTTTACAAGTACATTAGAGGACATTATAGACACAGTGAGGACAGTGAGGTTGGGGAATGCACTGCTGGGTGATGATTCAGTTAATGACTATAAGAGGGACTTGGATGATTTCTTGGACGAGCAGAATATCCAAGGCTAATGGGATGTTAATACAGTTTAGTATAGGTATTGGTATATATGGTTTATATATGGGTAACAGGAACCATAAGACAATGGCAAAACAGCAGAAATGCCCTTAACCAAAATGTCCACACAAACAGCTTACTACAATAGCCACCCAGTACCGTAACTAGAGGGGGCTGGCCCTGGTGCGTGACGCGCAGCTGGGCCCCGCCCCCCTCCGTACACCCCGCATTTTCAGTGGCAAGCGGGCTGCTGGGGGGGGGCCCTGGTGCGTGGTGCACCCCCTGCTCCCTCGGTAGTTCCGCCACTGTAACCACCAAATGGTCCAGGTCATTATACAGGTTATTGATCTCCAAAGTGATTTCAAATATTTTAAAACAGTAGAAATGGCCTTTTGTCACAATGCACAACTCTTAATAAGTGACATCAGTGAGTGGCAACTGATGACATCACAAGCAAGAATTACACGTGTGTGTGATACCCTCATATTTCCACATTTCCGAAACACATTCCTGCCAAACAACCCGCGTTGTCTGTAGTTCCGTCTGTAGTCTTTCCTGACATCTCATTACTTTGTGCCCAGACAGACGGCACTTTCCATGCAAATGTAGGTTTTCTAAACCCTTCCAGACATTAGTCAAATTAAGGCTATTCATGTTAATGATGTACAACACCCCATAGGAGTTGCTGGAATTGGAAGATTTAATAAGGAAATGATCATTTGGAACATTTAACCCATCACTTGTATGAAGTCGAATTCTCTTGTTACTGAGACACAAAACGAATGCAAGTTTGTTGGGCAGGAACGTAAAGCAGACACATAATATTGTTTGTACAGCAATTACACAAGATCCGGGTGAGTTCTGTGTTCCCAACTTATACGTTTGCCTTCATCTCTATGAAAAACCCATTTCACCTGTATTAAATTGTGGGTGATAGTCCTACCTCTCATTTCTAGTAAACGTGACAGGTAGAATAACTGGGTAAAAGCTACACAATATATTTATATCTGAAACATTCCTCTTGCACCGATTAAGTATCAATCAGTCAGGACAAGTGCAGGGATTGAATTGGGAACCTTTATGACTGAATTGACCCAAATCTGTTCCAAGGGAGAGTTGAAACCAAGGCAGGTGGATTTATTTCGGTCTCTTTAGGTTCAAGTTCCACTTTGACGTCCAATGTTTGGTCACAAGGCCCTTGGCTCAGATTACAGATATATACAGTAAAAACATACAAAAATATATAGAGCAGAAAATTTGTCTTCTCCTAATTTCATCTACAGTATTTAGTCTCCAAGCTAGACTTCCAGAAGAGGTACAACAAAGCATTCTCCCCAAAGCTTACGCTTACTGACCTTCAGGAGGAGTGCCTGATATAGGGGGGCTAGCACCTCAATATGCACTGATGCAGAAGATGGTGATCATTGTGTCACTCCAAAATTAAGAATTAATTAATAAGTAATAAAAGTTTAATGTTTGTAAGGGGTCTAATCACCCAGAGCAACCAATCAGCAGGCAGTATTTACTGGTCACCTGTTTAAAAGCTAACTTCTTATTGGTTGCTATGGGTTACTGCACTTGGGCAAACGTAGTAACTTTTCTTCTATAGGTGGATAAGTGCTAGAACGATCACAAAATGAAGAGTATGTTGATGATATGTATGTGTAGCCTGACATGATGAACTGCAGTCCTACCGGGATGTCCCCATAAAGACATTTGTATCTAATTCTCAACCTACTTAGTTATACCTCAGAGTACCCCCAAATCTGGCTACTGGGGATTATTTCAGGGTTCCATGCACGCTAAATGGTGCACTGGCACTCACTGTAAGTTCATAACAAGCACTTGTATGAAAGGTGTCAATACATGCTCAGCTTTGCATCCATTCAAGCACTTTCTCCTTGCCTTTGTAAATGAGCCCTTAAAGGGATACTGTCATGGGAAAACATGTTATTTTCAAATGCATCAGTTCATAGTGCTGCTCCAGTAGAATTCTCTACTGAAATCAGTTTTTCAAAAGAGCAAATTTTTTTATATTTAATTTTGAAATCTGACACGGGGTTGGACATATTGTCAGTTTTCCCAGCTGCCCCCGGTCATGTGACTTGTGCTTTGATAAACTTTAGTCTCTCTTTACTGCTGTACTACAAGTTGGACTGATATCACTCCCAAAAGCCTAACAACAGAACAATGGGAAGGTAACCAGATAGCAGCTCCCTAACACAAGATAACAGCTGCCTGGTAGATCTAAGAACAGCACTCAATAGTAAAATCCAGGTCCCACTGAGACACATTCAGTTACTGTACATTGAGTAGGAGAAACAACAGGCTGCCAGAAAGCAGTTCCATCCTAAAGTGCTGGCTCTTTCTGAAATCACATGACCAGGCAAAATGAGCTGAGATGCACCTACACACCAATATTACAACTAAATACACTTGCTGCTTCAGGAATGACATTTTATATTGTACAGTGAATTATTTCATTACATTACATTTAGAAATAAAAACTACATCATAAAAATCATGGCAGAATCCGTTTAAGTCACAAAGATCTAATGAAGCACAATCCTGGAATTTGTTCCATCAATAATGGGAGTCTCCAACTGTGATACAAATGTGATGGTACCTACCGAGGCCATTCCCGGGATGCTATTCTTTTCCCATTAATGCTTCACATCTATACTAGGAAACCCGTTCAACACATTAGGAACAATTGAAAATGTGTTAATTGCCAAAATAAGGTTTTATAAAGCAAAGCTAATGATGAGGAAAAGCTGTGAATGTGCTTTTTTTTTAAAGAAAACACTTTGTGGTTATTCACAACCTTTACCAGCTGTATATTATTACAATACACAAAAGCCATGAATATCCTGTAAATTATATCCTTATAAATGGTGAGTTCTGATGTCATCAGTTATAAACGGTGAGTTCTGATGTCATTTCTGTCACATGACTCATTGAAATTTGTGTATTATAATAAATAAAGTACCCCCAGTTGTAAACTATGAGGATATTAGAAGTTACCTCGAAATTCCATGACCTGTATAAAAACACTCGGCCTTCGGCCTCGTACTTTTATATGGTCATGAAACTCCTCAGTAACTTATAATATCCTTATATTTTACAAAAGGGGGTACTTTATTCATTATATTATTAACATGTATTTATATAGCACCAGCATATTGCGTAGCACTGTATATAGTTAAAATATTTAGAAGGAAACTATACTATTTATTAAAAAAGGTCATTTTAGTCCCATTCATGTTGATTAAACCATATGGTCGATCTGAACCATGAGCCTTATTGTTCTGCATATTTTTGTTTATTATTGAGAGGCAACAGCCAAATAGGTTGTTTCATTTGGGCTTCTGATGAAGTGACTAGTCATGAAACGCGTTAAGCTGTGCTCTCCCCTGCCAACGTCTACTCCCTGTATCTACTACACATGTGTTTTTAACTAAAGGTTGCTTTTTATGTGATCTTGTGATCCTCATTTGTTTTGTATGTTTCATTGATGAAGTGTGTCCAGTTAAAATGGTTCAACGTTCTGAAGAAGAAGCCTGGATGAAGAATCAATCACTTTGTGTTGTATGACGTGAATATGAAGCAAAGGTAATGGATGAAGTTATTAGAAATAAGGGAAGGCCATGATGCCACTGGATCACAGTCAGTCAGTCTGGATTGTAGACCAGATACTTTCTATCAGGCCTTTAATGGTTTAGTGTAGAGCAGAACCTTCTCAAACAAAACTCCCACCAAGGTTTCTGGTAAAGATAAAGGAGTTTCTGATTTACTAGTCAACACTGTATGGCTATGTAGGATCATAGTATAGAGAAATTGAGCAGGCACTTCCAAGTACCAATCTTCCAGGCACACTTAAAAAGTGTTTTATTTATTGAAGTGCACTAGGACACAGCCTAACGCGTTTCATATCAACAGGATACTTAATCATAGGCTCATAGGATCATAACATGGGGAGATAAAGCCATGGTTTTAGTGATCACAGACAGAAAAATCTCCCCGCTGACTATGTATAGTATATCCTTAAAATTGACAGAAATACACTACATGCTAAAGGCTGCTAAACATTCACTTTTACTAATATTATCTAAAAAGGTGAATGTATATTTCTTTCTTTCTTCCCCGAGCTTCTGGCAAGATGTTACAGACTGCAGGTTCAGCCTTGCACAAGTCTCTACTGTCAGAGTAAAGAGCAATAATTCCCTTTAAATAAGTCAAATATGAGAATCACTTTCTATTAAAAACAACAGGCAAGTATAATTGTTCTTTATTTATGATTTTACTGGAACCACTTAGACAGCCTGCTGCTAGGAAATAAGAAACAACAAAACTCTAATGAGGATAAGCCGGTACTTATAATTCTCTCATTCTATTATATTCACCGACCAACAAGTTAAAGGAAATACTTCCAAGACCCAATTATACAGCAATTGAAAAAAGAAAGTATCAAAATGTGGGGAATTCAAAGCTAAGTAATACCACAAAAGGCTTCAGCAGACTGGCAACACTGCTACCCACTCATCATCATCATCATCATCTACAGACGACTGCTGGAAAGCCACTGGTTCTAATTGAGGTAACACAGTCAAAAGAGAGGCAAAAAACAGCACATTACTTTACTTTGTGACAGTCCTGTAGCTTCTTGAATATTCCCAGCAAAATTGGAAATTTCAACTTAAAGAGTTAAAGTAACCCCAAGATTAACCCCAAAAATAAGAATTTGCCTAATAAAAGAGAACATAATTCTAAGCAACTTTGCAATATACATTTATTAAAACGTTTCCATTTCTAATAGCAATACATATACAAATAACTTATGGATCTATTTTGCAACGTTACTTAGAATTATGTTTTCTTTCATTAGGCAAAACATTATTTTTTGTGGTTGACATTCCCTTTAAAGACCTATGCCTCTCCTTAAGCAGCCACAACAGTAGCCTATGCAACAGCATCCACTGTCTCCAAGTATCAAAACAACTCCACTAGTAGATATTCAGGATTCAGGCCCATTAGTTAGAAATTCAGGATTCAGGGCACTGGTTAGACATTCAGGATTCAGGCCCATTAGTTAGAAATTCAGGATTCAGGGCACTGGTTAGACATTCAGGATTCAGGCCCATTGGTTGGACATTCTGGATTCAGGCCATTGGTTATACATTCAGGATTGAGGGTATTGTTTAGACATTCAGAATTCAGGCCTATTGGTTAGACATTCAGGATTGAGGCCACTGGTTAGACATTCAGGATTCAGGACCACTGGCTAGACATTCCGGATTGAGTGAACTGGTTAGAGTTAGACATTTAGGAATCAGGCTCATTGGTTAGACATTCAGGATTCAGGCCCACTGGCTAGACATTCCACTGCTTAGACATTCAGGATTCAGGCCCATTGGTTGGACATTCTGGATTCAGGCCCATTGGTTAGACATTCAGGATTGAGGGCACTGGTTAGACATTCAGGATTCAGGCCCACTGGCTAGACATTCAGGATTGAGGGCACTGGTTAGAGTTAGACATTTAGGAATTGGGCTCATTGGTTAGACATTCAGGATTCATGCCCACTGGCTAGACATTCTGGATTGAGGGCACTGGTTAGAGTTAGACATTTAGGAATTGGGCTCATTGGTTAGACATTCAGGATTCAGGCCCACTGGCTAGACATTCCACTGCTTAGACATTCAGGATTCAGGGCACTGGTTAGACATTGAGGATTCAGGCCCACTGGCTAGACATTCAGGATTGAGGGCACTGGTTAGAGTTAGACATTTAGGAATTGGGCTCATTGGTTAGACATTCAGGATTCAGGCCCACTGGCTAGACATTCCACTGCTTAGACATTCAGGATTCAGGGCACTGGTTAGGCATTCAGGCCCATTGGTTGGACATTCTGGATTCAGGTCCATTGGTTAGACATTCAGGATTCAGGCCCACTGGCTAAACATTCAGGATTGAGGGTACTGTTTAGACATTCTGGATTCAGGCCCACTGCTTAGACATTCAGGATTGAGGGCACTGGTTAGACATTTAGGAATCGGGCTCATTGGTTAGACATTCTCAGAACATTGTTATAAAGTATAATAATTGTCAAACCAATGACTATGTCAGCTGGAAAATATAGCTATGGTGGAAACAGAGGACTCTTAGGGTAATAAGGACAGATCTAAGGACCTAAAATAGCTGCATAGGAAGTGCTTAGAATTTGTACTGTTACAATTGAGTGTTGTATTGCTCTAGATCTGTCAACATAAATGTTCAACAAAATCCTGGCAACTATAATAAAACTATGTCTGGCTCTAGTGTGTTGTCTCTAATGATTCCAAACAGAGGCAACTTTCTTGGAGCTCACACAGAATCAGGCCCAATAGAGCAGCAGATGTAGACAGAACTAGTGGGAGATAGAAAGCAGAATATAGTAGGGCAAGATGGCAGTAGTAACACTATATATCAGCAACACTCAGACAGGACAGTAATGTTGACCCAAGCATTAATGAAGGGGTCAAGGCTGAACAAGTATGTGCTAATACAGAAAGATGGAGATATTGTGTTCCTGATAACCAAAGCATGAAGCTGACTAATAAATGTTCATACTTTACTAAGAACTTCAGGAACCCTTTTAGTGACCAGGAGCTAATGAAAACTATGCTCTGTTTGATTTGCCTGGTTGGGTTAAAAGGACCTCATGGGCATGGAGCTGGCTCTATACCCTGAAATAAGTTTTTAATATTTATGATAAGAGCACACATCTAATAATAATTCTGTAAGGTAATTTGCGTGTGAAATTGTCTCTGATCTGTAATATTAGGGAAATTTGGGCAAAACATTCACAAATATTATATTTACATATTCACACCTTAGCCTCACCACAATTTGCCTGCTAAATCGCACAGATTTTAATGCAAAAACATAGTAATGACCAGTAATATTCTGAGTAATTAGGACCAGTTCTATGCCTCTTGCACAAGGACCCCAGGGCTGAAGCTCTTTTGGTAAAGGGATGCAAAGCTGCCCCCAATGTTAGTTCTGCCCTGGCTTCATATATTCAAGGGAAATCAAATCTTAAATGTGGCCTTCTAAATCTTCCAATATATAATGCTACAAAGTATATACATTTACTGCATGAGGCACCTGAGTTTATGGGTGACAGCATTACAGCAAAGATAATATTTTCAAACCCTCTTTCTTGATATGGGGTACTAACTGTCCTATTTGCAAATGATCTACCCAGGATTGTGACGATTATAAACAGCTTGCCTGGGGAAAATAAAACACACATGCAGAAATCACAAGCATGGGTAACCTAATAAAGACTCCTCATCAAATCCACTGTGCCCATAATAACCTGGTCATATAAGGCAGTGGCAAAAGGCCTGGCACACTCATGGAAAATGAGAAAAAAACATCAAATTTATCAACCAGTAAAATATTTTGAAAGGTGCAAGTGCTTTGAACCATGAGAAAGGAGCACACCTTGGCCTCCAGTTGGAGGAATATTATCCAAGGACTCGTGTCCACAACTTCTTCTAACTGTATCCAGGTGAACATGGGGTATCTGAAGTCAAGCAGTAGGGTAACAAGAAGGTTATCAGGGATATTATTGTTGACCTGATAGTTGGCTGGACAGAGCTGGATGTATCTACTTTGCTGTCCAAAAACGACATGTATTATAACAAAAATAACCAGAAAACTGCAGTTCAGTTTCCAATTCTCTCTCCCACACCGACTGGGAACGTTTAGGGCAGTGATTTACAGTTCAAGTCCCCATTTGAGGTCCATAATTTGGTAAGAACCCTGCTCAGCTGAGAGCACATTGACAGATATATGAATGTGTTGCTGTATTGTCTACAGGTCCAAGAATATCAAGGACATTGTTTATCCCAAATCTTACTACAACTGACTTCAAACTTGGGCTTCCAGGAATGGCTAGGGGACAAGGGCACAAAGGCATTTCCCAAGTTCATCCAGTCTTTCATACTTTACAGTTTGGGAGCCAGTGGTTTATAGTTGTGTTTCCATATTGTAAACTCACTGGAGCTCATTTCTCTGCCAATCCTTTACTCCTGGGACTTGTGCCGGAGAGGACTTGGGTAAATGTGCACAGTTGTGTCCGTCAGCTTAAGAATAGAAATGAAATGTATTTGTGCACTAAAAAGGATATTGGTCATTCAGGTTTGACCCTTAAGAATATATGATTTGTGAATATGTGAAAACCCCCATTGTCCACAAAAATATGTCAGAGGCTTTTTTAGAAACATATTGGGCAGCCATGAAGAATGCCTTCAATGTTTGTTTCTGAGAAACACGCTCTTTTATAGATTTCTCGTGGGCCCTCGGGCTGATTTGTTTTTAGAAATTCATGTTTTGTGCTTCTGCTGCTGTGAATGCCATAATGCCCCCTCTTTAGTGTACATCTTGCATCACATATATTATTATATTATAGCAGCCATATTATATAGTCAGTGTGCGGCCATTTCTTTCATTCTCTCCGTGGATTCCTGATTTATTTTGCCATCGAGGGCTGCATGGCAACTTCAATTACAAATACTGTCCTGAGCCTTTCAGTTTAAAATAACCTGTCACCATATGTTTAGGGAACTTTTAGGAAAAGCAAATGAAATTAAAGGGGCCGATGCAGTTCCCTCATGGGTCAGACCACTGTTGCTCGATAAATTTCCTCCCACTGAAAAAGTAATTGAATTTGCTCACACTTCAAGAATGTACAGGTATGGGACATGGGGTTTTCTGGATAACGGATCTTTCCATAATTTGCTTTATCATTACAGAGAAAAAGAAAAGCAAATCGTTAAAAATTTGCATTATTTGGACAAAATGGATTCTATGGGAGATGGCTTTCCTGTCATTTGGAGCGTTTTGGATAATGGGCTTCTGGATAACAGATCCCATCCCTATATAGGTATGGGACCTGTTAGCCAGAATGCTTAGGACCCAGGGTTTTTCAGATAAGGGGTCTTTCCATAATTTGGATCACTATGGGGCCCATTTACTTAGTTCGAGTGAAGGAATAGAGGGAAAAAAAGTTCGAATTTCGAATGGTCGAATATGGCTACTTCGACCATCGAATGGGCTACTTCGACTTTTGACTACGACCTTCGACTTCAAATCGAACGATTCAAACTAAAAACCGTTTGACTATTCGACCATTCGATAGTCGAAGTACTGTATCTTTAAAAAATTCTTCGACCTCCTACTTCGCCACCTAAAACCTACCGAGGCGAATGTTAGTCTATAGGGAAGGTCCCCATAGGCTTCCTAACAATTTCCTGATTGAAGGAATATCCTTCGATCAATGGATTAAAATCCTTCGAATCGTCCGATTCGAACGATTATTCCTTCGATCGTTCTATCGTAGGAATAGCGCAAAATCCTTCGTCTTCGATATTCAAAGTCAAAGGATTTTACTTCGATGGTCGAATATCAAGGGTTAATTAACCCTCGATATTCGACCCTAGGTAAATGTGCCCCTTAGTCTACTAAAAAATAATTTAAACATGAATTAAACCCAAGAGTTGTTCTGCTTCCAATAAGGATTAATTATATCTTAGTTGGGATCAAGTACAAGTGACTGTTTTATTATTACACAGAAAAAGGAAATCAGTTTTAAACATTTGGATTATTTACTAAAAGGGAGTCTATGGGAGAGCTGGCCTTTCCATAATTGCTAATAAGTTTTATAATAGGTGACTAGTGCCTGTTTAAAGCCGACTCACCATATAACCAGGACATATTCTCCCGTAAGTACAAGGTTAGGCTGAAAGGGTCAGAAATGGTTCTTGAATAAAACAAGTGTAATTGTGTTTTAATATTCTACTTCAGGATGAACGAGGCATCGCATTTTACTTAAGTTTATGATGATTTATTGACTATGATTTTCACCAACTGTCACAAAAGACAAACACAAAAGTATGGGTTGAAAATCCTGTGAGTTGGAAAGTATTCGGCTCGGAAACATTTAAAATGTAAAATATACAACAAGGAGGGTTGTCACCTTTTCTGGAAAAAAATACCGGCCTGTATATTTATCTTTATTCCCTATTAATAACATTGGGATCACTGACCTTCCTATATATTTATCTTTATTCCCTATTAATAACATTGGGATCACTGACCTTCCTATATATTTATCTTTATTCCCTATTAATAACATTGGGATCACTGACCTTCCTATATATTTATCTTTATTCCCTATTAATAACATTGGGATCACTGACCTTCCTATATATTTATCTTTATTCCCTATTAATAACATTGGGATCACTGGCCTTCCTAAATATTTATCTTTATTTCCTATTAATAACATTGGGATCACTGGCCTTCCTATATATTTCTCTTTATTCCCTATTAATAACATTGGGATCACTGACCTTCCTATATATTTATCTTTATTCCCTATTAATAACATTGGGATCACTGACCTTCCTATATATTTATCTTTATTCCCTATTAATAACATTGGGATCACTGACCTTCCTATATATTTATCTTTATTCCCTATTAATAACATTGGGATCACTGACCTTCCTATATATTTATCTTTATTCCCTATTAATAACATTGGGATCACTGACCTTCCTATATATTTATCTTTATTCCCTATTAATAACATTGGGATCACTGACCTTCCTATATATTTATCTTTATTCCCTATTAATAACATTGGGATCACTGGCCTTCCTAAATATTTATCTTTATTTCCTATTAATAACATTGGGATCACTGGCCTTCCTATATATTTCTCTTTATTCCCTATTAATAACATTGGGATCACTGACCTTCCTATATATTTATCTTTATTCCCTATTAATAACATTGGGATCACTGACCTTCCTATATATTTATCTTTATTCCCTATTAATAACATTGGGATCACTGACCTTCCTATATATTTATCTTTATTCCCTATTAATAACATTGGGATCACTGACCTTCCTATATATTTATCTTTATTCCCTATTAATAACATTGGGATCACTGACCTTCCTATATATTTATCTTTATTCCCTATTAATAACATTGGGATCACTGACCTTCCTATATATTTATCTTTATTCCCTATTAATAACATTGGGATCACTGGCCTTCCTAAATATTTATCTTTATTTCCTATTAATAACATTGGGATCACTGGCCTTCCTATATATTTCTCTTTATTCCCTATTAATAACATTGGGATCACTGACCTTCCTATATATTTATCTTTATTCCCTATTAATAACATTGGGATCACTGACCTTCCTATATATTTATCTTTATTCTCTATTAATAACATTGGGATCACTGACCTTCCTATATATTTCTCTTTATTCCCTATTAATAACATTGGGATCACTGACCTTCCTATATATTTATCTTTATTCCCTATTAATAACATTGGGATCACTGACCTTCCTATATATTTATCTTTATTCTCTATTAATAACATTGGGATCACTGACCTTCCTATATATTTCTCTTTATTCCCTATTAATAACATTGGGATCACTGACCTTCCTATATATTTATCTTTATTCCCTATTAATAACATTGGGATCACTGACCTTCCTATATATTTATCTTTATTCCCTATTAATAACATTGGGATCACTGACCTTCCTATATATTTATCTTTATTCCCTATTAATAACATTGGGATCACTGACCTTCCTATAGATTTATCTTTATTCCCTATTAATAACATTGGGATCACTGACCTTCCTATATATTTATCTTTATTCCCTATTAATAACATTGGGATCACTGACCTTCCTATATATTTATCTTTATTCCCTATTAATAACATTGGGATAAACCATCATTTTTACCGGCCGGGCCTGTGAAATAGGTAACCCTAACAACAAGGTAAGTGGGTAAGATTAGGTGTGGGTGTGGCTTCATTGCACTTTTGGCTGCATTTGGTACATGTGAAAGTCATTCTTTGCTTTTATGAAAAACTTTCTGTGCACATGTTTATTTTTTCATGCCGCATATTCTCTTAAAAACACCAGACTGTTCATTCCTTATGTTTGATGGAACCTGACTTGGGACTCAACTTTTACTTGGCCCTCACCTCAACAACTTTGCCAATTGACTTGATCCCTTACTCAACTGACTGAGAGAACCCCGCTACTAGCCCTGACAGCAATGATTATAGCAGAGGTATAGGATCTATTATCCGCAAAGCTCTGGATTACGGGAAACCCATCTACCATAGACCCCAAATAATCCTAATGTTTAAAAATAATTTCCTTTTTCTGTGTAATAATAAAACAGTAGTTTGTACTTGATCCCAACTAAGATATAAGTAATCCTTATTGGAAGCAAAAGCAGTCTATTGGCTTTATTTCATGTTTATATGATTTTCTAGTAGACTTAAGGTATGAAGATCCAAATTATGGAAAGATTTGTTATCTGGAAAACCCCAGGTCCCGAGTATTCTGGATAACAGGTCCCATACCTGTAATAATAAAACAGTCGCTTGTACTTGATCCCAACTAAGATATAATTAATCCTTATTGGAGGCAAACCCAGCCTATTGGCTTTATTTCATGTTTATATGATTTTCTAGTAGACTTAAGGTATGAAGATCCAAATTATTGTTATTGTTCAGTGCATTCTGGATAGCAGGTCCCATACCTGTACTGTACTATCCGAAAATGCTCAGTTGTTGTGACTTTGTCCAGTCTAAATTTTTCCAACAGAATGAAGAACTACAAAACAGTTTATTAGAAATCCTTGCAACTGAAATCTAAATTCTTACCCATGAGGCATTCGATCATTGCTGGATTATCACACAAAGACCTTTCCTTCGTAGCCCACTGGTTTGTAGTTAATGCAGCTCTAGTGGATTTTATGCCGTTGATCTTTTGTATCAAATCCATGCCGACCAATGTCCATTGATAAGATAAACTATAAACTTTATTATTTAATATTGAAATAGTTCAACTTCATCTTGACTGCTAAAACTGATTCTACTTGTTCCAGTCACACCAAGAGACTTTTTTTTATATTAATAAGATTAGAAAACTATTTCAGTGCAACACTTGACTATCCCAGAGTGTTATTCTGTTAATCACAAGGTACTTCTAATTTTCAAGGTTCTCTGCAATTTCCATTCTACAATTAGAAGCCAAAAATTAGACATGAAAATCCACGGGCATTTTGGAATTTGCAAAGTAATGTATCGTTGTTGCAAATGAAGCTTCAAAATGAAAGTAAAATGATCAATGAGTTTTGAGAAATACTAAATACTAATCAAACAATTTGTACATTCAACACTTGGCTATTTAATGCCTGATTTCAGGGATCGAGAGTGTAAGGAAAAATAGCTTTAGGGTAGGACGCTACAAAATCTGGTGCCCCTAGGATAGAATGTCGGATCAGATAAGTCGGATGGAGCCTTTAGTTCATGCGTTTACATCCGACAGTCAATATATTTTAATGAGGAAAAAAAGTCTTTCCGACACCATCCGTTTTATCTTGTCGGATGAAAATTTTTACATGTAATTTACGCATCTGATTTTTGTATCAGTCCCATTGTATTTTAACACACACGAAAACATCAGACTTGTAGGATGCGATTTGTCAATCCGACACATCATACAAAAGCGCTCATGTAGTTCAGGCTTTATTCATAGACCTTATTTATACACTTTATTCATACACTTTATTCCTATACTTTCTTCATACACTAAAGGGGTTATTTACTAAAACTCAAATTTATATCATCTTTTTATTAAACCAAGTTGACCAAACTCCCATCCACGATATTATCTTATTTATCAATAAAATAACTCAAAAAAGCTGAGTCAGGAAAACTCAAATGAAACAAATTTTTTGCCCAAATTGCTCAATTTTTGTCAGGTTATCACCCAAATTTTTCAGATTATCAGACAAAACCCACATCATGACAATTGTAAAAGGGACATCTGCCACTGACTTCTACATGACCTCACCAGGTTTCTGATGGTAGATTTTCAGATTTGGACTTTAAGCAGCTAAAGGGTAAAATTCATTTCCAAAAATGTTAGTTTTTTTTTCCTCTAAAAATTTGAGCTTTTGCCCAAAAAAACCCTGACCAGAAAAAAACTGAGGTTTAGTAAATAACCTGAAATTCTGAAATGAGCACGCACTCCTGCGGCACAACCAGTTTGGATAAAAATTTGATGAATTAAATATTTTTAATATTTATTTTCTTCTTGTTTATGTAACAGTGCCGAGAAGGTTGACCCCCTATAGAGACGGACCTGGGGCTTTCCACCAAGGTCAATTTTCAAACAGGGTGAGCTTCAGCTTTTTATTAGAAAAGGTTAAATATTTAATACTTGGATAGAGCCGCAGGTTTTTCTTCTTGTTAGTAAATAACCCCCTAATAATTTGACAGTTTTTTCATATACAGTATATATCGTCTTGGCCAGTTTGCTGTTTCATAATGTACCGCTACATTGGTTCATGTTCCGTATGGTCTGCATATAGCGCCACCTATCACTTGCACCACTTTGCATAAGGACTTATTTACAATATTGATCTGGACTCAGATTCCCCAGCACACGGGTTCAGGCCCATCTCACAATGGAAAACAAAGCTCAGCGGAGAGTAAAGAGGGAAATATGTCAAATTGGATCACTGACAATATTGTTTGAATGTGTGAAATGTGTTTCACTTTTTGCTTCCCAGACTACACAATGTCCATGCTATACACAAGCCTCAGATTTTCATTTTGTCTGACTGATGGTCGCACTGCAGCACTAAGAAACAACACAATAAATCCAACGGGTCATCGCTCAGAGCTCCGGTCATTTCTAACAGGGATATTTTCTGCTCATTCTCTTTAATGATAAAAATGGGTCAACTGGCTGGAGATGACCACTGGCTAATGTGGGTGCCCCAAAATAACCCCATCCCTAGATCTCAGTGTGTATTGTTATTGACTGTCCAATAATCTGCAGGGGTATAACAACAGTCTCAATAAAAATCTTTCGTATAACCAACAGAGGGTGCTGTGTGATATTGCAGTCACTGTTATTCTTTGATATAACCAATAGGGGGTGCTGTGTGATATTGCAGTCACTGTTATTCTTTGATATAACCAACAGAGGGTGCTGTGTGATATTGCAGTCACTGTTAATCTTTCATATAACCAACAGAGGGCGCACTGTTATTCTTTCATATAACCAACAGAGGGCGCTGTGTGATATTGCAGTCACTGTTATTCTTTCATATAACCAACAGAGGGCGCTGTGTGATATTGCAGTCACTGTTATTCTTTCATGAAACCAACAGAGGGCATTGTGGGATATTGCAGTCTCTCCCCAAGTGAACTGTTGGTATAGGAATAATTAAAAGTGACTGCAATCTCAGCTACTGCCCACTGACTCGAGTATAAGCCGAGGTAGACTTTTTCAGCACATTTTGGATGCTGAAAAACTCGGCTTATACTCGGGTATATACTGTATATTATTATTTTACTCTTCTTTGCTTTTCCAGTAACTATCAGAGCAATTAGGCAAAGCTAGAGCCCCCTATACACTGGCACTGACAGATCTATAGGGGCATGGGTATTATTTCTCTTTTTGTGCATTTAGCGGTAATAAAGGAGGGAATGCAAGAAGTATAGGAGGGCCCTTGTGCAGAAATAGTACAAAGGGCCCCGAATCATTGACCTGCTCTAAAGACTTCTACTTACAAGGAGAAACTCCCACTGGCTGCACAGGTTAGATCTGCTGCAGGGGATACACCGGTAACACAATTGCAGGTGCCGCATGCTCTGTGCACAACTGTAACTGCTGAGTGTATCAGTGTGGAGTGTGTAACTCAGTTGTGGTGCATTGCACACAACCATGAAATGTGCAGCACTGGCGTTCTGTTGCTCAACTGACGGAGAATGGGTTTATGAGTCAGCTGGCAAAACAGCCATAATAATAATAATAATAATAATAATGTAAAGGGGGATTCTACAATATTGAACATTCAAACAATGGGGTTTGTAAAGTTAGTAATCCTGATCCATATAGCAAGCTATGCACTATTTACATTAAGCCCTGAAAGAAATGTGTGGAAAGGACGTTTAACTCATTCCTCCTCATGCACGGGGGACTTTGTTAGGGGTTTCCCCTTTTCTCACCCTGGTCTCCATTGCAGAATTTCCACTTAATGCCATTTAAGAGTTAGAGGGACCACAGTGTTGAAAATAAGCCATAACTCCTATAGCCTTAAGCACCGCGGATATAAACATGAATTAGCCTTTCAATAAACAGTTTGTTCCTGCTGTGTATCCTGAGAGTCTATTGCTCGAGTCCTGCAGGTGCATCTAAGCCCCCTGCCATAAAGCAAGACAGGATTGTAGTTCTTATTCCAGAAACAAAACAGACACCAGGGGAAATGCAGGTCCCAAGCACAAATTCCTAAACTATACTGATCTAAAAGAAATTCTGTTCCTCAACACGGGGCAGCTGGGGTTTCCCATGAGTACAGTCCAGGCTGGGTCGGCCCAAAGGGTCCCTTTTATATGATCACATTCGTATAAATGGAATATGGAAATGTTGATTATAAATAGGGCACACTATCCCCATAAATACAGCAAAGGCTGTCACACCATCTGCACATTGGGCACATTTTTCAGCATCAGACTTATTTATTCATTATTAATGGGCATTCAGGTGTCAACAGATTTCCAGCCACAAACAGGTTAATTTTACTCCCAGATGAGCACCAGCCCCTACCACTTCCCTCTATCAAGCTTTCTACCTTCCAATACTGCCTCTCCCAATAGTGAGGGGGGGGGGGGTGGCTGCATTGGGTTAAATATTTAACTGTGTATTTGCCAAAGAGAAATAGCCGAAGGCAAGTTGGACAAACGGGGCAGGTTAATATTAAAGCAGTGTGAGGCAAAGCAGGTCTCTGATCAAGACAACCCTAATAATGCAGAACTATACAACCCATCACCTTGCCAAACTCGCCGGGCCAAACTCACCGGGCCAAACACACTGGGCCAAACTCAACATGCCAAACTCACCGGCCAAACTGACTGGGCCAAACTCAGGCGCAAATTCACTAAGCGCCGAACGCTAGCGTTAATTCGCTAGCGTTTGGCATTTTCGGTACTTCGCAAATTCACTAACGAACGCTGGCATAAATTCGTTAGTGTTACTTCGCACACTTACGCCAGGCGAATTTTCGCTAGCGATGTAACTACGCAAATTTACTAACTTGCGCAGTGTACTGAACGCTACCTTTTACGCTAGACTTCCTTCGCCACCTCAGACCTGGCGAAGCGCAATAGAGTAGATAGGGATTGCTTCAAAAAAAGTCTAAATTTTTTCTAAGTCCCAAAAAACGCTGGCGTGTTTTCTACATGATGGGTGATAGGCTGAAAAAGATCGAAAATATTTTTGGGGCTCCCCTCCTTCCCCCCTACATTTCCTGACTCATGGCAACTTACCTAGACAGTGGGCACATGTGTAGGGCAAAATAACATTTTTATTTGCTGATTTGAAGGTTTTCTAGGCATTTGTAGTGCTGATACGTGTTCCTCCATTGAAATTTGAATTTCACGCCGTATGCAAATTAGCCATCGCTAGCGAAACTTCGCTTCGCTTGGCGAATTAACGCTAGCGCAGCTTCGCAAACTAACGCTACCCCTGTGCGCACCTTCGGATTTTAGTGAATTTGCGGAGCGCTGGCAAAATACGCCTGGCGAAGTGCGGCGAAGTTGCGCCTGGCGCAGTGAATATGCCCCTGAGTGCCAAACTCACCGCGCCAAACACACTGGGCCAAACTCTCTGCGTCAAACTCATCACACGGCATCCCAATTAACAGCTAATGAGCATGTTATAAAGAATGACATATGAGTCTACTTACAACAGGGAGCCATAAGAAAAAGTTCTTTCAAAAACACAAGCTTCTGTATGTGCCACCAAAGTGATTGTTAGCCAGCATGGCAAAGTGCAAAGTGATATAATACATAGGAGGGCACATATATACAGTAGCTGTATTACGGCACATGATTTACACTGTGTACTAAGGTGGTGATGTGGCTATTCTCGGTGTATATCAACAACATTGTTTTCTTTATACGCCTTTATAAATGTGTTTCTGAATGCCTGGCACCTCTCCAATTCCAGCTCCCACTCTGTTCAGCCACAAGAGATATTGTGCATAAAGCAAAGCATGGAACTTGTTACACTGGTACCTTGAGTTAATGATGAGTAGCTTCAGATCTTACACAGGGCTCTATAACTATATATTAATTCATATCAAGGTGTGACTCACCTGTAGTGTATTCTGCAGCCTGCAGAGGGAGCAAGAGCTCATCCACCCCAGAAGGTCACCTACTCCCCTTACTCCATCCACAAGAAGCCACTAATCTGTTATCCCCACAAATCCCAGCAGTGACCAACTGCAACTGCAACTGCCATTGAGACCCCAGAACAAACTGAGTCCATCTGCTGCCACTTGTGCGATTTGTAGGCCAGGATGGAATTCAATAGAAAGTGTGAGATAAATGAAAGAAACAACATCCTTACTACCAAACTGCCTTCCATTACATTTTAGCCAGCGGCTCCTTCAAACAGACCACTGAGTAAACTGTAAGTGGCAGTTCCATAAGGTTGTCACCAGGAGAAGGATCAGCTTAAAATGTAATTCATTAAAATTCCAGTTGGGAATTGGGTACAAGTTGGCAGTTACACGTTTTATTGGAACAAAACAATTCTACTAGAAGTTACTGGGCCCCACAGCTAAATTACTTGATCAATTTTACTACATATAATAAAGCTGCTTAACAGTCGGGCCCCCCTAAACTGCCAATAATTGCTGGGCCCCCAACAGTGGCAGGATCTGTGTCTTATTTCCCGGGCTGTGAAGGACTCAGACTGACTCCGATCTGAATGAGAAAAGAAAACTGCCAGATTATTCATCTCTGCCCGGGACTTATTGCTCCATTAACTCCTCTTCAGTTTTCCACATCAGCGGCTCCAGACCACAAGCTGCACATCCACATGGGGATGAATTAGAGATGGTGGCGTTGGCACATTGGCACTGCCATGGGGAGGGAGACTCGTATCTCGTGTGTGCGGCTGCAGTGGGTGCTTGACATTGAGCAGTAGAAATATAAGTATAACAGTCTAACAACAATATAACAAATATGCACCACTGCTGCTTCTGCTCCACAGTCTGCAATGGAACCACTTAAGCGCGCATTTCTCTCTTAAGCACACGTTTCACTCTTAAGCACGCATTTCTCTCTCAAGCACACATTTCTCTCTTAAGCACTCTTTTAAGCACACATTTCTCTCTTAAGCACATGTTTCTCTCTCAAGCACACATTTCTCTCTGAAGCACTCTCTTAAGCACACATTTCTCTCTTAAGCACTCTCTTAAGCACGCATTTCTTTCTTAAGCACACGTTTCTCTCTTAAGTACACATTTCTCTCATAAGCACACGTTTCACTCGTAAGCACACATTTCTCTCTTAAGCACTCTCTTAAGCACACGTTCTCTCTTAAGCACACATTTCTCTCTTAAGCACTCTCTTAAGCACACGTTCTCTCTTAAGCACACATTTCTCTCTTAAGCACACGTTTCTCTCTTAAGCACACATTTCTCCCTTAAGCACTCTCTTAAGCACGCATTTCTCTCTCAAGCACACATTTCTCTCTCAAGCACACATTTCTCTCTGAAGCACTCCCTTAAGCACACATTTCTCTCTTAAGCACGCATTTCTCTCTTATGCACACATCTCTTTCTTAAGTACACATTTGTCTCATAAGCACACGTTTCACTCTTAAGCAAACATTTCTCTCTTAAGCACTCTCTTAAGCACACATTTCTCTCTTAAGCACATGTTTCTCTCTTAAGTACACATTTCACTCTTAAGCACACGTTTCTCTCTTAAGCACACATTTCTCTCTTAAGCACTCTCTTAAGCACACGTTCTCTCTTAAGCACACATTTATCTCTTAAGCACACGTTCTGTCTTAAGCACACATTTCTCTCTTAAGCACACGTTTCTCTCTTAAGCACACATTTCTCTCTTAAGCACGCATTTCTCTCTTAAGCACACGTTTCACTCTTAAGCACGCATTTCTCTCTTAAGCACACGTTTCTCTCTTAAGCATGCATTTCTCTCTCAAGCACACATTTCTCTCTTAAGCACTCTCTTAAGCACACATTTCTCTCTTAAGCACACGTTTCTCTCTTAAGCATGCATTTCTCTCTCAAGCACACATTTCTCTCTTAAGCACTCTCTTAAGCACACATTTCTCTCTTAAGCAATCTCTTAAGCACACATTTCTCTCTTAAGCACACGTTTCTCTCTTAAGCACACGTTTCTCTCTTAAGCACACATTTCTCCCTTAAGCACTCTCTTAAGCACGCATTTCTCTCTCAAGCACACATTTCTCTCTCAAGCACACATTTCTCTCTGAAGCACTCTCTTAAGCACACATTTCTCTCTTAAGCACGCATTTCTCTCTTATGCACACATTTCTCTCTTAAGTACACATTTGTCTCATAAGCACGCGTTTCACTCTTAAGCAAACATTTCTCTCTTAAGCACTCTCTTAAGCACACATTTCTCTCTTAAGCACATGTTTCTCTCTTAAGTACACATTTCACTCTTAAGCACCCGTTTCTCTCTTAAGCACACATTTCTCTCTAAAGCACTCTCTTAAGCACGCATTTCTCTCTCAAACACACATTTCTCTCTTAAGCACACATTTCTCTCTCAGGCACACATTTCTCTCATAAGCACACATTTCTCTCTTAAGTACACATTTTGTCTCAAAATGCGTTTCACTCTTAAGCACACATTTCTCTCTTAAGCACACGTTTCTCTCTTAAGTACACATTTCTCTCTCAAGCACATGTTTCTCTCTTAAGCACGCATTCCACAGGTTTATTCATGGAGAGTTTGCTTTCTTGGCTTTTTTTATGTTTGAGAGATTTTCTTTTCTTACTGATCACTGCTCCTCACTAATCACTGCTCTGCACTAATCACTGCTCTGCACTAATCACTACTCTGCACTAATCACTACTTTGCACTAATCACTGCTCCTCGCTAATCACTACTCTGCACTAATCACTGCTCTGCACTAATCACTACTCTGCACTAATCACTACTTTGCACTAATCACTGCTCCTAACTAATCACTGCTCTGCACTAATCACTACTCTGCACTAATCACTACTTTGCACTAATCACTGCTCCTAACTAATCACTGCTCCTCACTAATCACTACTTTGCACTAATCACAGCTCTGCACTAATCACTGCTCCTCACTAATCATTACTTTGCACTAATCTCTGCTCTGCACTAATCACTGCTCTGCACTAATCACTGCTCCTCACTAATCACTACTTTGCACTAATCACTGCTCTGCACTAATCACTGCTCCTCACTAATCATTACTTTGCACTAATCTCTGCTCTGCACTAATCACTGCTCTGCACTAATCACTGCTCCTCACTAATCCCTACTTTGCACTAATCACTGCTCTGCACTAATCACTGCTCCTCACTAATCACTACTTTGCACTAATCACTGCTCTGCACTAATCACTGCTCCTCACTAATCACTACTTTGCACTAATCTCTGCTCTGCACTAATCACTGCTCCTCACTAATCACTACTTTGCACTAATCTCTGCTCTGCACTAATCACTGCTCCTCACTAATCACTACTTTGCACTAATCACTGCTCCTCACTAATAACTACTTTGCACTAATCACTGCTCCTCACTAATCACTACTTTGCACTAATCTCTGCTCTGCACTAATCACTGCTCCTCACTAATCACTACTTTGCACTAATCACTGCTCCTCACTAATCACTACTTTGCACTAATCACTACTCTGCACTAATCACTGCTCCTCACTAATCACTGCTCCTCACTAATCACTACTTTGCACTAATCACTGTTCTGCACTAATCACTGCTCCTCACTAAGCACTACAACTACTGTCACTAGGGCAACAACTGTCACTCGAGCAATAACTGTCACTCAGGCAATAACTGTCACCTGGGCAACAACTGTCACTCAGGCAACTATTGTCACTCGGGCAATAACTCACTAAAGCATTAACTGTCACTCGGGCAACTACTGTCACTAGGGCAACAACTGTCACTCGAGCAATAACTGTCACTCAGGCAATAACTGTCATCTGGGCAACAACTGTCACTCAGGCAACTATTGTCACTCTGGCAATAACTCACTAAAGCATTAACTGTCACTCGAGCGACTACTGTCACTAGGGCAATAACTGTCAGTCGGGCAATAACTGTCACCTGGGCAACTGTCACTCGGGCAACAGCTGTCACTCGGGTAACTATTGTCACTCGGGCAATAACTGTCACTCAGGCAATAACTGTCACCTGGGCAACAACTGTCACCTGGGCAACAACTGTCATTTGGGCAACAACTGTCACTCAGGCAACTATTGTCACTCGGGCAATAACTCACTACTACAGCATTAACTGTCACTCGGGCAACTACTGTCACTAGGGCAACAACTGTCACTCGAACAATAACTGTCACCTGGGCAACAACTGTCACTCAGGCAACTATTGTCACTCGGGCAATAACTCACTAAAGCATTAACTTTCACTCAGGCAACTACTGTCACTAGGGCAACAACTGTCACTCAGGCAATAACTGTCACAAGGGCAATAACTATCACCTGGGCAACAACTGTCACTTGGGCAAAAACTGTCACTCAAGCGACTATTGTCACTCGGCAATAACTGTCTAATAATCTGACAATGGAGCCAAACGGTCGGCAATAAAGGTGCCCCCAATTCTCTGCGCCCCCCACTGCCCTTTGTCACATTTAGCAGAAAATAATGAGCTGAAAATGCTGAACTGTAACAATCCCACAGCACAGAATGGACGGTATCACTGGCAGACACTGTTGGGTCACACATCACTATTACTCACACTTTAATTTTATTTACTTTAATGCCGGAATCAATTCCTACTGACTGTAAAGGGAAGAACAAACTAAGGTTTCCATTTCACCCCTTTAAAACTGGACTCCCGTGAAATCCACACACTGAAGTGCAGACTGCACCGGATTTCATGAAGCCCCGCGTATGGCACTAAACTGAAGCTCCACGTGAATTCAGCAGATTACGAGATGCAGCAAAATCACAAGTTCAATCTTAAAATGAACAAATTCAAATAAACAATTTTATTCTATTTCCTGCAGGAAACCGTTTCCTAGATCTGTGGTTATTCTGAACCTACCAGCACCAAAAATGCTTCACCCCACAATGCACACGCTCTCGGATAATTGTATAAACGACCTTATTGCTAATAATGGACATATTCCATCTCTGAAATACAACTGCAATAATGACCCCCATTACATTAACCCTTTCTGCTTGTTGCAATGACACTGGCAGCAAATACAACACTGGTCTTTATCTTCCCTTTTTTATTTTGTATACACAATCCAGGGAGAATTTAGATTCTGATACTGATACTGGTTCTGGTACCAATATACTGATACTGGTTCTGGTACCAATATACTGACACTGGTTCTGGTACCAATATACTGACACTGGTTCTGGTACCAATATACTGATACTGGTTCTGATACCAATATACTGATACTGGTTCTCATACCAATATACTGATACTGGTTCTGGTACCAATATACTGAGACTGGTTCTGATACTAATATACTGATACTGGTTCTGATACCAATATACTGATACTGGTTCTGGTACCAATATTCTGATACTGGTTCTGGTACCAATATACTGATACTGGTTCTGATACCAATATACTGATACTGGTTCTGATACAATATACTGATACTGGTTCTGATACCAATATACTGATACTGGTTCTGATACAATATACTGATACTGGTTCTGATACAACATACTGATACTGGTTCTGATACAATATACGGATACTGGTTCTGGTACTAGATCCAATAACTAGTGCACATGAAGCTAAAGGGAAAAATAAACGCTTTTATGTGCAAAACCAGTGAGACTTCTCTCCAGCTTCTTTAGCTTCTGGGTGAAAAAGCAGGAATTCCCTTTTAGGAATGGCCAACACTCTACAATTAACCTCAACAGCACAAAAATATAAGGACTGGGATGTATCAAACATTTCAAAATATATAAAAGTGACTGAAGCCTCAGCTCGAAGAAACATCTGCAAAAAATGGTTGGAAAAATCTGTACTGACCATGAGTGATACTTGAATTAAAACCCTTCTTACCAACGAGGCAATGGCTTATAGATCTGACAATTCCCTTCACTGTTTAAATTTTGACTCAAAATAGAAAATTTTCCTTCAAAACCTAAACTCTTTGGAAAGAGACAAAATCAACAATATCCTTAATTGTTCCATGAATTCATAGTGCAAATGTGATCTAGTCCTGATAACAGAGTTATACAAAAGTTTATCCTGTGTAACATTAGAATTAATAATTAACCTTAAATTGACAAATTCTGCACTATATACAGTAGTCACTGTAATGCTTGTCCATCGTATCTATGTATATTTATGTATGTATGTATATGTATGTATATATGTATGTATATGTATGTATATGTATGTATATGTATGTATGTATGTATAAATGTATGTATAAGTATGTATATGTGTATGTATGTATGTATGTATATATGTATGTATAAGTATGTATATGTGTATGTATATGTATGTATATATGTATGTATATGTATGTATATGTATGTATGTATATGTATGTATATATGTATGTATATGTATGTATATATGTATTTATATATGTATGTATATATGTATGTATATGTATGTATATATCTATGTATATATGTAGGTGTATAGATAAATATGTATATTTATCTATGTATATGTATGTATTTATATATGTAATATGTATGTATGTATATGTATGTATTTATATATGTATATTTGTATGTATATGTATATATGTATGTATGTAGGTGTATATGTATGTATGTATATATGTATATGTATGTATTTAGGTATGTATGTATTAGCATGTATTAGCCTCTATTTATTTGTCTTTAAATACACAGCAGAGAAGGAGGGGGTTGTTTATTAGGGAGCCTTCCCTCCAGGCCTATTTGCATCCCAACACAAAGGGGCCGATTCACTAACTTCAAGTGAAGGATTCGAAGTAAAAAAAACTTCGAATTTCGAAGTGTTTTTTGGGCTACTTTGACCATCGAATGGGCTACTGCGACCTTCAACTACGACTACGACTTTGAATCGAACTATTCAAACTAAAAATCGTTCGACCATTCGACCATTCGATAGTCGAAGTCGAAGCCTATGGGGAAGGCTTTCCTAAGTTTTTTTGATCTAAGGATATTCCTTTGATCGTTGGATTAAAATCCTTCGAATCGTTCGATTCGAAGGATTTTATCGTTCGATCGAAGGAATAATCCTTCGATCGCTTGATCGCACTATTTGCGCTAAAATCCCAGTCGAATATCGAGTGTTTATTAACCCTCGATATTTGACCCTTTGTGAATCGGCCCCTAAGACTGAAAGTCTTGGCCAGATCCACTACAGACACGGGCAATATTTTTAAGGTCATGACTAATCCTTCCTCCTATGTTCATGTTTGTTGCCTGAGTGAATCAATATGGCAGCTCCAACAACGGACTCTTCCCATTGACTCAGCTTGTGGGGTTGTGGCTCGTGTTTGTATCACAGTCACCAGGAGGTTTATTGTCATTCCCCAGACAGAAGAGATAAAGCTTGGGATGAGCCATAAAAGAGTTGGATAATTGAAGTGGAAACTAAAAGAAAGCAGCAAAACATGAGCCTGTGCTACAAATTGCTGCTTCAGTCTCTAGTTTATTTGTATGTGTGTGTGACTGGACTCACTGCTTTACATACATTTCATCTATTTCCCACTTTTATTTCACTCACTTGGACCCAATCAATTATCTGGATGCCAAAAAATTCCATTAATGGTCACAAACGGTCAGGGCAGAGAGAGACGCAGAGATTCGGAGAGATTTAGTCGCCCGGTGACTAATCGCCTCTTCTTCGGGCGACTAATCTCCCCGAAAAGCCTTCCCACCGGCTACAATCTAAATCTCCGGATCACTTCGTTTTCTAGAGTCGCCAGAAGTTGCCTCACGTGTGTCTCTGCCCTGAAGCAAAGTAGAAAATTGCAGCAGCAGCTTCATAACACAGAACTCCATTGTGCTTCATTGTCACACGAGTCACACGAGCCTTGAGTGATTCTATTTCAGCTCTTACACATCTTTATAGATCAATGGCACAGACTTTCATTAAGAACAGTTTACTGTATATGAATGTGTAAATTCTGGCACACAAGAGCTTGCAGTCTACTGACGCATTGATGATGTATTTATAAAGCACTGACATACAACACGAGGAGGAACACGTGAAATGTACAAAAGCTCATTCGAAGGATCCGGATATTAATAGGCAAATACCTCTCACTTGTACTAAACAAATTCCAGAAATAATTATAAAATAAAAATACCCAGAAGGCTTTGCGGTGTCCCACACTGGGATTGTACAGTTATTTATTAAAGGGCAACTCAACCCCAAGATAAAAATGTGTCTAATAGCAGAGAACCTAAGTCTAAGCTACTTTGCAATAATCATTTATTACAAATTCTCTATGGATTTTAAGTTATGTGTAAATGTATTGCTATTGAAGCAGTGTCTGTCCCTTTCTATTCTCTGCACTGCTGGTTCAGACTGTTGATACAATGTAAGACAAGGCAGCTGATGAGTCTTTGCTGCTGGGGAACTAAGACTTTTTCATCATCGTTTAAAGAGTAACAAGCAGGAGGTAAGCAAACGCTGCTTTCAATAGCAATTGTTCTTACTAATAACTTTAAAAGCCTGAAAATTGTTAATGAATGTATATTAGAAAATATTTTCTTTTATTAGGCAAATTTTTATTTTGGGGTTGACTTGCCCTTTAAATAAACCTCACAGTGAAAGCTCTGCCAGTGATACACAAACACAGACCAATGATTCCCACTGCAGATGGGTGCCTATGGGTGACTATGGGTGCCTATGGGTGCCTATGGGTGCCTATTAGTGACTATGAGTGACTATGGGTGACTATGAGTGACTATGGGTGCCTATAGGTGACTATGGGTGACTATGAGTGACTATGGGTGACTATGAGTGACTATAGGTGATTATGGGTGCCTATGGGTGCCTATTGGTGACTATGGGTGCCTATGGGTGCCTATGGGTGCCTATTAGTGACTATGAGTGACTATGGGTGACTATGAGTGACTATGGGTGCCTATAGGTGACTATGGGTGACTATGAGTGACTATAGGTGATTATGGGTGCCTATGGGTGTCTATGGGTGCCTATGGGTATTAGAAATGAAAGATATTATACAGGGACAGTTTATGAGCAATTTATTAGACGCTCGCTGTAGCCTACACTTGCTTCTCTGCAGCCATACACAATGTACTGAGTACAATGACACACAAGACATTTTATACAGAGGGGATGGAGTGGCCGCCCTGTTGTGCAACTACAACTACCTACATCATTATATTGTGACAATAAGAGAAATGCAGTAGAAACGTACCTGTGGCGGAGGCAGAAATGAAGAGACAAGAGTCAGTGAATGAGTCAATCACCTCCTACACTAGAAATGCCCAACTGTCAGTCAGTCCCACTGTCAGCCCAGAACCCTCCTATAGAAGCTGCCTTCTCTTTAACCCTTCGCCTGCCACTCCCATGTGCAATGAAGTGACAAACGCTCTGTAGCTGAGAATTGCAGCCCACCCTGTGCCAATGCCCCGTCAGAGAGTCAAACTTAGAATTACAATCAATTCAACGTGGATTTAATCCAATTACAAGAAACTCGAACGTATTTATTACAAGAAACTCGAACGTATTTATTACAATTACAAGAAACAAATGTATTTATTAAAGTTACAAGAAACTTTTCAGCAGGATTTGGATTCGGCCGAACTGAATCTGAAATTTGCATATTTAAATTCAGATTCGCTTCGGTATTTGGCTGAATTATTCAAGAAGAATTTGAGGTTAGTGGATTTGGTGCTTCCCTAATTTATTCACAATGTATTTTGGCTTGTGAAGTGTAAATATTGTGTATTTTAGGGCAAATTGACAGTTAAAGGTGCAGTACACAAGGCTCCATGTTTAGATCCCTGACCAGGATTGGACTAGAATAGAAGGATCCACTGGGGCGTGAGGAAGGATCCCGTTTCCCCCCTGTATTCATCTGCCCCCTATTTACCATCAGTTCCATGGGGGGATGGGGAGGAATTGACAGTTGGTATCAGGGAGCACTGGAGGTGCAGTTTCCCAGGGGACCCCCCAGGTAACCCCCTGACTTTACAACTTGGTTTGAGTAGGACAAAAGCTCATGTGTCTGTAGGACTGAGTGACGGTGGAAGGAGGGGCCCCAATGCAGGGGCTCAGTAGCTTCAGACCCCACATTTAGGATAAGGGGTAAATGAAGTAGATGAATATGAGCCAAAAACAACCTTTAGGCAGGTGTATGGGGGGCAGTGTGAGGTGTAGTTGAACAACAGTAATGATTTCCTATAATGAAAATGTTTGATAAAGAGAAGCGCAATATTATGAAAAGGCAGATAACCCCCCAGTTACGCAGAGACACAAATAACGGGATTGTATAAAGTCGACTTTGGGAGAATTAGCAGTGACATTTATTACACTTGGCCTTTTGCCGGGGCTTTTATTTTCCCCACACATTTCTGTTAAGTGAATGTTCTGCAAAGTAACAAAGTGACAATCACACGACAGACGATTAATAGACGCAGTGTGACATCACAACCCAAACATCCCCATCTAATAATCATAGTAATAATAATAATAATAGTAATAATATTAATACTAATAATAATAACAACAACAAATATAATAGTAATACTAATAATAATAATAATGATACTAATAATACTAATAATAATAACAACAGCAACAACAATAGTAATAGTAATAATAATAATAATAATAAAGACAATAATAATAATACTACTACTAATAATAATATTAATACTAATAATACTACTACTAATAATAATAATAATAGCAATGATAATAATACTAATACTACTACTAATAATAATAATAATAATAATCAGGAGAGGGATATCCCCAGCCCCACACTTAACCCTATGTGACATTTAACCATGTGTCTTCCCCCGCTGCCCAAGGTGTATATATATATATATATAAGGACAATTATAAAAGGGAATATAGGGACAATTATATAAGGGAATATAAGGACAATTATATAAGGGAATACAGGGACAAGTATATAAGTGAATATAGGGACAATTATATAAGGGAATATAAGGACAAGTATATAAGGGAATAGAAGGACAATTGTATAAGGGAATATAAGGACAATTGTATAAGGGAATATAAGGACAATTGTATAAGGGAATATAGGGGCAATTGTATAAGGGAATATAGGGACAATTGTATAAGGGAATATAAGGACAATTATATAAGGGAATATAGGGACAATGATATTAGGGAATATAAGGACAATTATATAAGGGATTATAGGGACAATTGTATAAGGGAATATAAGGACAATTATATAAGGGAATATAGGGACAATTATATAAGGGAATATAGGGACAATTATATAAGGGAATATAAGGACAATTATATAAGGGAATATAGGGACAATTATATACGGGGATATAGGGTCGATTATATAAGGGAATATAAGGACAATTGTATAAGGGAATATAGGGACAATTATATAAGGGAATATAGGGACAATTATATAAGGGAATATAGGGACAATTGTATAAGGGAATATAAGGACAATTATATAAGGGAATATAGGGACAATTGTATAAGGGAATATAAGGACAATTATATAAGGGAATATAGGGACAATTATATAAGGGAATATAGGGACAATTATATAAGGGAATATAAGGACAATTATATAAGGGAATATAGGGACAATTATATACGGGGATATAGGGTCAATTATATAAGGGAATATAAGGACAATTGTATAAGGGAATATAGGGTCAATTATATAAGGGAATATAAGGACAATTGTATAAGGGAATATAGGGACAATTATATAAGGGAATATAGGGACAATTGTATAAGGGAATATAAGGACAATTATATAAGGGAATATAGGGACAATTATATAAGGGAATATAGGGACAATTGTATAAGGGAATATAAGGACAATTATATAAGGGAATATAGGGACAATTATATAAGGGAATATAGGGACAATTGTATAAGGGAATATAAGGACAATTATATAAGGGAATATAGGGACAATGATATAAGGGAATATAAGGACAATTATATAAGGGAATATAGGGGCAATTTTATAAGGGAATATAGGGGCAATTATATAGGGACAATTATACAAGGGAATATAGGGACAATTGTATAAGGACAATTATAAAAGGACAATGGTCTATACAGACGGGCGACAGTTGGGGAGACGCAGCAGCATTTGGGGTGTCAGTGAGACTGAGAGTGGGAGGAATTGGGGAGTCTGTGGCCAATCACAATGCGGGTCTGATCCGGACACTAGGGACCCCCAGCCCGATACATGAGCCCCCCGCTCCCTCCTACCCACCTCCTCCTCCTCCTCCTCCCGGGCGTGTGCGGCTCCTGCGGTTCTTCCCCGAGTCTCTTCTGTCTCCTCCGAGCGAACGGGACTCCGGGAGACTCAGCCCGAGAACAGCCGAGTGACTGGAGGGGCGGGAGCGCGCGGCGCGGTCTCGATCTTGTGCCCGAGTTCTTGTCACTCCCAGAGCCGCGGGATCAGCCCGACAGTCACTGCTGCTTCTTCATCTCATTCTACTGATTCTACTGATTGTACTGCCGGGAGCGCGCCCGCAATCCCGTGTCTCTTCTGCTCACACAGACCTGTTCCTCCTCTGCCTCCTGTACTGCCCCAGTTCTGCCCCAGTTCTGCCCCAGTTCTTCCCCTGTACTGCCCCAGTTCTTCCCCTGTACTGCCCCAGTTCTGCCCCAGTTCTTCCCCTGTACTGCCCCAGTTCTACCCCAGTTCTGCCCCAGTTCTTCCCCTGTACTGCCCCAGTTCTGCCCCAGTTCTTGCCCTGTACTGCCCCAGTTCTGCCCCAGTTCTTCCCCTGTACTGCCCCAGTTCTTGCCCTGTACTGCCCCAGTTCTACCCCAGTTCTGCCCCAGTTCTTCCCCTGTACTGCCCCAGTTCTGCCCCAGTTCTTCCCCTGTACTGCCCCAGTTCTTGCCCTGTACTGCCCCAGTTCTACCCCAGTTCTTCCCCTGTACTGCCCCAGTTCTGCCCCAGTTCTGCCCCTGTACTGCCCCAGTTCTTCCCCTGTACTGCCCCAGTTCTTGCCCTGTACTGCCCCAGTTCTACCCCAGTTCTTCCCCTGTACTGCCCCAGTTCTGCCCCAGTTCTTCCCCTGTACTGCCCCAGTTCTACCCCAGTTCTGCCCCAGTTCTTCCCCTGTACTGCCCCAGTTCTACCCCAGTTCTGCCCCAGTTCTTCCCCTGTACTGCCCCAGTTCTACCCCAGTTCTGCCCCAGTTCTTCCCCTGTACTGCCCCAGTTCTACCCCAGTTCTGCCCCAATTCTGCCCCAGTTCTACCCCAGTTCTGCCTCAATTCTACCCCTGTATTGCCCCAGTTCTGGTCCTGTACTACCCCAGTTCTGCCCCAGTTCTTCCCCTGTACTGCCCCAGTTCTACCGCAGTTCTGCCCCAGTTCTTCCCCTGTACTGCCCCAGTTCTACCCCAGTTCTGCCCCAGTTCTTCCCCTGTACTGCCCCAGTTCTACCCCAGTTCTGCCCCAATTCTGCCCCAGTTCTACCCCAGTTCTGCCTCAATTCTACCCCTGTATTGCCCCAATTCTGCTCCTGTACTACCCCAGTTCTGCCCCAATTCTGCCCCTGTACTACCCCAGTTCTGCCCCAATTCTGCCCCTGTACTACCCCAGTTCTGCCCTTGTACTACCCAAGTTCTGCCCCTATACTGCCCCAGTTCTTCTCCTGTACTACCCAAGCTTTGGCCCAGCCGGACTCTCATATGCTGCAGTAGTGCAGTTAACTGGGCTGCTGCATGCTGCACTGCATTCCAAACTGCTGTGACTGTTACTTATCATTAGTTCTGCTGTAGAACCACTTAGAACTGCTCTGGCCAGTGGGATCAGTAAAATGGGGGTGCCAAGAGGGAAACATTGTTGTGTCTGTTTGCTGTTATTATCAGAACCAAAGCCCAGTGTTTGGCCCATTTCACTGTGGCACCATGAGAACTGACAGTCTCATCTCATTTCATTAGGGAAAAGCCCCGACCCATCCCAGGCTCTTCCCTTCTGCCCCACAGTATGGCACATCTGCCCGGCCCATGTTACAGGCACAATATAAACACAATATAAAGCTCAGTGTGTGTCCCTGGTACGTGGGGTTAAACCCCGGCCTCAGGCCCAGTGGGAAGATTCTAGTGGCGAGGGGACAATTCATTGGGCTACAGAAGTGACTGATGGGCTGGTGCTTAATGTGCCCGTATTTGCACTTGTGCTTGTCTTATACTCCAATTACATCTCTGATACCCCCAAATACTGACATCACTGAGGCAACTTTGGGCGACTATTGAAAACGCATCGCCGCGTGTGCATTAGCGCATTTTCATTGAAGTCTATGGGAAAACACGCTGCGGCAGTTCGGGTCCTCGTGTGGCTTTACCCTTAGAGTCAGGAGCTTATTTGAGTCAAGAAACACTGGGCAGTGCCAATCTCCCCAGTCTGAACCCCAACACACACACTCAGTTATTTATGGAATTGCCTAGAGTTGCAGTCATGCATTTATATGTTGAATAGTAGTCCCTGCTCTGTTCATGATCCAGTGCATGACCCAGTGTGTGACCCAGTGTATGACCCAGTGCTTGATTCAGTGTATGATCCAGTGTATGACCCAGTGCTTGATTCAGTGTATGATCCAGTGTATGACCCAGTGCATGTCCCAGTGCATGATCCAGTGCATGACCCCATGCATGACCCACTGTATGATCTAGTGTATGACCCAGTGCGTGATTCAGTGTATGATCCAGTGTATGACCCAGTGTATGATCCAGTGTACGATCCAGTGTATGACCCAGTGTATGACCCAGTGTATGATCCAGTGTATGATCCAGTGTATGACCCAGTGTATGATCCAGTGTACGATCCAGTGTATGACCCAGTGTATGACCCAGTGTATGATCCAGTGTATGATCCAGTGTATGATCCAGTGTACGATCCAGTGTATGACCCAGTGTATGACCCAGTGTATGATCCAGTGTATGATCCAGTGTATGACCCAGTGTATGATCCAGTGTATGATCCAGTGTATGATCCAGTGTATGATCCAGTGCAAGGGGTTCTGCTATTCAGTCACTGCTGGTTCTGCCATTCCAGTGCGGGGAACATGCGTCGCTCACAGACTCAGATCAACGTGGATTCGGTTCAGCGGGGAGTCTTTGTTGAAAAGTAATTACATGTTTTAACTTCAAGCTGTGACAGCTTTCAGCTCAGTCATTCTTATCTCTGTCTTTGTAGTCGGACTCCCAGCAGTCAGTGGTAGAGGTGCAGGGAGTTGTGTTTTGTCATGTGGATAACACAGTGGTGGCTTTGGACTGAATTTAATAAATGACACTATGGGGCCGATTCACTCAGCTCGAGTGAAGGGTTCGAATGAAAAATACTTCGAATTTCGAAGTATTTTTTGGGTACTTCGACCATCGAATGGGCTACTTCGACCTTCGACTACGACCTTCGACTTCGATTCGAACGATTCGAAGTAAAAATCG
The DNA here is from genome assembly GCA_038501925.1 of Xenopus petersii. Classification (NCBI taxonomy): domain Eukaryota; kingdom Metazoa; phylum Chordata; class Amphibia; order Anura; family Pipidae; genus Xenopus; species Xenopus petersii. The sequence continues at coordinate 175,945,218 of CM076680.1, read as the reverse complement.
TTCGACTATTTGACCATTCGATAGTCGAAGTACTTGCCCTTTAAAAAAAACTTCGACCCCCTACTTCGGCAGATAAAACCTACCGAAGTCAATGTTAGCCTATGGGGAAGGTCCCCATAGGCTTGCTAACCTTTTTTTGATCGAAGGATTTTCCTTCGATCGTTTGATTAAAATCCTTCGAATCGTTCGATTCGAAGGATTTAATCTTTCGATCGAACGAAAAATCCTTCGATCGTTCGATCGCAGGATTTGCGCCAAATCCTTCGACTTCGATATTCGAAGTCGAAGGATTTCAATTCGAGGGTCGAATTTCGAAATATTTTTAACTTCGAAATTCGACCCTAAGTGAATCTGCCCCTTAGAAATGCACTGGTTTGGTGAAACTGTCACTTGCCTGTGTCTTTGGCTGATCTGGTAACAACGTGATGCCCAAATCATGATCATCTAATTGTCTGGCCCCAAGGCCAATGGTGGTGTCACAATAGGGGCCCATGCAAAATCCAATTGCACAGTCAAATAGTAGATGATCTTCTGGGAGGCCATTATTTTGGCTCCGTACTTGGGACAACGCTCTGCCGACAGCAGCCCCATCCACACTGGCTCTGGGATTATGTGTTTGTCATACAATAGATTCCATGCATTGTACCACTACCCAGCAGGGAACAGGTTAACTCATTTCATGATTCCCAACAGGTCCAGAACCTCAGGAGCGGATCAACACAGAACTAAATAACAACAGTGTTGCTGATTTGGTGTTGGTTCTCTATAACTGTGTGTGTTCAAGCACATTGGGAAATATGATTGATCAATTCATGGGTGCCGCGCAACTGAACCCCCCACTGCAGCGCAGCCACATTGAATCTCCTCAGACACAACATGGATTCCATAAAGAATCTGTTAGATGAAAGTGGCCAATCTGGTCTATAGCCAATGCAGCAGATCTGTCTGTGTGTAGCGCACTTGTTTATTATGTGTGGTCTAAAGTAGCTCACTTTCTAAGTTTACAGCGACGGGAAGTATGATATTTGCATTTAGTTTTGCAGCAGCCCTGTCTTGCTTTATGGCAAAGATTGGAAATATAGGGGCAAATTCACTAAGCGCCGAAGCGCCGAACGCTAGAGTTACTTCGCTAGCGTTACTTCGCTAGCGTTTGGCATTTTCGTTACTGCGCAAATTCACTAACGAATGCTGGCGTAGATTCGCTAGTGTAACTTCGCACCCTTACACCTGGTGAAGTTTCGCTACGGACGTAACTACGCAAATTCACTAACTTGCGCAGTGTACTGAACGCTACCTTTTACGCTAGACTTCCTTCGCCACCTCAGACCTGGCGAAGCGCAATAGAGTAGATAGGGATTGTTTCAAAAAAAGTCAAAATTTTTTCTAAGTCCCAAAAAACGCTGGCGTGTTTTCTACATGATGGGTGATAGGCTGAAAAAGATCGAAAATATTTTTGGGGCTCCCCTCCTTCCCCCCTACATCTCCTGACTCATGGCAACTTACCTAGACAGTGGGCACATGTGTAGGGCAAAATAACATTTTTATTTGCTGATTTGAAGGTTTTCTAGGCATTTGTAGTGCTGATACGTGTTCCTCCATTGAAATTTGAATTTGGCACCGTATGCAAATTAGCCTTCCCTAGTGTAACTTCGCTTTACATAGCGAATCAACACTAGCGCAACTTCGCAACCTTACGCTACCCGTGTGCGCAACTTCGGATTTTAGTGAATTTGCGAAGCGCTGGTGAAACTACGCCTGGCGAAGTGTGGCGAAGTGCGGCGAAGTTACGCCTGGCGCAACTACGAATCTTAGTGAATTTGCCCCGTAGTGTTAAGGTGCCTCTATACAGTCAACTGTTCTACTGCCAAATAGCTGCTTTAGGGATGAAAATGAATAGTTATTAAAGCCAATGACTGTAGGTTCTGGAATAATAATAAGGCTGTAATTGTCCCTTTAAAAGCACAGACTGAACCTCACACAGCTTTTGTGAATATAGATATAAATACAGTGTATATACATGGATTTATCCTTATACAGTGAGCCTTCAATTCACACAGCGCTTTATAGATATAAATAACAATGAAGAGCAAAGGGGAAGTGAATGCGCCCAGTGAGCCGCACCAACAGGCCCTTAGTGAATGTGGCAGTTTGAGAGTAATGGCTCAATGACAATGAGTGGCTGTTAGTCAGATAAAAATACACTGTATTGTGGCCTCTAGGTGAGCAGCAATACAGTCACAATACAGTCACAATACAGTCACAATACAGTCACACAATACAGTCACACAATACAGTCACAATACAGTCACAATACAGTCACAATACAGTCACAATACAGTCACAATACAGTCACACAATACAGTCACAATACACTTTGTAGTCCCTCTTGTTGGAGCGCAGAACACGGACCTATTTAAAGGCCATAACCACATGTCAGCTCATAATAAATAATCGCCGCTCTTAAAGGGATAGTGTGCTGAGAATACAACAGGTTTACATTAGCCCATGTCAAATCCTGTGTAAAGTGCCATCGTTTTAGAAGCAAAATGTATTATTTACTACTTTATGGCAGTTCAAAGGTTATTGCTGTTTTGTTGTTCTTGCGAAGGGGAATCTACTTCCTGGTTATTAAAAAAATCTTTCCATTGAACAGGAATTCAGTGGGTAAAGCATTATATAAGGGTGAGAAAAATACCTGTAGGGCAGAGACACACGGGAAGATTCGGGGAGATTTAGTCGCCCGTCAAACTGCCTTCCCGCCGGCTAGAATCGATAATCGCCCGGCGGGGCGGCACTTGGAGTGCTTCACTTTCCAAAGTCACCCAATTTAGATTCCAGCCGGTGGGAAGGCAGTTTGGGAAAGATGCCCGAAGAATAGGCGATTTGTTGCCGAGCGACTAAATCTGCCCGAATCTCCATGTGTGTCTCTGCCCTAAAATGTGCATTACATAAGGACACGTGATAAGGAAGATTGACTGAGGCGCAGCAAATAAACCACTAACCCAACTGGTAATGATTTAGCCTCAATGTCCTGGCACAGCAAACCCCCAAACGCTGGAGACGAGGATTTTGCACATAAATCATTATATTGTGCTTCATTCTGGGACCCCACTGGCCGTTTTATACCCTGGAGACCCCCGCAGCTGCTGCTTCTTTTGTCTGCACTTAGAGAGACCCTTCCTTATTTGCAACTGTCACTTTGGCTGTCACAGCTGAGACAATGTTGAACAGAACAATAGATAAGCAGATAAATAGAGAATAGGGAATCACATTTCAGACCACAGGAAGTTATTGCAGCTTATGGGAAAGGCCGTAGCAGGGCAAACAGTGTGGCAGCACCCACTTGTGGGTTGATATGTTCATTGGTGCTTACGACTCTCATTGGGAACAGTGTCGATGCAAATGCCTGTTTTATACACGCGCCATGTTAAATGCTTTTGTATCACTGGGGGGCACTGGCACCCCCTTTAGCAGCAGAAACAGTGAGTTTCCCACTCAAGCAAAAGCCAAATGGAGATTTTCACTATTCTCTGCCCAGAGCATTAAATTGTATTTATTACTAGGTACTTTACATACTGAAGGCTACAATATAATAATAATAATAGGTTGTAAAGATACATCTTTGTAACTTCTCCAGTGCCCTTCATTATTTATTACAGCCAGACTGTTATTTATGTTTCTTCTGACCAACGCTGTGGTTGGAATAGATTTCCTAATGCAATCTAACAACAATCTCAAATTCTTATTTACTTGTATACTCAGAGAGCCAGACTGCAGGACACAGCCCTTATTGTGTGCGGCCAATAAACTAGACAGACAAGAATCAGCAAAGAAACTGCCCCCTGTATTCTTTGTATATTCAAAAATTATCACTCGGATTTAAAGGTTCATTGAGCAGTTGGGCCCCTCTGATTGGGCAATAGGGGAACCATCAGGGCAATAACAGCCGACAATGTTATTAGAAGAGAAGAGCATTTAATACATGAAAAACAATGAAAAGAAAATGAAAAAAATAAAGATATAGATTAAATCAATTTAGGTAATCAAGTGAGGGGGCTTTAAAATGGAAACATTTACACCATTAGTTACAGGAGAGATAATTTTTTGTGCATCTCTATAGTTGCACTCGGCACCTCCTGTTCTGACTCCTGTGTAAATGTACCCACTGACATACGGGAACCCTGGAGCTACTGCCACCTTCCAACTGTCTGTAGCAGTGAATTGAATGTAATTGGGTCCAAATCGTAAGGGCAATTAATTGTGTTTGGATTCACTGGGCATAACTGGAGCAAGAAATTCAGCACTTAGGTCAGAAAAACACTGTCTTGTGGGTAAAAAAAACATGGAAAATTGTGTGTGAAAAAGCACTTTAAACCCTGCACTTGTATTCATATACGAGCCCTCGTGTCTATACCAGTGCCCCCCAACCAGTGGCTCATGAGTAACATGTTGCTCCCCAACCCCTTGGATGTTGCTCCCAGTGACCTCAAAGTAGGAGCTTATTTTTGAATTCCAGGCTTGGAGGCAAGTTTTAGTTGCTTAAAAACCAGTTACACTGCCAAACAGAACCCCTTTAGACTGGCATAGCACATAGGGGAAACCAAATAGCCAATCACAGCCCTTATCTGGCACCCCAGGAACTAATAAATATAAATGTCATACCTGTACAAAGCTAAATATTTATATATATAGTAACCTATTGGGGTCATTAAGAATGGGCTAGAGCCCCAGTATGATTTAGGGTGATTTATAATGTACAGGCCCAAGTGCCATGTGTGAAAAACTGACCAACTGCATTTGAGCCCTGCTCGGCACTTGTTTGTATCAGTGCAGGTCCCTGCCTAGTTCCATGTTCTCCATGCGGTTGGATATTCCCATCACTAAGAAAGTGTCTGAAAACAATTGTTATCCTTGATGTTTTCCTGCAACAGGTTTGTGTGCCCTTTCTGCGTTTCGTTGTTCCTGTCACTTTAATGAGGAAGAAATCAGTCGAGAATGTGCAAGTGTTCAGCTCTATTCTCACCCTATTTCCTACACGGCTTCTAACAAATAAAAGAGTCAGTCTGTCAGTCTGTCCTGAGTGGGATCTGAAGACGTTCCTTACAGAAGTCTAGACATGTATATACAGTATATACAGTATACGGCCATAGCTGGATGCTTTCCTATTACCAAACACTCAGGGCAGAGGCAGGTCAGTCTGGTGTCAAACCATAAGAATATCCGATTCATTTGGAAAAAATCTCTATTCACAAGTGAACGCAGAAAATTGTACATTTCCGGAAAGAGAAAATGTCTGTAGAGATAATAACAGGTTGTTATATAGAGACGAGCACCTCTAACACGGCCCTGAAGCACCATTAATAATAAGAATATGTAGACTTAATTGCATGCAAATGAGTCACAGGCAGAGCATTTCTAATGAACGATCCTGCACTCAAGTAGGGATTGCCTTCAATTTCACCCCTGCAAAGGGGAGGGGGGACCCAGAAAGTGTGAAGGGGAGGTCGGAGTTAATGATATATATATATCACAGAGATCAGAAGGGTACAGGGTGCTCACTAGAGCTGCACAGAAACAAAATATTGAAGATTTAATTGTCTGCTGGTAAGAGTGGAAATACAGACAAATAGTGTCACTTGGGGGAATCAGAGAAAGAATCAGAGGAGATACTCAGTGTAACTATAGTGGGGAAACTGGCAGCTGGAAGCCAAGGGGAGGCAGTGAGTAAGGGAAGTTGGAGGTAAGTTTGCTTGATTTTGCATTACATTTTCTTATTTGTTGTCATATCCCGACATATCTCCTCTCTCCAGTTGGCAATTTCTAGTAAGTATACATTCACATCTACACTAATCAATGTGCCACAAACCATCCCATCAAAATCATGGGGCCCCATAATGACGTTGAGTTTGCAGATGGGGGACCATGTATAGGAAATACCTGACCACAACTCACCTGCTCCATGTTACTTGTTCCATGTATTTCCGATGTACGGATGAGGAGGGTCAAAAACTTTAAAGAATGGGCTTCCTTGCTCCCACCAGATCACCATACACTGGATTTATAACACAAATGCTTATTAAACGGGTGAGTTTTGCACCCCTTAATGCTCCAGCACCTGTGTCTGGCTAATGCTAAATACTCCTCAAGTCTTTATGACAGTTTGGACAGGGTTTGCCAATTTTGGGCATAGGAAAGTTGAACTGGCCTAAAAAAATGACATTTGATAAAACTTCTTAACCCAATCTACTATATGTCTCTGTGCCGTGTACTAATTATCATTGTTCTACTACTTGCCATTTTCTTAAAAAAAACGACTTGCCATTTTCTTAAAAAACCTCAATTAAGTTTGTGACCTCTACTCATGGCCATCGACCCTCTTTTGGGGTTTCCATGGCAAAATAAAAAAATTGTACACTCAGCTTAGTAGCAACTTCCATGTAATGCCAAACAATCACCAAAACTGGATCTCTGACATGAGCAATGGGGACGAATTGTAAGCTGCTTGTTATAATCATAAAATCTTATAATCCAGGTCTGTAGGGACCAGAGATTGAACATTACTGCAAGAGTGATCTTTATCTGGGATGAGTACAAGACTATGAGAATAAATGACGTGCTAGAAGTATTGTTTGGACATGTCCCATATACTTTTATGGTGGTGGAACAAGACCAAACCTGAAAAGCCTCTCATACAATAAAGGATCAGCTCATTACAGTGTCCAGGGTCAGGCGTTGATTCATTAGAAACCTCTTCTCGTTATGTATAATATAGAATCTATAGATGATATTATCAGGGTTATTCATAGTTCACATTAACTGATCAGGTGTCCTACAGACCTCACTCAGGACACAATTTGTATATGTATATTTATAATTTTTCCCAATGTGTTGACTTTCCATCTTGTATATGACAATTATTCCAAAAATACACCATTTCCTTCTGAATGTCCTTCTTTGTGTTATCAGATGCGGCACCAGCTCCATTTATATTTTCAGCCAATTTCTTTATCTTTCCATCTGTGTGACATTTCTCTTGTGGTTTTGCTCAGCAAACGTCCACAAACAATTCCAACACAAATGATTCCTCAACAAACTCACATCATTCATCTGCACACTCAAATTATGTGGAGAATTACACACCAGGCAAAGGGGGATTTGAAGCCATTTCACACCTAAACGTACAATACTGGACATATGTCAGGACCCCATGTTGAGAAGTGCTCCCCCTGTTGGAGATAGATAGACCCCAAAAGTCATTAAAGCTGGTCATATATGTACCAATCCATTTTGGTTCTTGTGTGTTGGGGCGACCAGTCCACACTGGTATCTTTGTACCACGAATATCAGTTGGTTCAGTGTTTAACTAAAGAGTTAACTAGTTAACTAAAGAGATATTGGATTCATAGTATACGGGGGGGGGGTGCTGTGCAAATGAGATGCAATAATCAAGCTGTTGAATAATGATACTAAACTGTGAGCAGCTGTTCCCGATGTTCCAGTGAATGAGAGGGAATTATTCTCCAGTTTATTTTTGGGGTCCTATGAATGAAACATGGAAACTGACCATATACACTTCCTTGATGAGAACAACATAAGAGAGTCATTTGACTGTTCCTATAGGGCCTGTTCTATACCTTTGGGACTACATTAGAGATCAGGAGCGTTGCTAAAAGCAAATAATTCTCTTCCTTCCTTTCACCCCAAATCCTTTAATAAACTCAGGAGGTTGTGCTCAACAGCATTTCCCCCCATGATCCTTTGTAAGTCTATGGCCACCTTGAGTTTTCCAGGAAAATTCCAATTTGATATGAATATTTTTTAGGTGATCCGAGAATTTTCAAATTCCTTTAGTTTTAAGTTTTAGCTCTTTTGATTTGGAGACAATCCTCACTGAAGCACAATTAGTTTGTCCCAACAGGAACCTTTTCAACAAAGACTGTAAAACATCAATACATCCAATATCCTGATGTTTATTCTGTTATTTAAAGGTGTAACCCGGAGCTTATTCCTGAGGAACTGGGCATATGCTAACCTTGTTTCATGCTAAATTAAATCAGTGTATCCTATGGGTTTGTATAAAATATTCCTCACTTTATAAAACTCAGCACAAACGTCTTCCCTGACATAAAAGGGCTGAAGTGTCGGATTCGGTCCCTCGGGGAATGGACAAGCTCAGAGAGGGACACACCTTGACGGAAGTTTTTCAGTCCTGTTTGCAGCCCTAGAGAATTGAAATTCAACATTCCTGCAATAATGATCATTATCAAAGAGGCTTCCCAGTATTACAAATCTTTCCATGAAGTAGAGACGTTATATCCCACATATTGTGTTTATTTGATGTTTATCATGGGCAGTGGGACCTGTTCTCATATTTGTGAAATGCAAAGTTGTTTTAATAAATTTGCATTAAATAGGGCAAAGGGTTGGATTCCATGGCTCAAGGGCCCAAACAAGTGAAGTTTTATCTTTGGTTTCAGGACAAGTGAGCCAAGCAAAGTCACCAGGTGGCTAATTATACTGTCAGTCGTCTATACGGGGGTTTCAGAATATTTTAATGTCTGACCCTGAGGCCTTTCTGGTTTGTTAATGAAGGAACAAGCGTTGCCTCTTCTCTACACAAAAAGCACATAACCCATTGAGATTATCAAACAGATAGATCAGTTTGCTCATAATAATAATAATAATAATAATATGTGTCCAGTACAAGGCACCTTCCGCTGACGACTCGGCTCTTGAGCAGGAACCTGGAGTAGTAATGAAAGCAATGAATGGGGGCACCACGGAAATAGAGTCATTTGCTGCCACATTTGGATTACAAATACCTGGTGCCATATTGACAGTATAAGTTGAGGTTCATGGTGCCACCTTTGGATTAAAGGGACAGTATATCACCTTGTTCAACATGAGTACAATGAATAAGTCTTAGCCTAAGCATACATATTCTCTATTGTTTTAAATACTAAAAATCTGCTTTTTGTTATTTCTTGAGTGAAACAGGGAAAACAGGGAAATTGAAGCAACCCCATTCTTGGTCCTTTCCAGGCAGATAGTTGGATTCCCAGTGCACAGATAACTCCCCTGCATAAAGGACTTCTGCTAACAAAACAGTCAAAACAAAGGGTAAAGGTGAGTGGGTTGAATACCGGTGATCTAGTTAATTCACAAGGACATGGAGTAGTTTTAGTCTCCCAGATTTACCCCCCAGTTAGCTCAAAGGGAGTATATTTTAAAATGCACAGTTCTGTGTTTATTGTAGAAAATATATGGTGCTACATTTGTGATATGAGTGTAATGAGTGTAATTGCCAACATATTGCTACAGCATCCAAGCCCCATGCGCCTGACAGTGCCCCCTGCCTCAGTATTTCTGCTCCCAGAGTCCCCCCTTCACAAATCCCATTGCTGCTAACCAAGGGTGCCCCGGGTGCGGTGGGCTCCCACCATTGTGCTGTGCACTTACAGTAGAGTCAGGTCAGTTCGCTTTGATTGGTGAGGAGAAAGGCTCCCACCAATTAATAGAAAATATTATGATTTCTGTGATTGTCCCGTCCACGAGGATCTCTAAAATGTCATGTAAAAGTGCAGCAGAAAGAGGCCAGACGCAGTCACTTGATATTTGCCTTTGTTCAAAAACAGAAATATTCAGAGATGAACCCAGACGGGCATAGTAAACCCATGAGATGTTGGTAATAAAATCGTAAGATAAACCAGTAGCACCTTTATAGAACCTGAGGGAAGAACAGTAAGACAAATGACACATACCCTTTAATAGTTTAATGACATAAATACAAAGCAAAGCACAAAATGAGTCTTCACATTAACAGTCATTATAAGTGTAAAAGTTCTTCTTTCCCTACTGTTTATCCTCTTTCTAGAAAATCCAGTTTTAACTTAATTTGACTGACGAGTCCCTGACGTGTCCTATGGAGGGAAAAGCTGTAAAGCAAATGAAATAAAGCATATTAGTGCATTACTAGGGATCAAGGGCTTTGGGGCTGTATGGGTGTGGATGTGGGCCCATAGTGTGCCGATAGAACAGGGATCATCACACTGCCCAATAACCACTGGATAGGGATTATTAAAGTGGTGTAAATTGTTCTATCGCTTGCACTACCACTTCTCACCTGTTCTCACCTGTTGGGACATCTGCTATTTGCTTCCCATTTAAAGAAAATCAGAATTCACATAAGAGAGTCCCAATAGCCAAAACTTACACCTTAAATAACTTTTGTACAAAAGCCTTGCGTCATACCTGCTTTATAAACCAGGTCATACAACTGCTGTCCAGTATAATCTGATTTAAAGTCGCATTTGTGTAGCTACGGGCAGCAGCTGGAGCAAATTCACTTGGACTGTGATCAGAAGCACAAATGAACGGATCAAAGTCCTCCGTAGAATTTCTTACATTTTTATTTCTTTCACAAGGGGCTTGAGGACACCCAAAAGACATACACTTACAAGCAGTGATAGGTGAATTTCTAGCGAAATTCGCGAAACGTGCAAGAAAAATTTGTGAAAAACACAAATTTTAATGCGGCAACAATTCCAACGTCGGAATTGTCGCCGGCGTCAAAACGCGCAAATTCACTGCGAATTCACGCCTGGAGGATAAATTTGCCCATCAATACTTACAAGTTATATAATGTACACTGCTAGAAATACAGCTATCGGATCCATTATCCGGAAACCTCTTATCCAGAAAGTTGAGAATTAGGGGAAGGCCATCTCCCATAGGCGCAAATTCACTAAGCGCGGAAGCGCCGAACGCTAGCGTCAATTCGCTAGCGTTTGGCATTTTTGGTACTTCGCAAATTCACTAACGAACGCTGGCGTAAATTCGGTAGTGTTACTTCGCACACTTACGCCAGGTGAATTTTCACTAGCGATGGAACTACGCAAATTCACTAACTTGCGGGGTGTACTGAATGCTACCTTTTACGCTAGACTTCCTTCGCCACCTCAGACCTGGCGAAGCGCAATAGAGTAGATAGGGATTGTTTCCAAAAAAGTCAAATTTTTTTCTAAGTCCCAAAAAACGCTGGCGTGTTTTCTACATGATGGGTGATAGGCTGAAAAAGAGCGAAAATATTTTTGGGGCTCCCCTCCTTCCCCCCTACATTTCCTGACTTACCTAGACAGTGGGCACATGTGTAGGGCAAAATAACATTTATATTTGCTGATTTGAAGGTTTTCTAGGCATTTGTAGTGCAGATACGTGTTCCTCCATTGAAATTTGAATTTCGCGCCATATGCAAATCAACCATCGCTAGCGAAACTTCGCTTCGCTTGGCGAATTAACGCTAGCGCAACTTCGCAAACTAACGCTACCACTGTGCGCAACTTCGGATTTTACTGAATTTGCGGAGCGCTGGCGAAAATACGCCTGGCGAAGTGCGGCGAAGTGCGTGAAGTTGCGCCTGGCGCAACTTCGCATCTTAGTGAATTTGCCCCATAGACTCCATTTTAAACAAATAATTCATTTTTAAAATGATTTCCTTATTCTCTGCAATAACAAGTTATAATTAGTCTGTGATGATTTTTAAGTTAATGTAAAGTATGTTGACCCAAATTGTGGAAAGATCCCTCATCCGGGAATACCCCAGGACCAGAGCAGTTTGGATAACGGGTTTCATACCTGTATATAAGCATCATATTACAATTCCATAAAGGGTTGTCCATTCTAACAAACACTGGCACATAAGAAATAAAAGCAAATAAAAGCCAATCAATGACTGAATGAGATACAAGCAGGACACATTAATGACAGTGGGACTGGGTCAGTAACAAAGGCCAGTGTGAATAAGGTGACAATAAACAACACAGGCTACACACAACTAATTGAACCACACAATGAGCAAATTGAATTTGTGGATTTGTCTGTTAGCAAAGACCACAAAGTAACAAGATAAAGAAAGGGGATGCGATACGCATCTGAGCTCACCCGGATTTTTCTGTGTCCATCCAGTCACAGCCTGCACGAGTTACCGGTTACTTCATGCCGGTTTCCACTTTTATATTCATCGCACCCCCGTGTTTGCGGCGCTGATCCTGGACAAAACTCGGACAGCAGTGTTGAATACAAAATTCAGGCTTTATTCCATACACACAGATAAGTGATTTGAGCGGTGGGTGTGCACGCTGACTTACGCGTTTCTTGCCGGATCCACCGGCACTTCCTCAGAGTCAGACCACAAAGTAGTTTATTAAAATTGCCAACCCAAGTGTCATGGTGTCCAGATGTTGCCATGTAAGCCACCGGCTACTGAATCCCAGTCCAAGCACATCCGACTAACTCCGTCCCATGGATAAGATGGAATTCTGTAACATTCTGTATTTTCAAGTGGCCCTGGATTTGGCCGGCTCTAAAACTGCAGTAAGTCATATCTATATCTGTACTGTGTTTAGATTTTCTCTGGACACTGTTAGTATAAATATAATAGATTAGCCTGGATTAAAACCCCATTGACACAACAAACGTTCCATTTGATCAATAGAAGCTCATCAATTAGGCCTGAAGAGAGAGCTGTGCATTATTAACATGGGTGGAAAACTAAATGGATTCAACTGTGGTGGGTCAGTTTATTCTGCAAGACCTGATTCCATTTGGGACAAACTACAACCAACTGGCTTCTTTTACATTTAATGATCTGGGTCCTGAAGAACTGTACAGCACAGAATAGGGTGTCTTGATTCAAGAAATTGAATGGTTTTAAAATGTGTCAGTTTTCTTTTGAGGTGTACTTCTACACCCCTGTCGTGTCTAGTCCTCCATGTTCTTCATTATCTCCTGCCATCTCAGCCTTCTCTAGTCCTCTGTGTTCTTCATTATCTCCTGCCATCTCAGCCTTCTCTAGTCCTCTGTGTTCTTCATTATCTACTGCAATCTCAGCCTTATCTGGTCCTCCGTGTTCTTCATTATCTCTTGCCATCTCAGCCTTATCTAGACCTCCATGTTCTTCATTATCTTCTGCCATCTCAGCCTTATCTAGACCTCCCTGTTCTTCATTATCTCCTGCCATCTCAACCTTATCTAGTCTTTCGTGTTCCTCATTATCTCCTGCCATCTCAGCTTTATCTAGTCCTCCGTGTTCTTCATTATCTCCTGCCATCTCAACCTTATTAGAGATGGCGCGAACTGTTCGCCGGCGAACTTGTTCGCGCGAACATCGGGTGTTCGCGCTCGCCGGAAGTTCGCGAACGTCGCGCGACGTTCGCCATTTTGGGTTCGCCATTGTTGGCGCTTTTTTTTGCCCTCTCACCCCAGACCAGCAGGTACATGGCAGCCAATCAGGAAGCTCTCCCCTGGACCACTCCCCTTCCCTATAAAAACCGAAGCCCTGCAGCGTTTTTTCACTCTGCCTGTGTGTGCTGAAGAGATAGTGTAGGGAGAGAGCTGCTGCCTGTTAGTGATTTCAGGGACAGTTGAAAGTTTGCTGGCTAGTAATCGTTTTGATACTGCTCTGTTATTGGAGGGACAGAAGTCTGCAGGGGTTTGAGGGACATTTAAGCTTAGGTAGCTTTGCTGGCTAGTAATCTACCTTCTACTGCAGTGCTCTGTATGTAGCTGCAGTGGGCAGCTGTCCTGCTTCTGATCTCATCTGCTGACTGCTGCAATAACAGTAGTCCTTGTAAGGACTGCTTTTATTTATTTTTTTGTTCCAATACAGAGCAGTATCAAGCAGATTACTAGCCAGCAAACTTACTATCATCTGTCCCTGAAATCACTAACAGCTCTCCCCCTACACTATCTCTTCCAAGCACACACAGGCAGATTTTTCAGATACATTTTTGCCCTTGATCCCCCTCTGGCATGCCACTGTCCAGGTCGTTGCACCCTTTAAACAACTTTAAAATCATTTTTCTGGCCAGAAATGTCTTTTTTAGATGTTAAAGTTCGCCTTCCCATTGAAGTCTATGGGGTTCGCGAACCGTTCGCGAACCGCTCGCATTTTTGCGCAAGTTCGCGAATATGTTCGCAAACTTTTTTTCCGACGTTCGCTACATCCCTAAACCTTATCTAGTCCTCCATGTTTTTCATTATCTCCTGACATCTCAGCCTTATTTAGTCCTCCATGTTCTTCATTATCTCCTGACATCTCAGCCTTATCTAGTCCTCCATGTTCTTCATTATCTCCTGCCATCTCAACCTTATCTAGTCCTCCATGTTTTTCATAATCTCCTGACATCTCAGCCTTGTCTAGTCCTCCATGTTCTTCATTATCTCCTGACATCTCAGCCTTATCTAGTCCTCCATGCATTGTCTCCTGCCATCTCAGCCTTATCTAGTCCTCCATGTTCTTCATTATCTCCTGCCATCTCAGCCTTATAAATATGCTCAATTCCCCCCTCAAAGATCATCCTTCTTTCCTGCAGCCAATTTTAAGCAGATTAGAAGCTGTGATAGTTTAAGAAATCCCAGGAATGCTGGCCACCAGGTATTTTTGATACTCTTTCTCTCATTTGTAAATAAGATCTATTATCATACCTCATAACTGGGCCATTTTCACAGGATAGTCCTGATTTTCACAGCTCAAATTGCAGTTCTGGATTGTAAGTGAAATGCCCTGGGCTGGTGGCAAAAAAACCCAGTGGGCCCTGACCATTGTGGACCCCGCCGGCCGAGATCCGATCCTACCTGATGATTTCTCCCTGACCAATAGAAGAAAATCACAGGTATGAGCTGGTTATGGCGGGGTTGAGGCGGGTTGAAGGCGACTGCCAAAGGTGGGCTCTGAAGTTGGCAGGGGGGAGTCAGGGACCCAAAGGGAGTCAGTAACTAGGAACGTGTGAATGTGGGCCCCTGATATGGCAGCCCCAATGGGCCCAGACCCCGAAGAGTTTGATCTCCTGTTCTGAACAGCAGAGAGACCAGAATACTCAGTCCTGCATTTTGATACATTTGTAACAATTTAAGAAAAGCAAAGATACAATTGTAACTATTTAATATAAGAAGGTCTCTTGGGAGAACTGAGACTCACAGTTTAAAGGGAAATTCACCTTCAAAACTGTTAAACATTGCACTTAAACTCTCAGAAATGTGTTCAAACTTTCCATAACCTGCCAAATTTTGTAAAATGGACATAGTAATTAGGGGGTGGGGCCATATAATAGGTGTAGTTCAAAAAACTTTTGTGGCAGATCTTTTTGTCCCTCAAATGTGAACAGCTCAAAGGGTCCCAGTGCACCCACTGCACCAGTGGCAGTATCCCAGTGTATCCCTGTATATCCCAGAATATTCCAGTGTATCCCAGTGTATCTTAGTATATCCCAGCATATCCCAGTATATCCCAGTATATCCCAGCGTATCCATGAATATCCAGGAATATCCTAGTATATCCCAGTGTATCCCAGTGTATCCCAGTGTATCCCAGTATATCCCAGTGTATCCCAGTACATCCTAGTATATCCTGGTGTATCCCAGTATATCCCGGTGTATGCCAGTATAACCCGGTGTATTCCAGTATATCCCACTGTATCCCAGTGAATCCCAGTATATCCCGGTGTATCCCAGTATATCCCGGTATATCCCAGTGTATCCTAGTATATCCCATTGTATCCAGTATATCCCGGTGTATCCCAGTGTGTATCCCAGTATATCCCGTGTATTCCAGTATATCCCAATGTATCCCAGTATATCTCAGTGTATGCCAATGTATCTTGGTTTATCAAAGTATATCCTGTTGTTTGCCAGTATATCCCAGTGTATCCTGGTATATCCCGGTATATCCCAGTATATCCCAGTGTATCCCAGTATATCCGGTGTGTCCCAGTATATCACAGTATATCCCAGTGTATCCCAGTATATCCCAGTGTATCCTGGTATATTCCAGAGTATCCCAGTGTATCCCACTGTATCCCAGTGTATCCCACTATATACCAGTGTATCCCAGTGTATCCAAGTGTATCCCAGTATTTCCCAGAATATCCCGGTATATCCCAGTGTAACCTAGTAAATCCTGGTGTATCCCAGTATATCCCAGTGCATCCCAGTATATCCCAGTGTATCCCAGTGTATCCCAGTATATCCCAGTGTATCCCAGTATATCTCAGTGTATCCCAGTGTATCCCAGTGCATCCCAGTATATCCCAGTGTATCCCGGTATATCCAAGTGTAACCTAGTATATCCTGGTGTATCCCAGTATATCCCAGTGTATCCCAGTATATCCCAGTGCATCCCAGTATATGCCAGAGTATCCCAGTGTATCCCACTGTATCCCAGTGTATCCCAGTATATCCCAGTGTATCGCAGTAAATCCCAGTGTATGCCAGTATATCCAGGTGTATCCCAATGTATCCCAGTATATACCGGTGTGTCCCAATGTATCCTAGTATTTCCAAGTGTATCCCAGTATATCCCAGTGTATCCCAGTATATCCCGGTGTATCCCAGTATATCCCAGTGTATCCCAGTATATCCCAGTGTATCCCAGTATATCTAAGTATACACCAGTGTATCCCAGTATAGCCCAGTGTATCTCAGTGTATCCTAGTGTATCCCAGTATATCCCAGTGTATCCCATTATGTCCCAGTGTATCCTAGTATATCCTGGTGTATCCCAGTATTGCCCAGTGTATCCTAGTGTATCCCAGTATATCACAGTGTATCCCAGTGTATCTCAGTGTATCCCAGTGTATCCCAGTATATCCCAGTGTATCCCGGTATATCCAAGTGTAACCTAGTATATCCTGGTGTATCCCAGTATATCCCAGTGTATCCCAGTATATCCCAGTGTATCCCAGTATATCCCAGTATATCCCAGTGCATACCAGTATATCCCAGTGTATCCCAGTGTATCCCAGTATATCCCAGTATATCCCAGTGCATCCCAGTATATCCCAGTGTATCCCAGTATATCCCGGTGTATCCCGGTTGTATCCCAGTATATCCCAATATATCCCGTGTATCCCAATGTACCCCAGTATATCCCAGTGTAGCCCAGTATATCTCGGTGTATCCCGATGTATCCCAGTATATCCCGGTGTATACTAGTATATATCCCAGTGTATCCCAATATATCCCGGTGTATCCCGATGTTTCCCAGTACATCCCGGTGTATCCTAGTATATATCCCAGTGAATCCCAGGATATACAGGGGTATCCCAGTATATCCCGGTGTATCCCAGTATATCCTGTGTATCCCAGTATATCCCGGTGTATCCCAGTATATCCCGGTGTATCCCAGTATTTCCCAGAGTATCCCAGTATATCTCAGTGTATCTCAATGTATCCCGGTGTATCCCAGTATATCCCGTTGTTTGCCAATATATCCTGTGTATCCCAGTATATCCTGGTGTATCCCAGTTCATCCCACTATATCCCAGTGTATCCCGGTGTATCCCAGTATATCCCAGTGTATCCCAGTGTATCCCAGTATATCCCAGTGTATCCCGGTATATCGCATTGTATCCCAGTATATCCCTGTGTATCCCAATGTATTCCAGTATATCCCAATGTATCCCAGTATATCCCGGTGTATCCCAGTGTATTCCAGTATATCCCTGTGTATCCCAGTATATCCCAGGGTATCCCAGGTATCCCAGTATATCCCAGTGTATCCTAGTATATTCCAGTATATTTCAGTGTATCCCAGTATATCCCAGTGTATCCCAGTGTATCCAAGTGTATCCCAGTATTTCCCAGTATATCCCGGTATATCCCAGTGTAACCTAGTAAATCCTGGTGTATCCCAGTATATCCCAGTGTATCCCAGTATATCCCAGTGTATCCCAGTGTATCCCAGTATATCCCAGTGTATCCCAGTATATCTCAGTGTATCCCAGTGTATCCCAGTGCATCCCAGTATATCCCAGTGTATCCCGGTATATCCAAGTGTAACCTAGTATATCCTGGTGTATCCCAGTATATCCCAGTGTATCCCAGTATATTCCAGTGCATCCCAGTATATCCCAGAGTATCCCAGTGTATCCCACTGTATCCCAGTGTATCCCAGTATATCCCAGTGTATCGCAGTATATCCCAGTGTATGCCAGTATATCCAGGTGTATCCCAATGTATCCCAGTATATACCGGTGTGTCCCAATGTATCCTAGTATTTCCCAGTGTATCCCAGTATATCCCAGTGTATCCCAGTATATCCCGGTGTATCCCAGTATATCCCAGTGTATCCCAGTATATCCCAGTGTATCCCAGTATATCTAAGTATACACCAGTGTATCCCAGTATAGCCCAGTGTATCTCAGTGTATCCTAGTGTATCCCAGTATATCCCAGTGTATCCCATTATGCCCCAGTGTATCCTAGTATATCCTGGTGTATCCCAGTATTGCCCAGTGTATCCTAGTGTATCCCAGTATATCACAGTGTATCCCAGTGTATCTCAGTGTATCCCAGTGTATCCCAGTATATCCCAGTATATCCCAGTGCATCCCGGTATATCCAAGTGTAACCTAGTATATCCTGGTGTATCCCAGTATATCCCAGTGTATCCCAGTATATCCCAGTATATCCCAGTGTATCCCAGTATATCCCAGTATATCCCAGTGCATCCCAGTATATCCCAGTGTATCCCAGTGTATCCCAGTATATCCCAGTATATCCCAGTGCATCCCAGTATATCCCAGTGTATCCCAGTATATCCCGGTGTATCCCGGTGTATCCCAGTATATCCCAATATATCCCGTGTATCCCAATGTACCCCAGTATATCCCAGTGTAGCCCAGTATATCTCGGTGTATCCCGATGTATCCCAGTATATCCCGGTGTATACTAGTATATATCCCAGTGTATCCCAATATATCCCGGTGTATCCCGATGTTTCCCAGTACATCCCGGTGTATCCTAGTATATATCCCAGTGAATCCCAGGATATACAGGGGTATCCCAGTATATCCCGGTGTACCCCAGTATATCCTGTGTATCCCAGTATATCCTGGTGTATCCCAGTATTTCCCAGAGTATCCCAGTATATCTCAGTGTATCTCAATGTATCCCGGTGTATCCCAGTATATCCTGTTGTTTCCCAGTATATCCCGTGTATCCCAGTATATCCTGGTGTATCCCAGTTCATCCCACTATATCCCAGTGTATCCCGGTGTATCCCAGTATATCCCAGTGTATCCCAGTGTATCCCAGTATATCCCAGTGTATCCCAGTATATCCCAGTATATCCTGCTGTATCCCAGTTTATCCCACTATATCCCGGTGTATCCCGGTGTATCCAAGTGTATCCCAGTATATCCCAGTGTATCCCAGTATATCCCGGTGTATCCCAGTGTATCCCAATGTATCCCAGTATATCCCAGTGTATCCTGGTTTATCCCAATGTATCCCAGTATATCCCGGTGTATCCCGATGTATCCCAGTACATCTCGATGTATCCTATTGTATATCCCGGTGTATCCCAGTATATACCGGTGTATCCCAGTATATCACAGAGTATCACAGTATATCTCAGTGTATCTCAATGTATCCCGGTGTATCTCAGTATATCCCGTGTATCCCAGTATATCCCAGTATATCCCAGTGTATCCCAGTGTATCCCAGTATATCCCAGTGTATCCCAGTATGTCCCAGTATATCCCAGTGTATCCCAGTGTATCCCAGTATATCCCTGTGTATCCCAGTATATCCCAGTGTATCCCAGTATATCCCGGTGTATCCCAGTGTATCCCGGTGTATCCCAGTACATCCCGGTGTATCCTAGTATATATCCCAGTGAATCCCAGTATATACCGGTGTATCCCAGTATTTCCCAGTGTTTCCCAGTATATCCCGTGTATCCCAGTATATCCCGGTGTATCCCAGTATATCCCAGAGTATCTCAGTGTATCTCAATGTATCCCAGTGTATCCCAGTATATCCCATTGTTTGCCAGTATATCCCGTGTATCCCAGTATATCCCAGTGTATCCCAGTATATCCCATATATCCCAGTGTATCCCGGTGTATCCCAGTATATCCCATTGTTTGCCAGTATATCCCAGTGTATCTCAGTATATCCCAGTGTAACCCAGTATATCCCGGTGTATCCCATTATATTCCAGTGTATCCCAGTACATCCCAGTGTATCCCAGTATATTGCAATGTATCCCAGTATATCCCGGTGTATCCCAGTATATCCCAGTGTATCCCAGTATATCGCGTGTATCCCAGTATATCCCAGTGTATCCCAGTATATCCTAGTGTATCCCAGTATATCCCGGTGTATCCCAGTATATCCCAGCGTATCCCAATATATCAAGTGTATCCCAATATATCCCAGTATATCCCAGTGTATCCCGATGTATCCCAGTATATCCCAGTGTATCCTAGTATATATCACAGTATATCCCAGTGTATCCCAGTATATCCCTGTGTATCCCAGTGTATCCCGGTGTATCCCAATGTATCCCAGTATATCCCGGTGTATCCTAGTATATATCGCAGTGTATCCCAGCATAACCCAATGTATCCCAGTATATCCCAGTGTATCCCAGTATACCCCGGTGTAATCCGATGTATCCCAGTACATCTTGGTGTATTCTAGTGTGTATCCCAGTATATCCCAGTGTATCCCAGTATATCCCGTGTATCCCAGTATATCTCAGTGTATCTCAATGTATCCCGGTGTATCCCAGTATATCCTGTTGTTTGCCAGTATATCAGGTGTATCCAAGTATATCCCAGTGTATCCCAGTATATCTCAGTGTATCCCAATGTATCCCGCTGTATCCCAGTATATCCCAGTGTATCCCAGTATATCCTGTGTATCCCAGAATATCCCCTAGTATCCCAGTATATCTCAGTGTATCCCAATGTATCTCGGTGTATCCCAGTATATCCCGTTGTTTGCAACTATATCCTGTGTATCCCAGTATATCTCAGTGTATCCCAGTATATCCTAGTATATCCCAGTATATCCTGGTGTATCCCAGTTTATCCCACTATATCCCAGTGTATCCCGGTGTATCCCAATATTTCCCAGTGTATCCCAGTGTATCCCAGTATATCCTGGTGTATCCCAGTTTATCCCGGTGTATCCTGGTGTATCCAGGTGTATCGCAGTGTATCCCAGTGTATGCCAGTATATCCCAGTGTATCCCAGTATATCCCGGTGTATCCCAATGTTTCCCAGTATATCCCAGTGTATCCCAATGTATCCCAGTGTATCCCAGTATATCCCGGTGTATCCCAATGTATCCCAGTATAACCCAGTGTATCCCAGTATATCCCGGTGTATTCCGATGTATCCCAGTACATCCCGGTGTATCCTAGTATATATCCCGGTGTATCCCAGTGTATCCCGGTGTATCCCAGTATACTCCAGAGTATCACAGTATATCTCAGTGTATCTCAATGTATCCCAGTGTATCCCAATATATCCCATTGTTTGCCAGTATATCCCGTGTATCCCAGTATATCCCAGTGTATCCCAGTATATCTCAGTGTATCCCAATGTATCCCGGTATATCCCAGTATATCCCGTGTATCCCAGTATATCCCAGGATATCCCAGTGTATCCAAGTATATCCCAGTGTATCCCAGTATATCTCAGTGTATCCCAGTATATCCCAGTGTATCCCAGTATATCCCGGTGTATCCCAATGTATCACAGTAAATCCCAGTGTATCCCAGTATATCCTGGTGTATCCCAGTATATCCCGGTGTATCCGAGTATATCCCGTGTATCCCAGTATATCCCAGAGTATCCCAGTATATCTCAGTGTATACCAATGTATCCCGGTGTATCCCAGTATATCCCAGTGTATCCCAGTATATCCCAGTGTATCCCAGTATATCCCAGTATATCCTGGTGTATCCCAGTTTATCCCACTATATTCCAGTGTATCCCAGTATATCCCAGTGTATCCCAGTGTATTCCAATATATCCCAGTATATCCTGGTGTATTCCAGTTTATCCCACTATATCCCGGTGTATCCCTGTGTATCCCAGTGTATCCTGGTGTATCCCAGTGTATCCCAGTGTATCACAGTGTATCCCAGTATATTCCAGTATATCCCAGTGTATCCCGGTATATCCAAGTCTAACCTAGTATATCCTGGAGTATCCCAGTGTATCCCAGTATATCCCAGTGTATCCCAGTATATCCCAGTGTATCCCAGTATATCCCAGTGTATCCCAGTATATCCTTTTGTATCCCAGTATATCCTGGTGTATCCCAGTTTATCCCACTATATCCCTGTTGATCCCGGTGTATCCCAGTGTATCCCAGTATATCCTGGTTTATCCCAGTGTATCCCAGAATATCCCAGTGTATCCCAGTATATCCTGGTGTATCCCAGTTTATCCCAATATATCCCGGTGTATCCCAGTGTATCCCAGTGTATCCCAGTATATCCCAGTGTATCCCAGTATATCCTGATGTATCCCAATGTATCCCAGTATATCCCGGTGTATCCAAATGTATCCCAGTATATCCCAGTGTATCCCAGTATATCCCGGTGTATCCCAATGTATCCCAGTATATCCCGGTGTATCCCAGTACATCCCGATGAATCCTATTGTATATCCCGGTGTATCCCAGTATATCCCGGTGTATCCCAGTACATCCCGATGAATCCTATTGTATATCCCGGTGTATCCCAGTATATTCCAGAGTATCACAGTATATCTCAGTGTATCTCAATGTATATCTTGGTGTATCCCAGTTTATCCCTCTATATCCCAGTTTATCCCAGTGTATCCCAGTGTATCCCAGTGTATCCCGGTGTATTCCAGTATATCCCAGTATATCCCAGTATATCCCAGTATATCCTGGTGTATCCCAGTTTATCCCAATATATCCCAGTGTATCCCAATGTATCCCAGTATATCCCAGTGTATCCCAGTGTATCCCAGTATATCACAGTGCATCCCGGTGTATCCCAGTATATCCCGGTGTATCCCAGTATATCCCGGTGTATCCCATTTGTGCTCACAGCTAATTTCTAATTGTCCTGCCTGAGGTTCAGGGATAATGGAGATTTGCCAAAGGCCGGAGTGGCTCCTCCGGGACGGGAACAAGTCACGTTGATTAAGATAGTGAAGTCTGACGCAAATAACCGTTTCAGCTCAGTAAATGAAGAGATGAGCCCATGTAATATCATTAAATGACTCTCCAAATGCCGGCGGCAAAGTGAGCAAAGCTAAAAGTCTTGTTGGTAAGAGCAGACTCACGGCTCTCGACATGAAGAGGAAAATAAAAGCAGTCGTTTATTGTTTAGTATCTGTGGCGAATGTCACGTACTGCAGCTCCACCAGGAGAACATTTGGATGGAGGAACTTGAGCCAAGCACAACTGTATGACAACTGTATGGCAACTGTATGGCAACTGTATGACGACTGTATGACAACTGTATGACAACTGTATGGCAACTGTATGGCGACTGTATGGCAACTGTATGGCAACTGTATGAAAACTGTATGACAACTGTATGACAACTGTATGACAACTGTATGACTACTGTATGGCTACTGTATGGCAACTGTATGGCTACTGTATGGCTACTGTATGGCAACTGTATGGCTACTTTATGGCTACTGTATGGCAGAGCAAGGGCATCATTGGACACCAGTATCTGTAATGAATAGTCCCACTTGCAGATGCAGATGAGCCCAATTATCTTTTATCATTTATAGCGATGAGGTCTCACCTGTAACAGAATTTAATTGCAGCTCAGGGAGAACTTATTATAATATTATTAATGGAAAGAAGGAGCTTGAGTATTGGAATCAGTTTTGCTGCTCTCGGTAATGTGTTACTGCTATGAATCAAGTTACATGTCTATTCAATTATTTGCATGTTTTCAGAAACAATCTTTTTTCCAAGACCTTTAGACTGATGACCGCACTTTTATATAGTGTTTGGTTAGGGGTGAATGTCCCTCTTTGTCCGGCATCTGTTGAAGCAGGCGGGTGCTCCACTGAGTCTGGGAACAACAAGGCCCCAGTAAAGCTGTGCTGCCCTAGTGGGACCCTGACCTCTAGTGAAAGTGGGGGAGCAGGGACCCTGTGAACACGGCTTTAGTCAGTGACAGGTTAATGATTTCATAGCAATTTCCAGAAAAGTGAGATAGAGACAAGGTCAGACTGGCCAATCCTGATACAGGGAAAAATCCCCAGTCCCCTGGGGCCCACTGACTGGCTGCTGCTCTGTTGGGTCCCACTGGTCCCCAGTTGCTGTTCTGGGCCCTGACGATAATTAACTGAATAAGAGCCCTGCAAACTGCAGCCCCCCTGCAGGGCCCCGCTGACAGACCACCACACTAGGGCCCCTTTGTTCATCCACTGCCGCTATGATGGGTCCCACTGCCAAACAAAACCCCTGGAAGCACTTGAAAAAAAAAAAGATGGCCATGAGCAATGTAGCATATTTCCAAAATGTAGGGAGCATAAATCTATTGGATTATGGGACAAGTTTACCTCTTGCCATGGTGGGTCCTTGTGCTCATGCCCCAGACCTCGCTGCTCCTTCTGAGGGTCACGGGCACATTTGGCTTGAGCTCTTCTGCCTGCTCTCCCCACCCGCAACCTTAGTCTGCTAGCTTCCTATTCCGGCTTTCTTTTTTATAGGCTCATGCCCTTTTGTGATGTCATCAAACGGGGCGGGTCAGCACAGGTCTATAAATTGAGGTGGGAAGTAAAGCCCTGAAGACTGGGGCAGTCGCAGGTCAAGTTTTCCTCAACCCGCACATCACTAATTAATATATATTTGTATTCCACATCACTGTTAATTATATTAAAATATTAACAAATAAAACAGAGGATAGTATTTATTTATTTAAATATTTATTAGGATTAAACTTCAAAAGAACAAACACCCTTTTCATTCTAGAGTGTGTGGGGATTCAATAACATTTCAGCCTGGGTCATAACTTCTCAATGTAAAGGACAGTGTGACATCCAGGTAACTTGGAACACAAATCTGTCTGTTTTATTCACAACTGAGGTTTTCAATAGAGAAGAAGCTGGTAATTGGGCAGAACAAATTAACAGCAGCTCCCAGTTCTTGTTCATTAAATTGTTAGTTCTCTGGCAGACTGACCACACACAGGTCTCGTTCTTTGCATCCAAGTTCTATAGCCACTTTAGGCTTTTAGTCCGTAAATCAGTTTCTATCAGGTTTGGCACAGAAGTATCTCCCAGCTCCTTGTTGTAATGTTCTACTTAGAGTCAAACCTAGAACTCCTGCTTAGTGGTTCTCTCTTTAACTACTAGGCCTGGAGAACAGTCACCCTGATTAACTAACTAACATCCCCTGCCCGCTTGTGATTTTAAACCATGTCTAATAAAGCATACATACTTTTAAAACGTTGGTTTCCGCGTGTCAACTGGTAACCAAGTTATTTTTCATTCTTCCCCTCTCAGCATCTGTATCTCTTCATTCTGTCTTCATGCAAGAGTTGGGAGTCTGATTTTGAATGACAGATCCAGGGGGGTTCATTTTGCCTATAAGATGTATTACAGATCAGTCTTTTAAAATGATCAGAAATCCTGTCTCTCTACGTGCAGGAGTTGTACCAAAGTCAGTTTTTTTGTACATCTGCTGGGAATATATATTGGATGTAACTGTCAATGAAAATCTGACACCCAACTGCCGCATGAAGAATAAAGAGAAACAGATGCTGAGAGAGGGATACTGAAGATAAACTTGATTATTCCAGGATTTTTAATTGATTGTATTTAGAAAGTTTCTTATTTCAGTGTGTTAAGCTTATATTCCATTTACATATTTGCGATAGTTCCCTTTAAATTCAGCAGGCAGCACAGCAGCTTCCAGATCCTCTTGATTATAGAAGAGCAAATAGGAAGCAAAGGAATATTCTAGAAATTCACTAAGCTAAGTTACTTTAGAGATATTTGTGTAATATTTGTGGAAAGTAAATGAAGGCAAAGTCCTGCTTATAAAAGCTCTATATTTTCCTACATTTTGTAAGTAATGGCTTTGCTCTGGCTGTATTTCTGCTTTAGCACTTACACAATTTTCTGTGCGGAATTCAACATCCCAGCTCTTAATAATTTATATATAAATATATATATACATATAAAACAGCCCATAATTGCTGCATCCGTTAACACTGTAAGCGCCAGTTCTTCACAGACTACTGTTTCACTGGAAATAATAATATAATATTTACGTGTACAGTTGGGTATCCATATCTAAGTGATGTGAAGTATATATTTGAGAGCTGGAGGTGCTGGAGGAGAAATATGATGTGATTGGTGTTTGGCCGAAACATGGCTGAATGAGTCACATGACTGGGCAGTTAATATCAGTGGCAATAGAAAAGGAGGAGGGGTATGTCTGTTTGTTAGGCAGGATTTAAATCTAATATAAAGGAGGAGGTTATGTTAGAAAATGAGGGGGCAGAAGTCTTATGGGTAGAGTTCTTCACTGATTATAATTAATTCCAGCAAATTAATTTTAGGGGTCACAATGTAAGTGACGAGGAGGAGGTGAAGCTCCTAATGCAAATAGAAAAGGCTGCTAGTTTGGGTAAAGTAATGATAATGGGGGATTTTAATTAGCCAGATATTGACTGGAGCAACAGTACTGCCAGATCAGTTAATGGGAACAAGTTTATAAACTTATTGCACGACAATTTTTTAGCACAGGTTGTTGAGGAGCCAACCAGAAAAAATGCTATTCTGGATCTAGTGATCTCAAATGAGCCAGAACTTATAGCAAATGTGCAAGTCATTGAACCCCTGGGTAATAGTGACCATAATGTTATATCATTTAATGTCTGGTGCAAAAAACAAATATATACTGGGGCAACAAAAACCAGGAATTTTGGAAAAGCTAATTTTAGTGCCTTGAGGGCTGCCCTACAGAGCATTGATTGGGGCACAAAACAGAAATGGTTGTCATTTAAAATGATATTTTATTGTTTTCAATTTATTCCTTTAAGGACTTAATGTAGAAGCACCAAGAACCACCCTATGTAAAGAGTTAATAGGAAAGAAGAGAAAAGTTGAGAGTGTGGCTCCTTTAAATGATGGTACCAATATGGTTGTAACACGTACAGAAAAGACAATTGTGCTAAATCAGATCTTTTTTTCAGTGTATACAATAGAGGAGTCAGAGTTCCCAGACCTACCTCATTGTTGCATTGTTGGTTCAGCTCAATCCAGCCAGTGGCCGACTCAGAATATAATTCATAAAGCTTTAATAAAAAGTTATGTGAATAAGGCACCAGGGTTAGATGGAAAACACCCTTGGGTTCTAAGAGAGCTTAGTTCAGTATTAAACCAGCCTATATTTCTTATTTTCTCAGACTCATTTTCATCTGGTATGGTGCCTATGGATTGGAGAAAAGCTGATGTCATTCCAATATGTAAAAAGGGTTTGCGATCTCAGCCTGGCAATTATAGGCCAGTAAGTCTGACATTCATGGTGGGCAAATTATTTGAAGACTTGTTAAGGAATCACATTCAAAATGTTGTCCTAGTGAATGTCATTATGAGCAACAATCAGCATGGCTTTATGAAGGATAGGTCATGTCAGACAAATTTGATTGCTTTTTATGATGAGGTAAGTAAGATGCTGGACAGTGGGGGGGGGGGGCAGTAGATCTATTTGGATTTTGCCAAAGCGTTTGATACTGTGCCCCACAAACGACTGCTTTCTAAACTAAGGTCTGTTGGGCTTAATGAAATCATTTGCACGTGGATAGGAAACTGGCTACAGGATCGGGTACAGAGGGTGGTTGTTAATGGGACATTCTCTACTTGTAGTAAGGTTCTTAGTGGGGTCCCTCAGGGCTCAGTATTGGGGCCACTTTTATTTAACTTGTTCATTAATGACTTAAGGGAGGGGATTGTAAGTAATGTATCAGTGTTTGCAGATGACACAAAATTATCAGCCCAATTAATTCCATCCAGGATGTGGCACTTGCAACAGGATCTTGACTAACTGGCAATCTGGGCAGCTAAGTGGCAAATGAGATTCAATGTTGATAAATGTAAAGTCCTGCACCTGGGATGTAACAATATCCACTTATACCCTTAATGGGACTGCACTAGGCAAATCCATAATGGAGACGGAGCTTGGAGTCCTTGTAGATAATAAACTTGTCTGTAGCAAGTAATGCCAGTCAGCAGCATCAAGGGCAAATAAGGTCTTGAGTTGTATTAAATGGGGCAGAGAGTCACGGGAGGAGGGGGTCCCACTGTATAGAGCACTGGTAAGGCCCCATCATTAATACTATAAAAAGGGATGTTTTCCCTGACAATGGGGACAGGCATAAACAATCCCCATCTTGGCCAGCCTTTATTCTTATGTGACTCTTCAATCCCCCAAATTAGCTCCTCGGTTAATTTAGTTGCTATTCTCTGCACTCGTTTTCAAAATATATATATATAGACCATTATGACGTTGATGTCCAGTGTGCAGCTTTTAGTTTTCCCAGTTACACAGAATATTTCTAGTTGAGTATTAAAGGCCAAACATGGCTGCTATGTTGACAACACATCAACTTGCGTTTCCCTGTCAGGTTTCTCTTATGATGAGAATTTCTAGGGATGGTGAGTGGCAGCCATGACATTTGTGTTGTGTAAGTGCAGAACTTCTATAGGAGCCCGGCAATGTCACGCCAATGGCACCATATTGGCACAAAACCTGCGCAAAGGCCAAGGAAGAGCCTTTCTCTTTTGTTCTTTACTATTATATTGTGTTCTTACTTCTGCCCAATTTCTGCTACATACATAAGTACTGATGGGTAAGATCATAAAGAAAATGGAAATATTGAATTTATTGCATTATTTTGGAGGATATTTTAGGCAGAACTTAAGATATTTGAAACCCACCCAGTATTTTTTTTTTATTATAACTATGAACTCAATAAACACTTGCTTGGGGGTCCAGTACCTTTAGGGTCATATAAGAAGTTTTGCTATTTGGACGTTTGGACATGTATTGGTGACACCCCATCTCAGTAATATTATAATTACAGTGATAATTATAATTACAGGTATAATGATAAGTGCAGTTATAGGACCTGTTATCCATAAGCCTGTTATCCAGAAAGTTCTGAATTACAGGAAGGCCCTCTCCCACAGATTAAGTTTTAATTAAAGAATTAAAATTTTTCAAAATAATTTCCTTTATTTTCTCTGTATTGATAAAGCAATAACTTGTTGTAACAACAAAATATTTCTAGAAAATGAGTTGATTTCTAAAGGAAAGTATTTCCAACTTGTTTTCCTTGAAATGCCCAGATTGACACTTTCTTATTAACCTACCGGGAGATACGCGAGTTATTTCAGTGTAATCTCATCCTCGCTCAGACTGTCTTATTCTTGCCTGCGTTCTCATTCACACCCCTCAATCAGACTTTCCACTATTTGTTGTAAGAATTTGTTACATTGCATGTCATATAAACTTTATAAATGATTTATGTTGATAGAAAGCAATAAAAAAAAATTATACCATTTTAGATCCGTTTTTCCCGAAAAATATACTTTGGGAATGGCTGAAGGCAGAGCTGATTATGAATATTACAGTAGTGACATGTATTAATGGAGCCCGGCAGCAGCAGCAGCAGCACAAAAACCTCACTTTCCAATGGAAATATGTAAATGTTTTCATCCTGAAATCAAGCTTGCTTTGGAAATGGGATATCGGCTGCTTTTGGTGCTTCATAGAAAAAAACCTGCCCAAACCTTCCATAGAAACCTCTTTGATGGCCTTTCCCAAGTGACAGTTGCAGCTGATTGAGACTAATAAATATCTGGCTGTTGGATAATGAGAGGCTACAGAGGGAGAGCGGCTGAGGAGGAGGTGGAATCAGATTAGACGTGATTTTTGTCACACACACATGGAAGGAATCTGCATTGATTTATCCCAAACAATATCCAAAATCTGTTTTAGGGCAATGGGGCAAGAGGAGATTTTGAGCTTTTTCATTCCCTGTATGCCAATGTAGGGCAAAGCAGACAACAGAAACCTGCAAAAACCCAATAGGTGTTCAGACACAGTTAACAGGGGTGCTTCAGTCTATTGTGTCTTTGCATCACCCCCAAGTGTGGCATCATGGCTGCCCATATGTCAGTGTAGCGATTGCAAGCTCTGTGCCGGCTGTGCCATTGCCCCCAAGAATGAAAAGGCAACACGGAAAGACCCAACAGGCTGAAGACATAATTAATATGGGTGCTCCTGCCTATAGGGTATTTGCAACACCCAAAACACTGGCACTGGAACTACCAACTCACTGTGACAGCTGGAGTAAAAGGGATTCTGCAGCTTAACAAGAAAGTAAGTAAGTAAGTAAGTAAGTAAGTAAGTAAGTAAGTAAAGTAAGTAAGTAAGTAAGTAAGTAAGTAAGTAAGTAAAGTAAGTAAGTAAGTAAGTAAGTAAGTAAGCTGGGGAAGAGGGGGTTTAGATTTAAGCAGTAAGGATGGCCATACACAGGCTGATTAAAGCTGCTGACCCCTCCAGACTGAGTGTATTGTCTGTTGAATAGGGCTCTCCAATGGTCTTCTGATACAATTCAGGTTGTTGGACAAGGACTGTGCTGCCATGTTGATGTAGTGATCTCTCTATGGCTCTGGATGGCCGGCACATCTGACTGGTGGCTCGACAATTGGATCATCCCAATTCAACCCAGAGTGTTGTCCAAATCGGGTAAAAATCTGGGATCAATTTAGACAGCAATCATTCAGATTTACTCTGATTTTTAAGACAGTTGCCTTCATTAAGCAATGACTTTCTCTGCCCCTATTTGACTAATTTACAATGATGTTGAAGGAATTGCTCAGTGTAGAAATAAAAACTGGGTAAATAAATAGGCAATGTAATATAATTAATTATGTATAAAGGCTGGAGTGAGTGGATGTGTCACATAATAGCCGCAACACGACTTCCTGCTTTTCAGCTTTCTAATTGGTTACCAGTCAGTAACCAATCGGTGACCTGAGGGTGGGGGGCATAACCATTTGCTTTTGAATATGAGCTGCACGCTGAGGATCAATTGCAAACCTGAAAATCAGGATGTTGAGATTTGTTCTGTTCTGTTAGACATCCGCTCACTATTGCCTTTATAAATGACATTTCATTAACTATATTATATTGCTCAACCTATTTTTACACCGAACTGTTCCTTTAAAGGGATTAGTTTCTGCAAAAGGAAAATTGTTTTGTTACATTAAGCTAAATACAGGTAAGCCTCGCCAATCCTCTTCATTTGCCACATAAGCAATGTTCCTTTGGGTTATATCATCTTACCAGCAAGATATCAATTCAGTAGGGCTCGTCCCACTCCCTATGTGTTCTATGAAGAATTCTCATTCTGATCAATAACTGACTTGCACACATATAATTTATATAGTATATGATCTGCTCTTAATATAGTTAATAGGTAATAAAAAACAGTACAAGCACAGGGAGGTCGTTGGTGCTGCCCAGAATGTCATCTTGTGCTGCCCAGAATGTCATCTTTAGATAGAAAAGAGCCAAACAAATGGAGTTCATCAGTTGCAGGATTTACAAGAAGCCAAGTTCCCTTCCCCAATGGTACTGCCCCTCCTCCACCGCCATTTATCTGTTAACAAATGACCCAGACCTCACTGTATATTCTCATATGTCAATAAATATAATTGTAAAACTTAAACTTAAACTTTTATTGCATATGTCCCTGTACATGCCAGTCAGTGCTGCACAATACGTTGGCACTCTATAAATACATGTTAATAATAATAATAATAATAATAATAATAATAATAATAATGATGGCCCTAAACTGGACTTTAATTGAAGTCCTGAGCTTTGTCAGTAAAGGACCTGTCTACTGGATGATGAACATGATGAGGACGGGGAGTTGAAAGCCTGGAGATACGAAGTCTGAGTGAATGAAGCCTAACCAGAGACACTACTAGAGAATGATATGAGAGGTGAGTGAATTCTGAGCCAGTAGGACAGTAGTGCTGCTTATAATTCCCTTAAATAATCATTATTTGCTACATAAAGACCTTGAGATGTATGAATTACCCCCCAGGTCTAACATTGTAGGATCACAGTAGCTGATTAAATCAACATTCTTGAATGGAAAATCCAGACAATTCAGACAAATCCCATCCAGTCCTGCCCCTGATGATCCACCGCATGAAACTGTTAAGTAAACGCAGACACCATCCGGGGTCATGTATTAATCATCACAAAATTAACCCATCAAGTTCTGAGTCTTACAATGTAAAACCATTCAGAGAAACTCCCAGTGACCTTGGGGTATGTTGTGCCATTTTCTATTTGCTCTTGTACCTGTGCGATGGGATTTTCCACATTACTATTCTTCCTGTGCATTTCACTGATACACATTACTTTATGTCATTTATTTAATGTGTTTTCCCCAGACACAAATCACGTTAATCCCAAATCATCCCCTGTCGTCTCCCCCATACAGATACTGCTGGCGACATTGCTTCTTATACAGGGGGGGGGGGTTTTCTATACACACTCGGGCACTCGGGCACTCATTTTAATTGCTTTTACATAAGGACACGGGCTGAAAAGCTGAAACTAGAGTAGACTTGTCTCCAGTAGAACAGTCATCAGCCAGAGAGTGTAACAAATGTAACATGTCACTTCATTTCTGGGCCCTGCACATCCATATTTAATATGTAACAGGGGGCCCAAGATATTGCCCTTGTACTGGGCCACAAAAGAAAGGTTTTCATGATTACAGTCTAGTCTGGATGTACGGAACTGTGCAAACTACCTAGAACACATACAGGGAAAGATGCCCAGTGCTCTCAGTAAGTCAGTTATCTTTCACATGTACGATGGTCATTGAGATACCCGAATGTAGGGGCTGGATAAATGCCGTAGCTTAAGGGAAATTTTACCCATCATAAAGTTGCTGAGAGTGTGTTTAAGCACTTTTCACAGTTTACATTAATGATGTTTTTCTAGTTGTCTTGATACAAGCAGCTTTTAAACTGCTAACTTAATGGATTGGAAACAACAGCGCCACCTGCTGGTCATTTTGGCTGACTCCCTACAGAATGATAAAAATTTCCTGAGAATAGGAAATGTTTGGTGATGTCGCCTGTAAGAAACTTACCCTGGTGGTCTAGTGGGCAGCAGGGTCCACGCCGCGTCCTTGGCGTGGACGCCCGCTGCGCCGCTCCTGTCCTTGCCGGCGCCATTTTTGGATCCCTAGGGTGCGCGCGGCGCGCCTGCGCGTCTCTTAAAGGCGCTGGCATGATTGCGCCAGCGCGCAACAGCGCGAAATTGCACACGTTTTGGCGCCAGTTGGATCCCTATTTAAGGCCCATTCAGACCTGTAGCTAGTGACCGTTATAGTATCCTGAGGTTTCCTGAGCTTTTTGCTACCTGTTCCTGAATTTCCTATCCTGACTGATTATCTGTGTTTGACCCTGCCTGTTCCTGACTACTCTGCATTCTGTATTCTGACCCTTGCCTGCCTACAACAACGATTCCTGCTTAACCCTTTGATTGACAACCCGGTTTGACCCTTGCCTGCCTGACGATTCTGATATCCGCCTGCCTCGACCCAGCTTGTCTGACCATCCTTCTGCCTTATCCAGTCTGTCCGATTATCTGGTTTTGACCCCTTGCCTGCCTGACGATTCTGTTATCTGCCTGTCCTGATCCGGTCTGTATCGTTTCCACCAGACGCCTTGTCCTTGACCTTGTGCCCAAAGACTCTTGCTATCCGGTTGTGCCCCTTTGCCTGCCAGAACTCCTCGCCTTGTACCCCTCGTTAAGTCCAGGTGGCACCCAATTAAGCTGAGGGCTCCTCCCGAAGCCCAAAGGTGGTCACACTACTGGTGAAGCTGAGCCGAGACCAGGGACCTTGGCATTTGTTCTGGTATTGGGTGCCGGCCGTGACATCGCCCTTTCGACAAACCAAAAAAAGTCCGATGATTCTTCTCTGGTCACTAATTCCATTTTCTAAGCACAGCAGCATCACAAGACATTCCTTGTCTGTTGTTTTACCTTCTTTATATCAGCAGCTTTAAAACAGCAGTTTATAAAAATTGTCATTTGCAAAATGAGGCTGAGTAGCTAAATTATATATATATATATATATATATATATATATATAAATATATAAATATATATATATATAAAATCCAAAAGGAAGAGGATGCACACGAGGATTTTTAGAAAAATTTAAAAAATGATATGCTTAAGACCATAAATTGCTCATTTAAAATCACGTTTAAATAGCTAAAACACGCTCAGACTCAACCAACCCCAGGCTTTGTCAGTGATCATGTGACAATTGCACAATCCTTAATTAAGGGAAAGCTGGGTATAATTCAACTGCATGAGTTTTTGTTAATGATTCAGGAGTTAAATAATCTTGATAGACGTGTGAAATACACACAGAACGGCTAAACTTCCGGGACGTGGAACTCTGGATAAGTGATAACCACACTGAATACTCTCTTTTTTGTAAGAAAACTGATAAGAATGTTCTCCTTCATTATAGCAGTTGCACCCACCATCACTGAAAAAATGGCTACCCATATCCCAATTTTGTCGGGTCCTTCAGAATAACACTAATCAAGTGATGGCTGAGCAACAACTCAACGACATGTGGATTCGCTTTAGAGACGGTGGTTATCCTTTACCGATCCTGGGCCAGGCTTTGACAGCGGCCGGACGACGCATACAGGAACCACTATTGAAGGGTGGTTTTTATATATTTTATATACAGTACAACATTTACAACACATTCCCATAACATTAAAAAGGTGGTTAAACACCACTGGGACATTAAACAGGCAGATGTTGGTCTTACAAAAATAATCCCAGATAGACCTATGTGGTGTCACAGGAGAGGTACGAATTTGAGAGACTTACTTGTATAGAGCGATCCAGTTAATTGCTACCAGAAAAAAACAGTTTACTTGGCTACGGAACGACAAACCCGGGGGCTTTAATTGTCCGAACTGCACTACCTGCAGGTAAATGACACCCGGTAATAGTTTTCTGTCCCCACAAACTGCCAAGCGATTACTCATGAAACATCACAATACCTGTGTAACTACACATGTCATCTACCTCATAACCTGCCCATGTGGCTTGTCTTACGTAGGGAAGACTGATCAGACTTTGCCATTACACATGGACGCACATCGATCAGCTATCAGTATCGCATTCCGAGACGGATGTACTAACAAACCGGTGGCCAATCATTTTTTGCAGATGGGACACAGACTGTCGGTGTTTAAATATATTGCCATTGATCATATTCCCCCAGCACTTAGAGGAGGTGATAGATCCAAAATGCTTCTTCAGAGAGAAAAAAATGTAATACAATGGCACCATCGGGACTGAATGAACTCTGCTCTTTTCTTTGCTATTTAAACCAACATTAATTGTTTGAGGTGCAGGCGTTCTGCCTCAACTGTCAGTTTTCACCATAACATTTTCTACTATTTGCTCCCGGGATGTTTTTTCCATTTTCCTCCACTGCTTTAGTAGTATAGACGTGATCAGGTGTGCATGCAGTTGAATTACACCCAGCTTTCCCTTAATTAAGCATTCTGCAATTGTCACATGATCACTGACAAAGCCTGGGGTTGGTTGAGTCTGGACGTGTTTTAGCTATGTATACATGTGATTTTTAATTAGCAATTTATGGTCTTGAGAATGGTCTTAGATACCGACCGCAAACGTCGACCTGCTTTTTAAATGGATTTAATAAAGAATATCATTTTTTAAATTTTTCTAAAAATCCTCGTGTGCATCCTCTTCCTTTTGGATTTTTTCTAAATACAGCTGCAATGGATAACACCAAGGTCATCTAGTTGGGATTATTTAGCTGTTTTTGGTGTGCTGAATTTTATATATATATATATATATATATATATATATAAATACGATATATATGTAAGGTTTAAAGCCTCTCACTATACAAATGCTTCTCCAGCACCCAAAAAATCTGATGCCTGGAACCTCCGGGCCCTGCACCCCTTTGTTAATTTACTTCTACAGCACTCAAACACCCATTCCACAGTGAGTGTTGATTTGATGTGAAAAACAAGTTGTATCCCTCACTATCAGTTACATTACAGAGAGAACAAATTCAGACTAATTGCTTTGATTCTTGTACTTGTAACCAGAGAGCAGAATGGATATTGTAATTAGGGAAAGCTGGATAATACAACTTGTAAGGGCTTCGTGTGTCAGCCTTCCGCTCTTGGGTGGCGTCTGTTTGAGAACAAGTAGAAAGGTTATTCTGTAATAATTTAATGACTTGTGTTTACACTGTCACAGAACAAAACACAAATACACTAATGAGATGAACAACTAAGGGCCAGTAAGAGCAGTGACTGTTCTGAGACACACAGAAAACTGTACATCACAAGGAGAATGAGACAATCTAGGGATTATATTGCACATTATTCAGATGCCATGAAGGAGACATCAACAAGCAGATCCTGGAACACTCAAGCAACGACATGGGACAGGAAGTAGACAATTTAAGCTGTGAAGGAAGTTTATTAGGTGCTTCATAACGATGAATGATTTTCCATTGGAAAAAAAGAAAGAAAGAAAGAAAGAGAATCATTTACAAGAAAGAAAGATAGAAAGAAAGAAAAAGAAAGAATCATTTGAAAGAAAGAAAGAAATAATAATTTACAAGAAAGCAAGAAAAAATAATTTGAAAGAAAGAAAGAATCATTTGATAGAAAGAAAGAAAAAAAATAATTTACAAGAAAGAAAGAAAGAAAGAAAGTTATTTACAAAAAGAAAGAAAGAAAGAAAGAAAGAAAGAAAGAAAGAAAGAAAGAAAGAAAGAAAGAAAGAAAGAAAGAAAAAGAAAGAAAGAAAGAAAGAAAGAAAGAAAGAAAGAAAGAAAGAAAGAAAGAAAGAAAAAGAAAGAATCATTTACAAGAAAGAAAGAATAATTTGAAAGAAAAAATCATTTACAAGAAAGAAAGAAAAAAATAACAATTTAGAAGTAAGAAAGAGAATCATTCAAAAGAAAGAAAGATTCATTTGAAAGAACGATAGAACAATTTAGAAGAAAGAAAGAAAGCATTTGAAAGAAAGAAGCATTTGAAATAAATAAAGAATCATTTTCAAGAAAGAAAGAAAGAAAGAAAGAAAGAAAGAAAGAAAGAAAGAAAGAAAGAAAGAAAGAAAGAAAGAGAGAATAATTTACAAGATAGAAAGAAAGAAATAATCATATACAAAAACGAAAGAAAGAAAGAAAGAAAGAAAGAAAGAAAGAAAGAAAGAAAGAAAGAAAGAAAGAAAGAAAGAAAGAAAGAGAATAATTTGAAAGAAAGAAAAAAAGAATAATTTACAAGAAAGAAAGAAAGAACGAAAAAAAGAAACAAAGAAAAAGAAACAAAGAAAGAAAGAATCGTATACAAAAAAATAAGAAAGAAGGAAGAAGGATCATTTACTTCTAGAGCGACAGTGCAGTGTGTTTAGGCAGATTCTCAGCACAGTTGTGGTTACAGTTACAAGGGAAGTTGTGTGTTGAGTGACATGAGCCCCCTGTTCTTCTGGTGCATCTGGGCTTTGCCTATTGACACTTTTGCCTATTGACACTTTTGCCTATTGACACAGGGCACAGGGGGAACCCGGTTGAGAGATTAGGGTAAACTGCAGTAGCATTGCCTGTTTTGGAAAAGGATTTATCGGTGGCGAGCGCAACTATACAGAAGGGAATATGATGCAAGTATCTTAAATGAATGAGGTTTTATGTGCAACTGACTGCGGAGAAAACTGCATGAATGCAACTTTGCTTGCAGGTAAAAATGACCCCTGTAGTTATATTGGAAAGTGGAACATATAAAGTCAGATATTAATGAGCTCCAGATCCAAGGCCCAAACCTGGATAACCATAGCCCAGTGGGAATTCTGCTACATGCTTCACACATTATGTGATTTCCCCCCACTGTTTTGTCCCCTACTTTGACACATTCCTAGAGTAGATCTGAGCATCAGAACATTCAGTTTCCTTTGTCTCTGGATCTCCTCAATTGCACAAAGAGATGCTCATACTGGAACATGCCATGTGCCCTTTACATTCACCATTTGCTCTATAGCCTATTCAATATTCAACAATAACTTTGAACAAATCATCCCGCAGACCCTTTTCTTGCCAAGAAGAAAACACCTACATGAAACCTTTGCTTTGTCCCAATATTTTTTAATTGGCAAAGTGTAAAAATATGAGTAAGGATGAATTTACAAGCCTCTATTGATGCATAACGCTTTGTAATGGGGAAGGTGGTGGGATGAAGAATGCTGCTCCATTCAATCCCTTACAGAATAATACAGATGGGACACACTGTCTGCACTGGATTCCTTTCTAGTTAATTACCCATTGCCTTCAGACTTGTTCTCTATTCATTCACCAAGGCAACAATGTCCACTCACCCTCTTCATTAATAATTCACTCTCGCTTGTAGTCATTGTACCGGGAGTCTGATATTTTTGTCACTTGGAAAATGCAGCTGCTTGTGAAATGATTTCCCCCAATTCCTTATACAGACTGAGAGTGATGAAACCATATCTAGACAACTCCAAGCATGAAATATGTTTTGTTATATTTGTAAATAGTAAACAGAATAATTGTAAATAACGCCATCGCCCACTAAACATGGGAGTCACAGTCCCAATAAAAACAAGCTCCAAAACATTGCCACCCATTTCTTTTCATGGAGTGGAAAAATTAGTCCATATTCACCATATTCTATTCAGATGTCATGGAAGATAGTCTTAGACTTGATGCCATTATATAGGCTTTACTTAGCACATGCAACTCTTTAATACCTTCTACTATGGTTCTAGGGGTGCATTATTACCTATATTATTTGGGTAAGAACATTACACATATAAACAGTATATTTATATAGCACGGACGCAGTTATGCAGAACTTATACATCATTCCTTTTCCCAGTGGTGATTCCCATATAAGGTCCCTATGACTTTCACACTCTTTAGGATCAAATTTATTGGATGCCAAGTGGAGGAAACCCAGCAGAAAACTTCCATGCAACTCCTTGTAGATAGTGCCCAAGCTGAACCCCAACACTGCAAGGCAAAAGTGCTCCCCACTGAGCCACCATGTTGACTATGAAATTACATAGGGCTTTTCCCCTGGTAGGGGTCTCGGACTGTGATGAAGGTCCCCATACAGCGTGATTGGATTCGCCAGTTGGTTTTCTTCCATCAGGAGGGTTAGGTCTGGTTGGTTGATGACATCAGTTAGTTGGTGTGGAAAGTCATCAATGATCTATACAATATATAAAGGCATGTATCTTACAATCCAGTTGCTATTGGGGTAACATATTACATAAAGTGCAATGAATGAGGCTGAAGGAGCTGGAGTTTGGCAGAAAACATTTATTGACTAAAACAGCCCCCATGAAAGGCCTGGCAGGGCACTTCAGACTGTAAGCACAACATTTACTAAACTGTACCCAGATGGGTGTAGGTCTCTTAACATCAATGTAACCTCCCTGATATTCCTGTCCCCCCTGAGAAGAGGTAATTGTAACTGGTCAGTTCTAAAGACAGGTGGTATCTCATATTTCCATGTTCCATGGGAGAATAAGGAACTGGGGCAGAGAGAAGTAAATGTCAAATTATCTTCACATTTCTCAACAGTAAATCTGCACTCGTGTCATGAAGGATCCAATCTATTTGCTTTGCATCTCACACTTAAAAGTCCGTTTTATGTTTGCTTTCCTTTTAAATGGAAAGTTCACATTAAAATACACTTTTAGTATTAATCAGAGAGTGGCAGGCAATTTGCATATGGTTTTTATTTTTGTGACTTTTCAATGATTTCACTTTGTTGTTAAAAGTTCTCAAGCTGAAGGTTAAAGAAATACTCGGGGCCCAAATATACAGGCTATTTGGGAGACAAAACGAAATGGGAAATATATGCCGAAAGCTATTTGTAATTAAAAATGGCAACATTATTGTTTCCCCAATGTATCTTATGAATATTAATGTTATATTTGTACTATTGGCTTCATCTGTAATGTGCCTCCCCTGTCCTACCCATTTAATGTCCCTTGTTGGCTTTCTAAAGACTCTGTCTCCTTTCCCAGTATTACACTCACCCTTAAACTTACACAGACTCCCCCACTCACCCCAGGCTCACCCTAAAACTCACCCAGGTTTACCCACTCACCCCAGGCTTACTTACTCACCCCAGGTTCACCACTCCCAGCAAGAACTACATTCAAAGATCTTTTCTATTCTCTCTATTGTCATTGCTACTCAGCTGCTTACACCTACGTGCAAGATTCTATGCCAAACCATAGAGAAGTGCAGTCCATTTGCCCAATGCCCTCCTGGCAATGGGATTATAGCTCAAATGATGATGATGATGTTATGCAAGTATAGGGAGTCTTCAGGTGGATCATGACCCATAGATATGCCTGGGGGGGCTACATCTGTGATGGTCATCAGGTAACACAACCTCATATACAACATTATCAACTAATTCATTCATTTTCTCTTCTACAGTCTATAATAATAATAATACTAATACTAATGTCTATTTGCCTTTCAGTGGTTAAGTGATACTTAGAGTGTATAAAGGCTGTGGAGTATCAGTCAATAGTGATGAATCAGTATGTGATGCCACAAATAATAACTTTTGTTTTGCAAAGCCGTCAGTGCAGTAAATAAATTAACCATGATGCCCCGGCCTTGGGGGGAATATGATGAATGTAATGGTGACCTTACTGCTTTCACTGATTTATTCCCATTGATTGAAGTCTTATATCTTCCTATTTCCTGCATGACTTAACAAGCAAACAATGACTATTTTAAGCACCTTGTTAGTGTTTTTATTACTCTGTTTAACAATAAATAAAAATGAGCTCAAACAGAAACGGATCTGGAGCACAAATGTTTAGAAACAAGTTTTGCAAATTGCTGTATTTTATTATTAATTTTTACTATTATTTTATTTTACAAACTTTATCCCAGGTATTTTATACATAGATAGATACTAGATAGATAATAGATAGATATATAGATAAATAGATAGATAGATAGATAGATAGATAGATAGATAGATAGATAATAGATAGATATATAGATAGAAAGATAGATAGATAGATAGATAGATAGATAGATAATTGATAGATAGATAGATAGATGGATAGATAGATAGATAGATAGATAGATAGATAGATAGATAGATAGATAGATTGATAGATAGATAGATAATAGAAATAAAAGATTATATAAATAGATGATGACTAGATAGATGGTGATAATCGTGATACTAGATAGACAGACAGATGATAGATAGATGATAGATAAATAGATAGATAGATAGATAGATAGATAGATAGATAATAGATAGATAGATAGATAGATAGATAGATAACAGATCATAGATCAATAGATAGCTATATAGATGATACATAGATAGATGACAAATAGACATAGATAGATGATAGATAGATAGATAGATAGATAGATAGATAGATAGATAGATAGATAGATAGACAGACAGATGATAGATTATAGATCAATAGAGTAGATATATAAATGATAACTAGGTGATATATAGATAGATGATAGATAATAAATAAATAGATATAATACATAAATAGATAATAGATCTATAGAGTAGATTTATAGATGTTAAATAGATGATAGACAGACAGACAGATATATAGTTAAATAGATATTAGCTGCTACCAGTTTCCAGGTAAAATAGACAAGAGGAGATTATTTGGGGGAATGAGAGAGAATATTGTACAATTTAGTTTTTTGCAGACGAGTCTGTCTCGCTAGACTAGAAGGAGTGAGTGTTGTTGCTGCTCTGATATAAGGGAACCGATCCTTTTAATGAGAAGAAAAGGAATAAGAAGAAACAGAATTTTTGATCTTGGCAGATTTTCAGTGGTTCAGATTTGTGCCCATTCATGCAATTTTTGTGCCTGAAACATCACTAGGACTGAAACGTAGGCCGTGCCAATGTGAATGTGTTTCTGTGCAATTTCCTCTCTTTATTCTGCCTGGGAAATGACATGAGAGAAGAGAGCGCTTGTGAGTTCCCCTGATCAGTGTATTTCTGTCAGACTAATGAGATGTTTCTTTAGCGTGACTGCTCCTGCTGTGTCATACTGTGTGACAGTGATTCTACCCCAGTCCTGCAAACACACTTATATATATATTTATATGTATAGTAGTGATTTGTATTTATAATAAAGCTCAGCTTCATCACCTACGATTCAGTAGAATTATTCTGTACCTGCTCTATTTGATCAGTTTTGATCCTCATGATTTCTGAGCTTTGCGCCAGATGCAATAGGATCAATGGTGCAACTGGCACGGCAGCTTCCCTTCAAGTCTGGAATTGACAAATTGAGGTCACTGGGAGCAACATCCATGGGGTTGGGGAGCAACATTTTGGGAGGCCACTGGTTGGGGATCACTGATATAGCGATTCTAGAATTCTCCTATAGCGAAATGT
The DNA here is from genome assembly GCA_038501925.1 of Xenopus petersii. Taxonomy (NCBI): domain Eukaryota; kingdom Metazoa; phylum Chordata; class Amphibia; order Anura; family Pipidae; genus Xenopus; species Xenopus petersii. The sequence continues at coordinate 175,902,838 of CM076680.1, read as the reverse complement.
CTATTAACCATTTGTTTCATTTACTGTATGGCCAGCAAGGAATTTATCATTTAAATGAGTCTCTCTGATGGTTTGTGAGATGTCACAATTGTTGCAGATTAACACACCCATTTGCTGAATTTAAGTTACAATTAAACACAGAGTAAATGTAGAATTCAAATCATCTTGCAATCTGTGGGATGAGTAGAGAACATATATGGGGTTATGTATTAAAAGGCACTAAGATTGCCCAGGGGCAGTAAGCCATGGCAACCAATCAGCAGGTAGCATTTACTAGTCACCTGTTTAAATGCAAGAATCTTATTGGTTGCCGTGGTTTACTGCTCTTGGGCAAACTTAGTGCCTTATATTACATTTTGGGGATACTGTTTTAAAATGGGATCAAAATGTGACACTATGATGGAGGGGATGCTTGAAGTTGTATTGGCTGTGACTGGGGGGTAGGAGCCTTCTACTAGGGGGTAGGAGAACCTTCAGCTAAAGTTTTAGCTATGGGGACACCGGTCAGAAGAAAATTTTATCCAATACTGAAACAATTACTTATACCCCAGCACTTATATTCGACTTATACTTCAGCCTATGACTAAGTGCCCACAAGGCATGAAACACGTAAGGCTATCCCTTGAGATGAATCCAGTTTTGGAGTGAAGTCCGGTCTGTGCCAGTCTACAACTAAACACATGTACACCAGGAACTTTCAAATATAACAGGATGAAACACCACATGCTTGATACCCTCTAGTCTTGCTATTTATATGTTTCTGAGGACAGACTTGTTTATACAAAATGTATACGGAATAAAAAAGGAGACCATTTTGGTTACAGCACGTTACATGTCCCAAAGAACAATAACATGATGATTTCCTAGGGTTGGAAGTGAGTTCAACCAACACAAGTGCTGCTCCGTCCAGCTGATAAAGAGGATCTCAATTTGTAAAGGGGAATTTGCTTTGAAATTAGCCATTTCTTCTAAGAATGTTTGTAACAAGAAGTCCAAAAACCGTACCGCTTCCTCAAAATATACTCACCAATTTACTAACCAATTTCTTCAACCAAATCCATGCTGTCAATTCAGTTTTTCAGATGCTGCTGATGAGAGCCAGAGATGCTCCCCAACCCTTTACCATCACTTATTTGCCCAAAGAAATGACTTTTAAGATACAATGAATATGCTTGTTACTATGGCCAAGGTATATGTTGACTTCATGTTGTGAAACATGAAAATGTAAAGCTGAAATCCACCAGTCAGTACCTGCCAATCAGGTACAATCAGGAGCAAATCACCTTGCATACAGTATGTGGGTGCTCTAAATTGGACACAATGAAGAGCACACGTTGACGCAAATCATTAAGGTGCTTGTGTCCAAACAGGCTGTTGCACTTCCCCATGGTCACCATTGTATCAATCCTCTCTTCCATTGCACAATTGCACCTTCTGATGCTGACGAGCTGCTGCTACACTGGACTGGCAGTTAATTTAGGGTTGCCACAGTGGGTAAGGTCAATAAGTGGTTCATTAGAATGCATGCTCCAGAAGTGATACGCTCCCAATCTGTGTCAAAGCACAAAAGCCAGTGCATCTGTTTGGATGCATCTGGTGCAACTGCGGCAGATGCAACTCAGATACTCTGGAATTAGTTGAAAAAAAATCCTGCATTTTGGATAAAAAATGATGATTTGCATCCAAAATTGCACTTTGCACACTGGTTAGTAAATTACCCCTCTTGTATAAAAAGTCAGCTAAGTCATCAGAGGTCAATTGGGCAGCCAGCAAAACTACTAGGGTATGGCCATATCACCAGTAGAATAAAGACATTATAAAACTTATGTTGGTCGAACACTAGTAGATCATATCAAGATCCATCTGGAGTGAACTGCAGCTCCAGCCCAATTCAGTCCTTACCCAATAGGATTGGACAGACTTCCCAAAATATACCTGTGCCTTGTTCAGAAAAATTAGGTCACTGGGTCATATTGCTTTTCATTAGGGACTTATCTGTTTTTATACATTGAAATCTAAAGTGAAGGCAAAAACTGTGAGGAGCTGCTGTGGATGATGGGAAGTTTTGCTCTAAAGCAGCTGGAGGAGCAGAGTTGGATGCGCCTGGGTTACAGTATTGGAAAGTTAATTCTCAAGGATTTTCAGAGTTATCATGCTGAAGGCACTATAAGAAGTATAGAAGACAATTATAGTGTATCAATGAGGCGGCTCCCAGCTAGTCATGGAGTGATTACACTCAGCAGGTCAACTGCAGCTTAAAAGCCTTTACTTAGTGAAATCTACTGAAAAACACAAAACATGAAATCCATCCTAGTGCATTTACTATTGAGCCCAGGCTCCGTGCTGATGCTGCTGATGCTGCTGCTGTGTTACACCCCACTTTCTCTATTCAGAGGGAAGAAAGAATACAATGTTTACATTGTGTCTGCATCATACCAGGGATCCCATGTTGATACAGGTATTACCAGGACCGTGGGGATTTTTTTTAGATATTGGGCTATCATACAACATTCTCATTTGCCCTTGTTTCCCAGGGACGGGCTCTGTTTCATTCCCTCAGGGCAAACTGTCCCCTGTAAATGTCCCCCCCCACCACCGCCTCTACACAAAAAAAGTCTCCCAAGTGGTGTGGTGTGTTCAGCAGGACAAACGTGTTGTTCCTATAGTAAATTTCCCAACATTTTCTGCACAGGGTAAATAGAGGAAAGATATGTTCTCATATGAGGACTGGAACCGAGAGCAAGTGGAAATAGGAACGAAGCAATTTAAGATTTGAGGAAACAATATCTGGTTAGGACCTTGAGTGGTTGTGGTTTAAATGGGAAGTGGTAAAAATGTGGTTGTGGCCTGTACACATATTGTGCCCTGCTATGCGCCCACTACTCACGCTGAATCCTGAAATATCATTTGGAAATTCTGCCAACTCTACGATCCTTTGTTTTATTAAAGGAGACATTGTGTGTAAAAAACAAGAATGTACCAGTGAATTATACTCATTGAGATACAGACGAATTGTGCTTAAAAAAGTAGTGTTTCAGGCTGATTTATTGAATATTTCTGCAAAAAACCCTAATAATCCCTCCCTTTCTTCCACTTGCTGCTCCCTGAATTCCCAGGCTGTGCACTCAGCTCACTGCACTGTAGGACAGGAACCAATCAGCAGCTAGCAGGACCTGATAGGGAACTGAAGTCTTTCTGTGCTTGTGTGACTGCAGGGCTGTGATTGGCTGTCCCCTCCTACTGTGCTTTTGGCAAGGACACGCCCACCCCTCATTTGAAACAGAGACCAGAGAACATCTATAGGGAGCTCCAATAAAGGGGCTATTTTTAAAGATAATATTAATTTTTAGCACCATGTAAAAGCAACACCAAATATTACTCATAATTGCCTACAAAATTAAGGGTTTTTCATTTATCCTTTATGTCTCCTTTAAGGTAAGAATATTTTATGGTGAAACATCAGATCAGGTCCTCTTTTACCCAATGCCACGATTACTGTTATAGTGCCTAAAATCAGGGATGGGCGAATTTGACCCGTTTCGTTTCGCCAAAAATTCACCGCCTGAGAAGTGTCACAAACGCCCATTAAAGCGTCAAAAAAGATTTGTCGCGCGGCGAAATTATTTTGTCGTGCGTCTTTTTTTTTTGACGCACGTCTCCATACAAGTCTATGGGCGTCATTTTTTCAGCGAAACGAGGCGAAAAAATTCTAGGGTAACATGCAAGTGTTCAACCCATAACTTGGGTTAACCCAAGTTATGGGTTGAACACTTGCATGTTACCCTAGATATTTTAGGTAGGGATGGGCGAATTTTTTCAAAAAAGATTTGTCGCGCGGCGAAATTATTTTGTCGTGCGTCTTTTTTTTTTGACGCACGTCTCCATACAAGTCTATGGGCGTAATTTTTTCAGCGAAACGAGGCGAAAAAATTCGCCCATCCCTACCTAAAATATCTAGGGTAACATGCAAGTGTTCAACCCATAACTTGGGTTAACCGACCTTCAAAATCCAATATCTAGGATGAAAAAAGAAGCAATTCACCCAGAAATTTCACCAAAAGAGGTCTCCAGTCTGAGCCTCCCTGTAATAACTGAATAATAACTTATTGTGATTGAGATTGTCCTGGTGCAGAGGGGGTAATGTTGCCAATATGTCTCCATCGTCTGCACATGACAAGGCCCTGTCTCACGTCATCAATGGGATCATGAGCACAAAGTCAGGATAAGAAATCATTTCCATGGACACAGAGGTATTTGATTTATGCTTCAGGCTCTCTTTCTTCTTGCGGAGAGTCAGAAATAGCAACAAAAAGTTATTTTGAACAACAGACAATGTCGTAGCAAAGAACTCAGCAAAACGGATGTTAATGGCATCAATGAACCTGTTTGAAATATGAAAGAAAATAAATGGCCAAGGCATAACAGAAAGCAAATGGGTGACACATCACATTGCACTTTTTGGAGATCAGGTTTAGTAAAATTTGATGTTTTATCGTTTAAATACAGAATATTTGTGGTCAAGCAAGTGCTCAACTTAGCAAACATTGCTTATTGTAACACTGATTTATTAACATCTGCCATTTTCAAATTAATATATATATATATATTTACATACAGATATGGGACCTGTTATCCAGAATGATTGGGACATGGGGTTTCCCGGAAAACGGATCTTTCTGTAATTTGGATCTTCATACCTTAAGTCTACTAGAAAATCATATAAACATGAAATAAAGCCAATAGGCTGGTTTTGCCTCCAATAAGGATTAATTGTATCTTAGTTGAGATCAAGTACAAGCGACTGTTTTATTATTACAGAGAATAAGGACCCATATTTAAAAAGTTGTATTATTTGGATAAAATGGAGTCTATGGGAGATGGCCTTCCTGTAATTCAGAGATTTATGGATAATGGGTTTCATGATATCAGATCCCATACCTGTAATAATATTATTATTTTCACTTCCAACTCTTGACTATACCATGCCAAACTGTTGACATGTCAACCAAACTTTATATGGATTGACCTGATTTTGTCCCTCCCTCTTCTGCTCTACATAAACCTTTCCAAAATGACCTCAGTTACAGGCTGCATTGGGTAGAGATGGGGGAGTGATCTTGGATCATGCTCAGGGCTTTAAATGGCGCATAACCGGGAGCAGCCAAACCTCTCCCAAATAAATGGCAGGTTGAATGAAATCTCTTTATACTCGATATTACGGAATTCTCAATTACGATTTCCAAAGTTTAAAATATTGTACTTAATTCGTTCATTACATATTATCAGCTAAGGTACAGTACATATGCAATGTACCTTAGCTGATAATATGTAATGAACGAATAAAGTACAATATTTTAAACTTTGGAAATCGTCTTTGAGAAATCCGTAATATCGAGTATAAAGTGATTCCATGGCCAGGAACCCGGATTATGTGACACGTGACGTCCAGAGCCTATCAGAGATCCCGCACAACGAAGTGTCTATGAATCAAATATCTGAAATCTCTTAAATGTGGGAAAGAGAGGAACCTCTAGTCCATTGCCGACAACTATAAGACACTCACTTTGAGTTTAGTAGATGATGGATTGTCGAGCTGAAAGTGAATGTATTTGTTGGTGCTACTGCTCCTTTACTTGGTTCTTCCCAAGCTTGGATTAACTTTATCATTGCCTTTTCTACTGAAAAGCTGATAATGTTCCCTTAGTTTAGCTGACTGAGGACCTGCAAAGTAACTTAAGGTGGACTGACCCATGGGCCGAAGGGATAACACACTAAATGGAAGACCACACGACAAGACCCCATTTCTCTATACTGCACAGATACAGATACACTAAAGTCTATTGACTCAGAAGTTTCTTCATCAACAATAAAGTTTCTGGGCTCTGTCTAGAACCCAAGCTGTAGCCATTAGGAGAACATACTAATGACACAAAGATTGGATCCTAATTGCAACTGGAATCCACAGAGATTGCAGCACTCGCAAGCAATAAAATAGCTGTGCCAGATGTGAAATAAAGGCGGTTTTAATATTATCGCTTGGGAGTAATCTCTGTGGATTCTGGATGAAAAAATGTGAAGCTGAGCATGTGTTCACCCCCCTCTGAAAAAGGTTATTTCTTATCACCAAAAGCACCAATATTAAGCAGAGAGCCAACAAGCCTACTGGGCATGCCATACATTGTGCCCCCTATCTGATTGCAGCACCTATCTGTTGTTAAGTCTAGGATCCTCATACCTACAATGTGCTCTCATGTAGCACCAAGTGCAGCCAACATCCCTCTGTGCCATCAATATGGGTCAAAGCAAGAAGAACATGGACACACTCTGAGGTAGTTATTTTATGTAGCAGCAAGTGCAGCCAGTGTCCCTCTATTTCATCAATATGGGTCAAACCAAGAAGACCATTGACACATTCTGAGGCAATTATTCCATGTAGCACCAAGTGCAGCCAGTGTTCCTCTATGCCATCAATATGGGTCAAACCAAGAAGAACATGGACATATTCTGAAGCAATTATTTCATGGAGCACCAAGTGCAGCCAATGTCCGTCTATGCCATCAATATGGGTCAAACCAAGAAGAACATGGACATATTCTGAAGCAATTATTTCATGGAGCACCAAGTGCAGCCAATGTCCGTCTATGCCATAAATACGGGTCAAACCAAGAAGAACATGGACATATTCTGAGGAAATTATTTCATGGAGCACCAAGTGCAGCCAATGTCCGTCTATGCCATAAATACGGGTCAAACCAAGAAGAACATGGACATATTCTGAGGAAATTATTCCATGGCGCACCAAAATGGAAAGCAGCACTTTCAGGCATTTAAGTCTAAGTTTGAAATATTTATTTTATATGAACAGAGCATCTAACTGCACAGTCGATTTTCCATGGGTCGGAAACAAATGTTCCACATCATTATTCATGTTTTATAACCTGCTGCAATGTGGCGCTTCATGTCAGCGAGCATTTAGCTCCATTAAATAAGTGCGGCTCTACTGCTCTCAACAAATATATGTCTGTATTTACAGCATGGAGGTCAGGCTATAAATATACTGTATATATGGCAAGAACGGGCTGAATGCTAAGCAATTTGCTTAAAATCCAGAATTTAATGGGCTTCCTTAAAGGGGAACTTCATCCTCCAACTTATTTTGTATAAAAGTCTCATTTTAAACAACTTGCTACTTATGTGGCTGATTTATTTAGATTCCTACTTTTTTCTTTTCCATGAAGAGAACTTTTAAGTGCAAAAACCATGAAAAACCTTTAATGTAAAACTAAAGCATGAAACAACTTTAATCTAAAACTGCACCATTTAAAAGCTGCCAAGATCATGAAGAAGTCAATGGGAGTTTCCCTCAGCAAGTTGTAAAATATTTCTTTACTTCCAGCTTTTAGAGTTAATTATATTTTTTCCTCTTGTAAATGCACAAAAAAATCTGATTAAATTAGAATTTTAAGATTTTCATGTTGCCAATCGTATTTGTTCCACGGTTTTATTTATTAGTGAGTTATAACCAAATTTGAGCTCAGATTTTTTATGAAATAAGGAAACATTTGTGCTTTTTAAAATTGTGATATTATTCATGATAGAAAAAGACACTGTAATTGGACCAATTCAAATTTGGTACATAGGCCTCTATATGTATTTCATTCAGAAATTGGCAAGAAATGTGCAATGTCAGCAACTCCTGCTTTCTCCTTGTTTTTCTACAGATATGAAACATACGTGTACATCTCTCAACATACGTGTACATCTCTCAACATACGTGTACATCTCTCAACATACGTGTACATCTCTCACTTGGGCTCACTTGGGATTTGCAGTCTCCCCTCAGAGGCTGGTGCTGTTGCTGTGCTCATAAATATAGAAACAGATCCCAAGAGCTTGCAATCATCTGGGCACGGATTCCTAAAACTGGAAAAGTAACCCAGCCCACATCAGGACTGTTAAGACAACAGGGGACATTAATGGTTCAGACTTTTAGATTGTAAGCTCTTTTGCACAGGGCCTTCCTCCCCTTTTGTACAGGTACTAGTCCTTATGTATGGAACTCTGTATGTTATATGTATGTAATTCATGTGATCAAGCACATTTAGGGGCAGATTTACTATGGGTCGAATATCGAGGGTTAATTAACCCTCGATATTTGACTAGGAATTGAAATCCTTCGAATTCGAATATCGAATTCAAAGGATTTAGCGCAGGAAATTCGATCGATCGATCGATCGAAGGATTATTCATTCGATCGAACGATTAAATCCTTTGAATCAAACGATTCGAAGGATTTTAATCCAACGATCGAAGGAATATCCTTTGATGAAAAAAACTTAGGCAAGCCTATGGGGACCTTCCCCATAGGCTAACATTGACTTCGGTAGCTTTTAGCTGCCGAACTAGGGGGTCGAATTTTTTTTTAAAGAGACAGTACTTCGACTATCGAATGGTCGAATAGTCGAACGATTTTTAGTTCGAATCGTTCGATAGTCGTAGTCGAAGGTCGAAGTAGCCCATTCGATGGTCGAAGTAGCCCAAAAAAAACTTCGAAATTCGAAGTTTTTTTAATTTGAACCCTTCACTCGAATTTAGTAAATCTGCCCCTTAATATACAGCGCTGCACAATATGCTGGCACTCTAAAGATACATATTAATAATAATAGCTTGCCTTTTCCATATGGAAACAGAAGAGATTATATAGAAATAACAGGAGCATTCATATTATTAATTGTCAGTTCTACTTCATCATATTTCTGCTGGAAACCTTTATGCACTTTATTGTAGAAGCAAAATGTGCTGGGGCTGCTTCAGCCTGGGAGCGATGGTACATGAGATTTGGGAGCCTCGTCCATCATTTCAGGAGTCGCACAAGGAGGGCACAGAAAGTGCCACCCAACAACTGATTGAATAAAGCCCTAGAGCAACATACAGGAACCTGTACAATATACACAAACATCTGCCAAAATCCTAAATCTGCCCACTCACAATATGGGGAGAAATAGAAGAGATGCAGATACAATGGGAACATTAGTTAAAGGGACTAGTGGATACAGTGTAAAGGGGTCTATAAGGGTAAATTGCCTGAATAATCCCAAGTTAATTCAGTACATTAGATGTAGAACAATTCTCACATTTCTGGTGATTCCCACGGCCTCGGGGACTGTGAGTTGGCACCAGGTCACAACCAACTGGGCAAACAAAAATGGAGGAAAACTGCAAATATTTCTGGCCTACAGAAAACAGAAACAGAAAACAAAAACATAAACACATTCACAGATGGTTGTTTCTTGTTCTTCACATTCCCATTGCCTTTTAGTAGCAATAAAATGGACTTTCACTTTGTTTTCTGCATCTGTAACACATAACGGGTTGGCCAGTGGGCAGTTATCTCACATTGGACAAAACCTTTTGTCGTCACAAACCTTTTGTTCTATATGAGAATTACAAGACAAGTAAGGTTTAAGGTAAATAAACACCATTTGTTAAAGGTACTTGTATCTGCAGGTGCCCCTTCCTTGTATTAAATATGAAACCACATAGGAGTATTTGGGTCACAGCTTCCATTATGTTCTTTCCAACAGTGCCGAGCCGTATCCAAGATATTGAGCAGAGGGGAATCCTGGAGACTGATACAGATGGAGCAAACTTCCTTTTAACTCTACATAGTAAAGTATGTGTGAGATACAACATCTAATGTTCAGTCCTGGGCAGCTTGTCCTCATGCCTCATGTCCTCAATGTCAGCTTTTTCTCTTGTACCCAAGTGGTGCCAAGTGCTTTCTTCATGGATATTAAGCTCGATTGGTGGGTAACACTTGATGAGACGGCACCAATTAGCATCTATCATGTGAAACATTGGCATCCAGTATATTGTGTGATTATTGAGTCTATAAATAAAATTGTTCCATAATGACATGCTCACGGCTTATTTGACATTAACGCACATTTCAATCACACAGAGACTTAATGGGCAGACATGAAACAGTAATTAAAGGGAGAAGTGTGTGTGTTATAGCACTTACACCATACTAATAAATGTAATAATGTGTATAAATGATGTAATGTAATCATGTGTATAAATTATATCATAATTATTATGGGTATAAAAAATATAATATAATAATGTGTACAAATTATAATAAGTGCGTTTGAGCTGCACATCAATACTGTGAATTTCAAAGAGCAAATCTCTGCTGAAATATCAGGAGACTTTAGGGGAGCCCTAGAAATAAAATCCATCATCAATATATCTGCCAGCAAGCTGCCATCAATAAAGCAATTCATTCCCCCTTTGTCATCTCTTGAGTTGCAGCTCAGTAAAGCTCATACACTAATACTCACTCACTTAATATATTATTTCATTGCTCAGGAACAACAACTGGAGCCCTTACAGATTGTGCTCATTTGTTTTTATTACGTTTTTCAGATATTATCAGTTTTTGTGCTGCTATAATGAATGTAACACAATAGCGCCACCTGCTGTTAAGTTTATTTTAACAAACTATCTAGCGGCCTGGTGGTTTCACATCTACAACAGATCCCCCAAAGCCCAGGGTTGTATTTAGGTTTGGTGCATCAACCCTCAATCAGTTCTGCTATACTGTACATGCTCTAAATGCAGAGGCTCAAGCTCTTCTGGTGGATTTGGCCCCCATGTATCTGCAGTGGTTCACCCCCCCCCCAGAATTTTCATTTACCATGTAGACACCCAAGGGCTGTTCCCCAAAGCTGCCGGCATAGACGTGGGTCTTCTAGTGCCAATATGTTAAATCTGTCCCTCCTGTTCTCTATAAACCTCTCTGATGCCTCCACCTTCTCCATGTGTATTGCACTTCTCCAGCTCTTCTCTACTTCTCTCCCGGCACTTGTTTCTCTCCTTTTATCTTCTATCTGCTCTTTGAACTTGTGCTTTTTAAACTCTCCATTTTATTTTGTCTGCAGAAATGGGAGGAGCAACTAAAAGTTTTGTTATCACAATAAAAATGTTCCGGGATTCAAAACCCTTGTATCTCCATGAGCAATATAGTCAACTTGCTTAAAGTCCTATATTGTGCTCAGGACTAGTGGGTGCCGGGGATACTGGATAATTGTCCTATTCTGTTCTGTTCAAGAAAATGACCTAAAGCCAGTGAATTTTTATAGAAAACAATGTTAGTAATTTGACTAATTTTTGGGGCAGAGCTGGGCTGAGAGAGTTGGGCGCCCAAGACCACCGTAAGTAAACTAAAGGTCATCATACACGGGCAGATTATGAGCAGATTTTGCTCACTGTGACTTAAACAATCATTACGTACACGAACGTGTCATGATCACGATATACCAATCCTCAGCCAACGACTTTGTGAAAAGATGTCATCGTATTGTTGTTGACTGGTAGGAACGATTATACGTCTACAATGAGATATCTACTCGTGGAGCAGGAAGTGATGAAGCTACCGTGTGTATATTTTCGTTAGACAGTCATTTATCTGTTATTTATATTTTCCTATATAAATATGTATATATATATATATATTTTTTTTTTTTTAATAGAGGAGAAACTGAGAGCATTTTGCTTGAACAGGAAAAAAAGGGATTATCTTCTGTCGTTTTTGAAGGTGACTACTCAGATGTAGAGGAGCACCATCTGTCACACCTGAACCAGCTGAGAGCCCAGAACCTACTGCCACCATTGAGGCTGCTGACACCCCTAATGCTGCTGACACCCCAAAGTCTGCTGACAAGTCTGAGGATAGTGCCACCCATGATCTTTTTCCTGAAGTTGGGCTTTTCAACAAATTTTATCCAAGTAGCCCAGTTGCCCTGGTTACTAGTACTTGTAAGTTAAAATACCTGTTTTAAACCCCTCAAAACATAACATAGGTCATTTCATCATGTTTTCCCCCCTTAGGATCCAGATGACTTGTGCTTTTTGATGGAATTCAAAGCTGATCCACAGAAGGAAACATCTGAGCACTTCACTGACAAAACCAAAAATAAGATTTAGAACAACATTGAGAAATGCAAACAGGCAATATGTAACCTGAAAAATGCAATATCTGCCATAGAATATATGGTCCATAGTCTCTGCAATGATATTGTTAAAAATGTCCCTTTGTTTATTCCTATTTCATGTTCAAGTACTTTAGAACATAGTATATTTTCTGTGTGTGTTTTTGTTGTTATGCAACACAATTTTTTTTGGCCATAGGGCCAACAAACTTTGCAATATTTCCATCCGCACCTTTTCTTTTTAAAAAGAAATACATATAATAAAGTGTGATTTTTCTTCTAATATACACATAGTGCATTTTCTTTATGCTGTTGTCATTTCAGCACTTTTGTTTTTTTTTATATGGCCAAATAAATGTGGTTTTGAGAAAAGTGTTCTGTGTTCTCTTTATTTATGTATTGACTGCTATAGTTTCTCGACAAACATGGGTGCGATTGTTCTTTTGTTTTCTTTCCTGCACCTCCAAATACAGTGATGCGCAGTGAACGATCGTTTAACCATGATGATCCGTTCGCTCCATATACTGACGGATTTCATCGGTTCAAGATTAAAATTTTTAAACCTGCCCGATCGACAATTGGGACGATTTTATCAGAACGATACAGTCGTTTGTCAGATTCATGTAACAACGAGTAGACAATTTCATACCTCCCAACATTTTGGAAATAAAAAAAAGGACAAAAAATTTGGCGTGCATAGAGTGGCAATACGTTTTTGACCATGCTCAATTGTGTAGACACCCTAATTACCATGTTCATTTTTCAAAATTTGGCAGGTTATGAAAGTTTGAACATATTTCTGTGTTTTTGTTTTCCAGTTATTACAGTTTTGCTAATGAAGGTGAATTGCCCTTTAAGGTTTGAGTTTAACTTCTCCCAAGGGACCTGTTATCTTATATTGTTACAATTACTTATTTGCTGATCTAGAAATTGTTACAAAAGTATCTGCTGCTGTTCTGGGCTCTCTGCCAAAAGCCAATTAAGTTAGAAACGTTGTTTCTTTTTCTGGCAGTTCAGTGCAGAAAAAAATGGGACTTTCCAGTACAAATGTGGGACTGTGGGATGAGCTGTCAAAAGAGGGGCTGTGCCTCTGAAAACGGGACAGCTGGGAGGTATGCGATTTTATCGGATGGTCCCAAAATCGATCATTTCTGTCACGATCGCCGCCCGGAGCAGGCCCAGGAGCTCCGGGCGGCGCGTCCATCCTTGCCGGCGTCGCTCCCAAAATGGCGGCGCCCATGGCCGCCACGATGACGTCAGCGCGCCGACGTCGGCGCAAGGGCGTCAATGACGTCAGAATGGCGCAAGTTCAAAATAAAAACGCCAACTTGACACCAGAATGGCGCCCAAGAATAGGAATACTTCCACTAAGTGTTTCCTGGGTTTCCTGTGAGCTTATTGCTAAAATCTTGTTCCTGATTTATATCCTGACCCTTTGCCTGGACTTTGGACTTTGTTGCTATCTGCCTGCCTTTGAACTCTTGCCTGGATCCTGACTATTCTTCGATTACCCCTTTGGACACCGCGACCTTGTTCCCTCAAGAGGGCTTCCTCCTCGATCCTGACTACCTCCCTGGAGGGAGCTCCCGGCTCCCTGACAATTTCACACAACAAACCCGTGTATGGCCAACTTTACACCCCTGACATAATCCACCCCTATTAGACACAAACACCTGTTGGGTTCTTTTCTGCTGCCTCTGCTGCTCCCACTGGTCACTCCTATCCCCCAACCCTGGCAACAGAGCAATATTCCCCCTCAAATTGCACCCCCTCAAGGTGGTCTGTAGGCAGTTACCCCCGTGCACCTACCCCTATTTCCAGCCCTCTTTGGGTAAGTTCCCAGCTTATTGGCATCATCAGTATATCAGTTTGTGTATATTATTTATTTATAAATTGCTAGAGAAATATAAATTGAGAAGCAGAGACATAAGTGGCCGCTGGTTCATGACAATTGCTGCTGAAGCTGCAGAACTTGAACTGGATGCATGATGCTAATGTGTGTGTGCAGATAAACGTGCAGGTTTGGGTAGGTGTGACCCCAGTAAATATCAGTAAGTCACAGTTATGTGAATAAATACATGTATATATATATATTTATGTGCATCAGATCATGGCCTAGTTCTGTACAGCATGGTGATCTATTCACAGTCCGCCAATAGAGGTCACTCATAATCTTACACTAGGGGTCCCCTACCTTTTTCACCCGGGAGCAACATTCAGATTTAAAAGGAATTGGGAAGCAACACAAGAATGAAACATATTCCTGGAGGTGCTGAATAAGAGCTGTGATTGGCTATTGGTAGCCCCTATACGGACTGGCAGCTACCGCAGGCTCATTTTGTCAGTACGCCAGTTATTTATGCAACCGAAACTTGCCTCCAAGTCAGTAATTAAACAATAATCACCTGCTTTTAGGCCACGGGGAGCAACATGTTACTCACCAGCCACTGGTTGGGGACCACTGGTTTACACTGTGAGGGGCTTTACACACAGAGAGTTGCAGTCCGGTCACTTGAGAAGAAGCAGCAGACCAGTTACTTTGGTTTTCTTTGATAGAATCACTGTTGCCACCACCTTGGCCACACCGTGGGCCTGTAACATAGAGAGCGATCTGATTGGCCCCTGATGGGATTGATCTGATTTGAATAATTGCGGAGCTTTCAGGTGATATTCCGCATGCAGATCTATGTCTTGCCCTAATGAAGTTTCTATAAATAACGAGGTTATAACGACGTCAGAAATAGATTATTGCACAGAGCGATGATTGGGGGTCGCATTAAACGAGCGGCGCATACTAATTGCCAGATCCAAAACCACTTTCCCTTCTCATACTCTGTACTGTCATACATCACCGCATATACTGACTTCTTTCCATGGTTAATCATTGTAAATTGGATAAATGAAGGAATATAGCACTTAATTGCCAGTCCTCTAATTACAAATCCTTTTCTTATATAAGTGTATGTGTATTATGTACTATATGCCTTGATTAAATAACTCCTATCTCATCACATGGGAATATTTCGCTGATATATTAATCAGGAATGGAAATGTATGTAAAGAGAAAACACTGGATATGCTGAATGACTCTTAAATTAAGTGACATTAGTTTAATCTGGGTTCCTGGGGGTTTGGAGAACAGGATAAAATCTCCATATTTGTATCATTTAAACCAAAACCTCTCAGCCTTGTCAGTATATTAGGGTCTTATTTATCAAACGGTTTAAACAAAGGTGATTAGATTCACTAAATATCCCCATCTGATCACTAACAACTTGCTATCAAAAACACTGTATTTATCAAATTACGTTTTATTACTTTTTTACATCAAAATATGGTACCGCCCATTTTGTGGTCCAATCAAGTGGTTTTGTGCCAGTGCTTTATTCAAACAAGGAACATTTCAACGTTACACAGCAAAAACCAACGTAAAGGTCATTTTCTTATACCAGGACAGACTAGTCCACTGGCACCTTGAACACCTCAGGTTCCTGCCTCGGCCACTATTAGGGCTACTTAATTCGACAAAATCAGAAATATTCAGCTCACAGTCTTTTCATGGTTTTCTCTTCCTCTGTTCCAAACTTACTGTAATGAGTGCTCGCCAACTCTCCTTTCTTCTTTGGCGTCACCGGCAAGATGGCGGCACGCTGTGACGTTCTGACAGCAATGCATCAAAACGTGTTTGGCATCAAAACGTGCAGCATCAACGCACGTGTGACATCATCACGCCTGTTTTGCCATGAAAATCATCCTTTAAAAAGACGCCAAAGACCCACAGACATTGTCCAATTATAGGTTCTACTTTGTGTGTTCCTGGGTGCGCTAATTTACTATTTCTACTGATTCTGATCTTGACGTCAGCCTGTTTCATTGTTTATTGAACCCTTCCTGCCTGAACTGAACCTTTGTCTGGACTTGACTACATTGAACTTCTTAACCCCTTGGATACCTCGAACTGTATTTGGTGCCAGATACTTCCTCCTTGGTCCGTAATTCCTAACGAGAGCCTTCGGGCACTTACCAAACTACACTCCAACTTCCTAATCTCAACTTGCTGGAAAGCCAACTCCCTTCCATTATTATTGGTTACAACTCATGTATTTCAGAGCCATAACTGGCTTTTTCAGCCTGAGTGAACACAGCCCCAGTGCACATACACAGATAACTAATGGCTCTCAATGACCTTATGTCTACAAATTTTCACTATTTCAGGAACTTGTTCCTAGAGTGAATGTAGCGCTGGAGTTCAGTGAACTTTGCCTTTTTATTTTCAAACAGTATTCTTGCTTGTGATTGGGCTGTTTGGATGAATACATATTGTAGTCCTGATTTAGTGATTGAGTATGTGAGCATGTTACTCACAGGATTAAGGCAGGGAGCTGGGGAAGATGCAGGGGTTCCTTCCCGACCCAGGCAGCTTGGGAGGCAGCACAAAAGAAATATAAAAAGAACTAAATATGGAAACTTGAAGGAAAATCCCTGCTTGTGTGTAGCTTTCCTGATTGCATGAATACATACCTAACCTGAGGGTATTTTTGTGTTGAACATTTACATTTTCGGAGACCAAACACACACACAAGAAAATCCAGTCTTTATGTATTTGTAACATAACATAACATTGCTATGGGACACCAGCAACACTGAAATGAGGTTTTCATATGGAATTATTGGAGTTGCTGTAAGAATATTCTGAGCTAATAAACACTAAACACACATCCGCTGGCAATCACAAACAATTGCAACCCCCCAGCTCCAGAATGGGATATTTCCATTTGCCCTGGTCATTCCCCTGCGGGTCTCTCTCTATATATATATATTCTCTGTTAGAACTTGTGCCATGTCCTCAGGCAGGTTGGACTGTTTATCTCAAGCAGAACCCTGTGGTGTATGTCCCTAGTCACGCAATATTCTACCATTGCATCCCAGTATACATTGTACAGCTCATAAATACATGTATATTTACATTGCCACAATCATGTGTCCCATTCCTTAGATTCCTTTAGAAACTTGCTATACATACTGTACACACTCCATGTATTTGCCTTTAGTCCACAAGGTCCACAAAACCAAAGGCATAGGCTCCACCTAATGGCTTATGAAGTTGCAGTTGACTCCACCTTTACTTGGATGGTGACTTTGCCCTTTAATATTAGTGAATGTGTTTAAGCCAATTTGTACAAGTCTGAAAGTTGCTCTTTTTGTCATATTTGTAATCCCAATGCGGCTTCTTTGTTTTGTGGATGGATAGAAGAGAGCTGTATTTCCAATATTCTCTCCAACACCTATTGTCCAGAAATATATTGTTTTATACTTAATTTATCAACCACTCAGATGTATGTGTTATACAGTACACCCTTGTTTTTGTGCAGTTGGAGTGACCTGGATTAACTCCCCATTATCTCCCCTCCTTTAAAGCCCTATAGATCTAGTAAACAAATGGCAAATCATTTTGATGTGGACATACACGGACACAATTACGGTACCAATTGTCCCCTTAAGATGGAGGTTTTTTTTGCCCATGTAGGGGTCATTCCCAATGGCCTCCGATTCAGATATCTGGCAAGTTTGAAAATCCCCTAGGGTGGTCCTCTCCTGATGGGTCTACATACACTTTAAGTATGAGCCAATCTTTGGCATTGGGGCCAAAATGGACGAGGATCTGGTTGACTGGTGGAGAAAACAAGTGGACCTTTATTACATGAACATTAATGCAGTGTCCAGGATGCATCTGAATTACATGCTCCTCACCAACATTCAATTGACCTTATCATCATCATCAGCTTAGATTTTAGTGGACAAAGTCATATATATGCGAAGAACATTTGGGGTAGATAAGCCATCATTTGGTGGTCTGATAGTACAGGTGGTATCTATTTAAGTAACACTTAAGAAGACCCTATACCTAATTTATATGTGTAGTATGGTGGGTTAAGGGAACAGTATCTAGAGATACAGGGGGCATCAAAGTAATTGGGCTTGGCACATTAAGTGGTACAATGACCCAAACGTCCTTTAGCTTTCATTTATATATTTTTTTGATACAACAAGTACATATATTTTGTTCCTGTGAATCCAAATGTTTCATTGAAATTGTCAGTAAAAGGAAAGTTTAACTTCATTGAAGAGAATTTGTTCCCCAGCAGGGTGGCTGGAGCTGCTACTTCAGTTGTATATAATTATCTCTTAAGTATTAAATGTACCCCAGCGGGCACCTCAGCAGCCCGGCGGGAGAACAATTGATATGGTTTTTGTAGAATTGAGTTTGCTTTGATATGCGTGATAGTGTTTCCCACCTACAGAAGCACATCCACACAAACTCAGAGAAATGTTCAATTCAATTGTCTGTTTCCAGTGCTTAATACTGTAGGATCCATCGGTGAGTATTCAGATCTCCTGCCTGTGGCACCTACATATATACACACCTGCTGCCTGTCATCCATAGGGGGTCATTTACTTCTCCCACTGAAGTTCAACCATAAGCCTAACTGCCAGTTGATCCAGAGGAAGGCAAAAACCCCATCTGAAGCCTCTCCAATTTGCCTCAGAGGGGAAAAATTCCTTCCTGACTCCAAGATGCAATGGGACCAGTCCCTGGATCAACTTGTACTATGAGCTATCTCCCATATCCCTGTATTCAGTCACTTGTACTATGAGCTATCTTCCATATCCCTGTAAGACCATGTGCAATGTACTAGTAGACAGGTGCCACAGAAAGTGCCAAATGGACCTCTACCACCTCATGCCTGGGATGTTTGCTCCTGAAATACTTTCACAGAGGCTCTTCTAATACTGGAGGCACTGCAGAACCTGCAAGGGTTAAAAGACAGAACATGGGTTTCTACCAATTTCTTTGCTGTCATGTAATAATACATGAACCACACAGACTTCAGACCTCAGATAATTCAGTTCTGCTGAGACATGACAGCTCGGCAGTGTTACAAGGAGAATCTTTTTATGTCCAAGAATAAGGTTTTCTTTTAAGTTCCATTGCTTCATTGCAATAGTTACACACCCCTCAACTGTACATGAGCCTAAGAGACCCCACAACTGTATAAGGGCCAATCTTTTCAAAGGGAATACATTTCATTTCTTTTCATTGTCTTATGTCCCAAGTAAGTGGAGGGAATGTGCCCAATATCTGGTCGGCATGATGGGCCTGCTGCTTCTTGGACCTGGTTTAACAAAGCTTCTCAGTGTTGATTTGCCACATTCAATTGAAAATCTTTTGCATTCAACTTAGTTGGCAATTAATATTTGAGAAATGACTTGTGAATAGAGTTGGATCAGGATACGTTACATGTCACATGTTCAGGCAAGTCCTTCTACAAGATCCGTTGGTGTGTATCTAATTACAGTTTGTCAGATAAATTGCCTCCATACAATGAGTTGTTCTCTCTGTATTGGCTGCAGTTGATTGGTGCATCAGAAAAATCAGGTTTTATAATTACAGGACCTTGAAAAACCTCAAGTAATGCAAAGATAAAGTATATGAGAAATAGAGCAGACAATTACCTTTCCCAAGAGGTACAAGTGGCTCTGTGAAAGGCTCAAAAGATCCAATAAGTTGCTCTGCCTCAATATTCAGGGAAATGACTCAGAAAGACATAATACTACAGAAGTTTATGGATTATTACAAAGTATTCATAAATGGAGAGTTACTAATATATGACAAGAACTAGTGAATTACGTAGCTGACATCATTGTGCAGATGACCTGTAGCAAAAATGTCCCAACCCTGGACAGACCAATTTCACAGGAAGAGGTTGAGGAAATCATAAAACACTTCCCTATTGGCAGGACCACATGGCTAGACCACATCCTATTGGTCCTGTATAGAATATAAACGAGCCACAAGAGTCCTACATTAAAAGAGTGTTCTGAAAAGTCTTGTTGGAGTTCTCCAGGTGCCACCACAGCCCTGATTCTTAAAGAGGGTAGACACAATATCTATACTAAAATATCTTTAATAAATGTAGATATTAAAATATTAGGTTAATAAAAGTTCATGAAATAAAAATTGATTCACCACATGTAATTTATGGTAGAAAAATAACCAGATATAAACTCCAGAAGGTCGTTTTCCAAAAGATCAGAAGTTCACCAAAACTCAATTCAGCAAGTAGTGGTATCTTTATATACAATTGAGACTCTAGCACACTATGCCTGTAGGCTTTTCATTAGTTGAGTGCAATCTCACCAGGTGACTCTCATTGAGGTGGGCTAGATCTCCTCATTAGAAAGCATCAGCCAACCAACTGTATCGCAGATTCCGTTCTTCAATGTCATCTATGTATCTCAATTCTGCCGCTGTGTTTGCACCCGTAACGAGCAGACATGGGACCTTATGATTTAAAACTAAAAACGCTTCACATTTAGGTGCTCATTTAAGCTTGTTTTGCTTGCCCCAGGAATAATGTCAACATCGATATTTCTGGTAAATCATTTGTGCTGAATTTCTGCCGTTAGCGTTTCCATTTATCAGTTAAAATGAGATCACGTCACGTGTGTTCCAGTAAGTTCCTTCTAATTAAATGCCCACTCTAAGACTCAGCCTTCTCTTAACTGCTGAGAGGTAGCAAAAAAGCCTAAAAAATCCTGTAAAGGTCTTCAGTGACATAACTGGAAACAGTGGAACTTGAATGGGTGGACTCAGGAAGGATAACGTTTTATATGGTTTTGATTTATCAGAGGAGGCTGTTGAATATAAAGGTTATAAAGCAAAGAGATTCATATGAATGTAAGTGATTCTTGTAGGGAATAATATATACCCACCATGAAATATAAGGATATAAGAAGTTCCACTGTTTGAGGATTAGCACTTTTGTCCAGGTGATGGAACTCTGCCCAGATGTTTCACATTCCTATATAATAGTGACATCATAACGCACCAATTATAACCGAAAAAATGATATAGTGACAATAAATACAGACTCTGAGGTTTTTCAAGTGGGTGGATTGCAGCCCAATATATTGTTGTGTCACAACGACTGTGAAATGACTAAATGAGAATTTGGAAGTTTTCACTCCGATTGCTTCTGCCCCTAAATGGCACAATCCCACATCAGCTTGGAGATTCTCATAGACTTCTTTTCTTATGGAACCAGAGATCGTTTTACAAAAATTTTAAATATTTTAAAATGTTGTTGCCAAAAATATTTAGTCATAAAATGTATAACCATGATGTTTATGGGAGGGTGGTACCAAATAATCCAAATTACTCAACCTTGAACTTGCCCAAAACACGAGCGACCCAATATTTTGTGGTCACATGAGAACAAGATCCAAGTTTTTTGCACAATGTTCAAAGCAATATGGAGCCTGCAAGTCTAACCCTGCCCATAAAAGAAACTCATGGTACTGAAAGTGAAGTTTGTAATGTACTGTATTTTGTATATTCTCGTGGCACTGAGTAGACTACAAACTGATATGATTCTATGTTGACCTATTTCCATGTCATGGAGCTGCAATAACAATGCAACAATATCGAAAACAGTAAGAAAAAGTCATTTCATTAAACACAGATGAGTGACGGTTGGGGTGGTTGTGGGGGGGGGGTAGTATTTCTAGTGTATTTATGGGCTCCCTCAGTCATAACATTCCAAAATAAAGTGAAGTAGGTTTTCAAGGTACTGATGTGCTTAAAAAGATGTTCTCAAAGATTGAGGTCACTGTATCCTTTTCAAATGTTCTGTTTCTAATATGGAATTTAAAAAGGCCCAGTGGTCTGTTAAACAGTTTGTTACTTCTATAAATACAAGTGCAGCTCAGATATAAATATGGTTTTAGCCTTCACAGAACATTTTTTATTTTCACTAAACATTCCTCTGCCACATTGAAACTCAATCTCTGTCTGTCTGTCCGTTCCTCTATCCTATCCTCTGTTCTATCTATCTATCTATCTATCTATCTATCTATCTATCTATCTATCTATCTATCTATCTATCTATCTATCTATCTATCTATCTATTATCTATCTATCTATCATCTATCTATCTATTATCTATATATCTATCTATCTATCTATCTATCTATCTATCTATCATTATCTATCTATCTATCTATCTATCTAATCTATCTATCTATCTATCTATCTATCTATCTATCTATCTATCTATCTATCATCTATCTATCTATTATCTATCTATCTATCTATCTATCTATCTATCTATCTATTATCTATCTATCTATTATCTATCTCTCTCTCTCTCTTTCTCTCTCTCTATCTATCTATCTATCTATCTATCTATCTATCTATCTATCTATCTCTCTCTCTCTCTCTCTCTCTCTCTCTCTCTCTCTCTCTATCTATTATCTATCTGTTATCTATCTATCATCTCTCTCTCTCTCTCTCTCTCTCTCTCTCTCTCTCTCTCTCTCTCTCTCTCTATCTCTCTCTCTCTCTCTATATATATATATATATCTATTTATCTATCTATTATCTCTCTCTCTCTCTCTCTATC
Organism: Xenopus petersii; assembly: GCA_038501925.1. NCBI lineage: Eukaryota > Metazoa > Chordata > Amphibia > Anura > Pipidae > Xenopus > Xenopus petersii. Next base: position 175,880,382 of record CM076680.1, on the reverse strand, counting down.
TATTATCTATCTATTATCTATCTATTTATCTATCTGTTATCTATCTATCTATCTATCTATCTATCTATCTATCTATCTATCTATCTATCTATTATCTATCTATTTATCTATCTATCTATCTATCTATTATCTATCTATCTATCTATCTATCTATCTATCTATCTATCTATCTATCTATCTATCTATCTATCATCTATAGCCAAACCATTGATTTGTAAATGATATATCCATGTCTCCATAGCATTAAACACACATAAAATCCACACAAAATGGCAACATGTAGTGTGTTAATATTTTTTTATTGGTCCTTTGGATCAGTGAGGAAATCACACACATAGTTACAGTTGGAAGGAACATCATGCCACAAAATTGCATAGAATTTTGACCCCAAAGAAGTTGTAAACCATAATCCAATTTGAAATAAACATTAGAATGACAAAAACCCCCCTTTCCTATGCCTTTAACATGTAAATCACAATTTCCAATAAACCACTGACACTATTAACTCCAGGTTTCACTAGAACATTCATGTTGCAGAGTTCCAGACAGTGTTCCTTTACAGCAAGGACGTAAAACAATTTCAGAACCCGTTTGGCTCAAAATCATGGGATTTGTAGTTTTAAAATGAGATTCCAGTAAGAAATGATTGCACTAAAAATGTCTGGAAATTGAATCCAGTGAAAACCAAGTCTCAGCAGTGAACAATTATCCAAGGAATCCAATGGGGAATTATTTGTGTGCTGTTGTGTAAAAGAGGAATATCCACCATACAGAGGTCACACATTCAACACTGAACAAGGCAAAACACAAAAAAAGGCACACGACAAATACATTACAAAATCCCATTTTCTCATAATTGTTTATGATCTACTTCAAGTAAAATGAAGATTTTTTGTTAATTTACTGATATCTGTATCACGGTTATAGTCCAAACAATGCAAGATGTATATCACACACATTACTGCAAAAAATGTCACTTCATTGATACAGTATAAAAATGTATGTACAGAAAACCACCAGTCCCATGGCATTCTGGGATGCTGCTGATTGGATGTCCCCTTCTTGTAAAAATCAGCTCTTTTGGGTTAGTGGATTAATAGTCCCAATGTGTGTGTATCAGTTCTAATAGGACACAGCAGGCCTCAAAGCAGCAGACCAATGATTTCTGCTGGTTGATTTCCCTTTATTGGAAGAACCATGAAGATTAAGTTAAGAGCTGTCTCTATGAAAGAAAAGCTGCTTAACTCAGTGTAGATAAATGCCGAGTGGTTTGTTGTTGCTGAAGCAGCTTCATCCATATGAACCTACAGTAGATATCTTCAAACTGACCAGCTTTCTTTTTCCAAATATTTCTTCCAATTTATATCATATTGGGCATTTGATTCAATATCCACTACCACCCACTCACCCTTTCATACACATGGCATGATGTGATTGGTAGAAGCCCTATAGACAAGCATCATTATCCTGGTCAATTATTGTCTCAAATATAAAGAAACTGGAATATGCTTGACCCAACCAATATCATGGCACCCTATAAACATCTTCTCGAACCCAGTCCTGTTTATTAGTATGTCCATCAACAACAGTAAATGTCACTGGTCTGTTAGGAGTGATCTTGTGTATATGCTGTAATCCCCAGTGATGTTCATAAATATATTCTACTCCACATTGATATTTTAAGTAAAGACTCTGGAAGCCCTGCAGTTCCAGAATGTGTATATACAAGCGACACAATACATAGGAATGAATCTAGAACTTCTTGATATTATTAACATACTATAAAAAAACGAGTGTTTTCTCCTAACATGTTATTTTGCCCCATGCACAAGTAAAAGAGGACTCAGAGGACTCCACCAGGGACATAAGGGTGAGACAGTTATTCGATGTTCTTAAGTGACTTTCCAGCTGTCCACCCTATGTATAAGACTGCATGAAGTCTTATCAGGCCAATTCAGCTATTGATCAGGCTGGTGGGACATGTGGTTGGCCAATGACTGCAACAACCTTTGTAGTTTTCAGCCAGCGCACAGGCCCACTGTGTGATATAGTCTTTGGGCAGAAAGTTCAACTCCTGCTTCAGCCTGAATTAGACATCAATGCAGGGGCCACATTTACTGGCTGCTTACTGAGCATTATCTTGAGTGATCAACTGCCCAGTGGCCCCCAAGAGAATATGTTATTCCATGATGTAGAATTACAAGGAAGACTATAATCCTAGCAGCTCTGTGCAAAGCAGTTCAACTACAGTTTAGGTCCATAAAGAAGAAAGACTTGTCACTGTGGGGTCTACATGTCAATGTAAAAGATATTAAGTTACTACTTAATATCTACTGGCCGTGGTACTTAACTCACTTCATTCAGTTCAATGATACATCACTAATTTTGACAACATTTTATTTTTTACATATTCAGCCATTATACTTTTTTTTTTTTTTTTGTTAATTACAAAAATTTTTAACAAAAATAAATAATGCAACTAAAGGATTGGAAAAAGAAAACACTGTTTGAACCCTGTGCATGAATGAGATATGCAGTTATAGTCACAGGTTTATATTTGTTATAAATAAAAAATGATTCATTATTTAATCCGGTTGTCCTCTTACTTCTCTGTTAAGACTTAAGAAATCAGAGTTGTGTTAAAACTGCTAAAATATATACCTGTCTTTTTGTATAAAAAGTGTTTCCTTCTGTTACATTGGTTTAGGAGTAGAAAGCGGTGGTGGAACACGACTGTTAGTTTTTCTCTTAAAATGAAGTGATAAGAACTTCCATGAGCCCAATCTTCTAACAATTACTCTAAAAACTCCTAAATGTCATATTTAGCACTCAGCAGGCCAGTTTAGGCCCCAGAGCTCCAATGACACCAGTGTTCCATTCCCTGCTTGAAACCAGTGGAAAAACTGGAAAACATCAGCAATGTTGTGGTTGTGTTTATTTCCCAAGTGAATATAACCACATCTAAAGTCACTTTGCTTTTATGTCTCTATGGTCTCTTTACAGTTCCCAAGAAATGAAAGATACAATATAATACCTAAGTTCAATGTTTTTGATCCTGCAAAATATATATATATATATATCTATAATTTTCAAATTTCTATCTGAAGACTACTGAAACATACAGTACAACATTAATGCCACAGATATTTTGTTTCTTACAACGGTTACTGATCTACAGATCCTAACAAACAGTAGCATCATTTTTTTTATTTCATGCAACCCTAAAGCCCTTTCTCTCTTTTCCTTCATTTGTCTGCCTTGAAGAAATACTTCCAATGAATGGTGAAAGCGCGTTGTTTGTGAGATATGACTGCTCCTGGTACGCCTTGATGAAGATTTGCTTTTATTTTTGCCTAAGACTGTCCCATGGGCACGATGCTTTAAGAGAGATTTCAAGCAGCAATTATGTTACAGGTTTCATATCAAAATACATTTGCAAGCAGCCAGTGCTTGCAAAACAGAATATTGTATATTTCAGTGCAAACATAAAACAATGATGGGGCCATTTAAGTGCAGTTAGAAAATAAATGTGTCGGATAATATTTAGACTGCGATACAGATGCTAGCTTTGAGCTTGTTTTATTCATACTTTAATGCAACGTGTGTGGGTGACCATTATGACACGGACTAATGGTCTTTCTCATCCATTACTAGCAGTGCTCGCAGAGGTTACACCTTTATTTTGCTCAAACCAAAGAAGTGTCATGGAGTATGAATGGGAGCTGTCACTGTCGAGACTCAGAGAAAACTGAATGATGGAGAGTATTAGACGGCCTATACGTATGTTATACAAAACTGCTCCAAATGGAAAGAGGCGCCGAGCTCTGTCAGCTTCCAGCTTTACCAGCTAGTCACGGGCCACGTAGCACATTGTAGACAACAGATAACAAGCAATGTGTGAACAGCATGCCCTGACTGCACCAAATAAAAAACACCCATGACCCATCATTATCTTTTAGAGTGACGTGTCAAAAGCTTTATCAGGGTTTTCCACTGTTCCTTCATCTTCATGGTCTGGACTTTGATGATTCCCTGAAACTGGTGATTTGCAACTGTCAGGCGGTAAGATGGAAGTGGTAGAACTGTGCTCGCCGTCATCGCTAAACTTCCCTTTCATGGATTCTTGCACAAACTCCTGGATTTCCATTGGCAGTCGCTTGAATTTGTCTTGGTATTCCTGGTCAAGCTCAACCTGCAACTGGAGAGGAGAAAGGCACCATTGACACACATACTTATTTATACCTTTCAAATCCATAGATAAAACATATTGTTACATGTATTGCCTAATGGAATCAAGAGCAGAGCTGACTTTGTTGTCTATTCAAGGAAAAGGGGTGGCTTTTCATGGACCAGACAACATGTGCTGTATAGTTGGTAAGAGATACTTAGAGAGAGTGGCATAATAAAGTGGCACAGTATAAGAGGACACTGAAAATAAAAGACCTTTACCAAATAAAAATATATATCACAATAGCATGAATAACTTATGTCACATGCCTCAATACACATACCAAATTCCAGAGGAAACCACTGTAGTCTACCCCTTCCCCCCTTAGGCTCACTGCATAATGCAACCACTCCCTCCCCTTGTTCCATGGTGAAGTGATGTATTCTGGGACTTGAAGTTCTTCTGTTTACCATAGTGAGTGGTACACAGAGATTCTGGAATTCAGAGGGACTTCAAGTCCCATAATCAATCACATTACCATGGATCAAGGGGACAGAGGGGTTGCAATGTAGTGGCCTAAGGGGGTGGGGTAGTGGACCCAAAAAGTAGAGCAAGACTATCATGGTTAAACTTCTGTGGAATCAGGTACGTCTGTGTTAAAACAAAATGTATATGTTCATTTATTTTTGGAAGTCCAGACAATTTATGCACCTTTCTTTTCTCATAGAACAAAACAGAATGTCAAAAAGGGGGGGTCTAGTTTCCCTTAATAATTACAGTCTCCAGCCCTTAGAGAAACATATATTAGAAGAAGGTTTAGTCTAATAAAATGCCCATAAAAGGCAGCAAGTTAAATCTGGTAGAGGCAGCTACTTTTCAAAACACTATAGCTCTGTGATAAGCCAGTGATAAGTTTCCCATGCCTTACAGCAACACTTGATGCTCAATACCCTCCATTTCTTAACTCCTAATTATCCCACATAATGGCCATTGGCTGATAAATTGCATAAAGTCCAACACTAGAGTTGGAAGACAAGCAAGGCATAACTATTGTTTATTCCCAAAGGAATGTGTGTAATAGATGGAAAAGGAAGGAAAATCAGAATGTTTTCAATTATTTAGAGCAGAGACAAGTAGGAGCTACAGGTCATCCCTATTAACTAACTATCCTACCAGATATATATATATATATATATATATATATATATATATATATATATATATATAAGCTGCATCTGACAATTGTCATTGAACCCTAATACCCACTACCCCTTAACACAGTTACATTTATCAGACAAGAGTGACCTGGGGGTGTTATTTAGATTAACTTGCAGGATTCCTCATATATTGTCCCTTGTGTATAAAGAATTATCTTTGTGCGGGGAGAGACAGGGAAGTCCAAATAAGTATGAAAGTAAATGTTTCAAAGAAAACTATAATTGTCCACCAAAATGTGTGTGCTGGCCTCTGGAATTGTTTGCCGTTGCCAGACTTTTTCTGCACTTACAATCCCTTTAGATGGACTAGTTGGAAACCATCTTTGAGTCACGTTCATATGTTACTACTGGATAAACTTCAATGTTCTTCTCTTTCCTCATTTCACTGGGACAGTCACTATTGGCACGGCATGGGCATTGTAAATGAGCTCTGTGTCTATATAAAGTGTTGGACTGGGACAGTGAGGCACCGGGATAAAACCTGGTCCTTGTGGCCACTACCACCCCAAACCTGTTGTCTGCCCAGGACTAAGGAGAGGGGATCCATTTCTTGAGAACCATTATTTCCCATCGAGCATGATTCCCTCTCAGATCTTTCTATAATGCCTCTCATTGCAGTGTATAAATTGCTCTTTACTAACAACTGTACAAAAACAATGTCAGCTTACAGACACAGATTATCAGCAAATCATTTCTATGAAGTAAATGAGGTACTTACCAGAGAGTCATGGCGTGTTAGAAGGTCCACTCATCAACCGGGACAGAGAGAATCAGGGACAAAGATTAAAACAGAAATTACGTTTTTTTTAATGTCAGACACTAGAAAAGGCATAAAATGTACACAGTTTGTTTTGTCCTATTGTACTAAACATATTAATGTTATTTCTGCTGACAAAGTAGCATGAAATCACTGGAACTTTCTATAAAACGAAATGGAAACCTCATAGAAAAACCACATTTATCTTATTTCCCCTTAAATCAACGTTGTAATCTTCTCCTATTTACAGTTGTATCCAATACAATACAGTTTTAATTAAATCACATGTTCAGTAGAAAAAAGGGGAAAACTGGCAAATGTGCTAATGCTCCAGCTATCATGGCTCCATAGCAATGCGGGTTCCACACAGATGAATTTGGAAAGAAACAATATTCTCTGGAAAATGCTGCACATAAAGATGAAATATGAGCTCTCAAGCCAAATAAATGTGACTTACAGTATATATTACATTTTTACCCTCCAGCACCACCAATATCAATACATACAGGAGAGATAATGAGCTTCATATATTCAGTTACACTCAGCAATGCAGATTCCTCCCTTGTAATAAAGGTCTAACTGGGAGGGAGAATTTGCCTGAATATATTGTCCTTCTCCTCCAATATCCATAACTGAGGAGCTGCACTGTTTCTACACTATTCTACATATTTCTACTATTCCTACATTACAAAGGCAACAGATTTGTTTTGAACAGAACCCACATTTCAGGAGACATTTTCTACATCATTATTAGACCCCGGTTCTAAACATGAATGTAAATGTCATCGGTGGACCTTACCCATTAAAGAGAGATAATTGGAGGATGGGGTATACACGTTCCTTGCACCAGTGACTGACACTTACTGACCAAACACCAGTGAACAGCCGGAGTAACTTAGAAATATTCAGTGCAACTTTGCCCAATTTGCACATGACCAGTTCATGTTGGTGAATGAAATCCAACTGCATCAAGAGCATGGCCCCTTTGCAACTGTAATGGCACCAGAATTCTGGGAAAACGCTGCGTTGTGGGAAAAAAACATGGCGATTCTGCTCAATATGGCACTTTGCTCGCTGCACTTGCGGACGTACTCATGGCCTTTTATCCCCAAGTAACTGTGATATTCTTCTGCACTGGGGGATATACCTGAGACAGAGCTAACATTTTGTATTTCATTTCCAGAAATTTAGCATAACTGTCCTAAACAGCTTCTTACCTTGTCTTATGCCTCCAAAAGGCTCACTATCTGATTTTATTGCCATGCAGTCAATATATTAGCAACTTTAGTTATTGGTTCTGCTCTGCGCACAACCTAAATAAGTTACTCAGGTTACACCATCTGATACAACTTTTTTGGTGGCTTCATAAAAATGAGTCATTATTCTTTGTGATATTTCTCCTTTAAGAATCTATCATGCAGAAGCCAAAGCAAGTTATGAGTAAAGAAGGGGAACTTAGACACAAATAATCTGACACACGAGGATTAAATGACAGTTGAGAAGCACAAGTATTGTGTGTACAAATAAGTGAAGATTTGCACCCGTAAGACTGAAAAAAAGGTGGCTACATAAACCAAGATTTATTTGCATATTCAAATCTGAGCAAGAACAATTTGTAACCTGGAATGGGAACTCAATTAACATTAAAGGTTGAGATTTTGGTTCAGATCATGAAAAAGTGCTGGGTATTATCTGAATCCAGAACTGAATCTGGATCTGGTATATCCCTGAATGCTGGACCTTGGAGACACAATGCTAATGGGCTCCTTGTGTTGTCAGTATAATGTAACTCTATTTAACAAGCAACAGCAAATAATTAGCCCTAAAACACTTATTTATGTATCCACTAGAAAGCCCAGACTGAAAGTCAATAGATGGGGTAAAAAAAAAGTATCTGCTGGTTAGATATTGTTCAGTATGAGGCCAAATGACTCACTATTGTTTCCTATGTTTGACCAGATGTTGGACCTCCAGTAGAGGCTTGAAATGAATAATCCAAAAAACATTGTGTACAAGTTAGTATATACTTATATATTGGAATATTCCAACTACGAGTTCTAGATGTTTCTCAAGTGATGGGGCAGCACTATGGGTCCCAAAAATGTCTGGTTCCGGCAATAGTATAAGGCCAGTTTGTAGGCCTAGCAGGCCCATACCCCTTTCTTAAGTCCTCAAAAAAACAAACAAAATCCAATTATTATCATTGAGGGCAATGCCATAGCATACAACAAGAATAAATAGATTTAATGGCAAAACGGTCCCCCCAATAACAATAACAAACTGTGTATTAAAAAAGATGTTTAAAAAAGAAAAAAAAAAGCAATGAAAGCATTTGGTGATTATCCCAAGGACAATAGATCATGAACACTCTCCTTACTGTCTGAATGGCTCCATATTACTAATACTTTAAGGGGTAAATGAAAAACCTGAGTAGAAACATCCAGGGGACCCCGTGTGGCTCCACATTGTCTCTGTATTTGTAATTAACAATGTCTTGCTGTACAGTCATTACTAGAATTACAAGGATGAAAACATAGATGCTTATTGGTGATAATGCCTCCATGTAATGATAATGGAATGTTAATTAAGCCACCAATAGCGCTTCTCTAATGAGTACAGAAATACTCAGCAGCAAAATCATTTGTCTATTTCTGGAAGATAATCCCATGAATTATATCATTCTGTTTTTGTCAACGTTCTACTGATTTGTTTTATGAAATTCCGACTTTCTCATTTAAGGCCACTTGGACTCATTTAGGTCGTACAGACGATAATTTCTATGAATGTGACAAACTGACAGTTTTATAATCGTTCTGTATGATGTTAGCGGCGTAAAGACTCTTTATCTGAATAATCCAGCAAGAATTCAGCAATTCAGAGCACCAGGATGTTGCTTCTGTTTTGAAGAATTTAATTATTTTTGGCTCTGAGCTTAATGTTTCTTTAAAAGAGCAATGTAAAACGATGTCACCCTCCTCCTCCTCATTGTTTTATATAGCGTCACCTACTACTCAGGACCAGTTTTAAGGTAAAAGAGGGCCAGCTTGTCTCAAGCACATGGATTATATAGGGCATATTATAGTGTATAACATCAGAAAGTGTTTCACTGTCCATTATGTCGTGCTCCAGCTGTTATTGAGTCACAGGCAATGACTCCGTTACCGGAACATGTGTCCAATGGTCAAGTTTACAGAGTATATTTGAGTTAATCGGATGTTAAGTCACATCAGCAGATGGCCTTGGATAAAGCATTTTCAGTTCATCCAATATGTGACCTACTTAAAAGCCCAGCAATCTGTTGCCTGGTATGAAGTCAAGGGACAGAGGCTTTGGTGAAAGTATGTGATTTTCATTCCCACTTTTTAACCTCATTTGCAGCCTAAGGCTTCTTTTTCAAGAAAATCATTAAAGGGATGCGTATTTATGCTTTATTTGTTTTTTATTTTAAATAATTTCAATTTGATTTAAATTTAACCAAACCCACTGTTTTTAAATATGTATATTTATTAATCGTTTCTAAATTCTTTCACAAGGTGAAGAACCTTGTGCCTTGTTTGCCCAGTACAGCACAAGACCTAGGCCTGACAATCTTCTGATCACTCCCCTGCACATAGACGACAATACCTTGGAGCTAACTGCCTACTTAGACTTCTCATGGAAAAACACATTGGTTAATATCAGTATTTATATACTGATATATATATATATATATTTATACTTTTTTTATTTTAGTAGTATTTTTTTAAAAAAAATGTTTTAGTATGCTGTTTGGGGGGGACTCAGACAATGTTTCAGGCAATATGGCTAAATATGTTAAACGATTTTGGTTCTTGTATCTAGGAGTCAAAGAATGAGGCAATATAGAAGACTGGAACATCAAGTATGAGGTTGAAAGAACATGTCATTTGGACATATCATACATGGGACCCTCCTGTTGTGCTGAATACAACACCTAGTATTTATCTGTATGTTCAGTATGTGGTTATTTGAACAAAGGTAAATGCCCTCTTTGTCCTACCCTTAAACCAGTCTTGCTTAAAGCCAGAAGCATACAAACATGTTCTAACAGCCATGACTGACAAGTGAATGGAACCATGAGTCCTTACAGATGGTCACATGACATGACCAGCTATACAGGAATTTTTATAATGGTCATATGAGATAGGCCAGCACATACCAGTATATAGAGTAGGGGTTATCTTTTGAAATGTTATTGACTTTTGTATTTCCCTAGGTGACTCCCAACTTTGCCTTCTTCTAACTGTGCCTGGGACAGAGGGAGACAAGTTGGGAGCCAACTAGATCACAGCACAGGAATCCAAACAATGTTCACTCAATGTCACTAGGAATTATATCTCTATATATACAATATTACAGTAGATCAGGGGTGCCCAAAAGGTAGATCAGGATCTACTTGTAGACCTTTAGTTGGTGATCAGTAGATCTCAAGACACTGTCAACAAACAGCTTGTCTAAATTACCCTTCTGTTTTATTCTTTTTATTCATATACTTATTATGTGAAGGTTACATAAGAAATATATGTTTCTTAAATATAACAATAACCATTTTCTCATAAATCAATATTTAAGTAATACATATTAATATTAAGTAATATTTTCCTTGGAGCAGAATGCTAACAATGCTATTATGGATGTAGATCATAATGGGACAACATCATTAAAAGTAGCCCTTGCAATTAGTAAAGTATGGGCCCTCCTGCTGTAGATGATGCTGGTTTCCAAATGATCACAATCAGAGCTAAACCTTGGACCATCCTGGTCACCCTGTTCTTTCCCATTGTCCCAAAGAATCCATGCAATGGAGGACAGGGAATTCTGCTTGTGAGCAGCCAACATTCAACTTAACTCAAACTTAAAAAAACAATTCTCATAAAACACAAAAAACTGTGTGGGGGTGGGATAGGATTCTGCCTATGACTAAGTGCTGGGTAAGCATGAAACGCGTCAGGCCTTGGAGGGTATACTCTTAATGTTTTTTAATAACTGATGTGAATAAAATATATTTTTTACTAACTAGCATGCTTTGGAGAAAAGTTTTTTGGATTTGGGACAGGAAATTGGCCATACAATGTTGTTACATAACAAGTCCTTCCAGAAAATAATGAACATCCTTACAAGGCCTATAGCCATCGGCATTAGTGATTTACTGACTAGATACAGCTCCGTGACTAGGAGGGGAAGATAATGAGACACACAGAACTAATTAAGCTTCGCTATTCAAGCACAGTCAGTAACTCTACAATATTCTATTAACCAATATTTTCAGGCACAAATTGAAATCAGTTTTTGATAATGAAAACAAATTAAGAATAAGAGAGAGGGGCCTTTCAGCGATTCTGTTGTGGGTTTTGAAAATACACGTTGCACGTGGGCGTTGTGCAGTGTATTATTATAATTAACATTACCTATTTATAACGAGCCCAGAGCTGTACAATAGATGGATGTATACATCAGACTGCATGTAAATATTGACTGATAGAGAGGCCCATGTTAAATAAATGTTATTGTTTGGTAAAGTCAAACAAGCGGCCCAACATGTTCATGACAATGTGACCACAGGGGGAACTGTTTTATATCATTCTTTTTTCATTTTTTGACTTTCTTAAAGCAGAGATTTTGTAAAATAAATCAATTTCTCTGTACAAAAGAGAATCAGTTTAGTTACTACTGTATTTACTGGGCATCAAATGAGTCAGAATAATATTTCTAAGACTGAGTTAGCAGACGATGTACAATTTCAAAGCAACATCAATAATTATGCCGGTTTACTTTGGGTGTTATCTTTATATACAGGTATATATTTATATATATTATTTGGCAGCCAATGGCTCGTGCAGAAATACCTCCAGTTTCAAATACACAGATTTATTTTGCACAGCTGAGCACATTTTGAAAATGAGTTAAAAACTCAATAAAGTAGGTCACTGATATTTTCCTATCCCACTTTTCCTACAGAGGATAGTTTTATATAAATCATTGGGTATTGCAGAGCTGAACTGATTAGGACATTTCTATCCAAAATATGTTTTCAGCTTAGCCAGTGGTTGAAAAAAAAAATTTGTTCCCAAGTCTACATGTGGAGAAAAACAATTTCAGGCTTAAATCAGCTTATAAATTCAACATTAATTTCTATTTATTTTATGCATGTGCTAGAAATAGTTTTTTCTTGAATAAACAAAGCTGCTGATAATATTGCTGATGCCTGCTTTTTTGGAGGAAGGTGCCAATAAGAATGAGGCAGTGTAACAGATCGGTACATTAGGTCCACAACAGAGAGTCCTTAGGGCGCTCAAAACAATGGAATAAAGAAATCCTGAAAGCCAAAAAGGGTAAGATACAGGTTGAATTCTCTTATGAACCTCCTGGTCTAGAACAAGGGACCCTTTGTATACTGGCCGCTGCTCCAGAGGAGAGCCAGGAGACACTGTGCTTTTGAACTGTGATGCAGTTGCAAGTAATATCCCAATTAAATTGATGTTTAAGCCTGCCTCCTCTAATACCCTGGGCTGGATCATTGTGCATTTGCCTTTACCAAGCATCCCCAGTATCCAGTCGGAGTATACTGTATTCCTGCATCCTGAATTCCTGTGTCTTGTATCCTGGAATCCTGTTCCTGCCCTATCCTTGTTCCCCAATTTTCTGACTCTACAGGTTTGACTCATGGCTTGTTATCTGGATTGCTGCTTATCTGCTGTCTGCCCTGACCTTCTGCTTGTTTCATGAACTTGATTGCTTGCTACCTGCCCTGACCTTCTGCCTGTTGTATGAACTCTGCTTGCTTGCCGCCTGCTCTCACCTTCTACCAGTTTCATGGACCCTGCTTGCTTGTTGCCACCTCTGACCTTCTGTCTGTTTCATGAACTTGCTTCCTGCCTGCCCTGATCTTGTGCCTGAACCTGGACTTGTTTTGTTTGCCACCTGCCCAAATCAACTGCCTTGTATTTTTTCAGTTTTTATAATTATAAAGATTTTATAATTTTTTGTTTAATCATGCAGTTCTTGTCAAGCCTCTGCTTAATCTAAAGTCGACCTAGGGTGGCATCAGGGGAAATACTTATTTGTGGTTCTAGATAACCTTTCACTGGAATCATTGAGAACAGTGCCGTAACTAGAGCGGGGCGGGCCCTGGTGCATGACGCGCAGCCGGCCCCCGCCCCCTCCATCCACGGTAGATTCCAGTGGCGAGCGGGCTGCCCTGAGGGGGTGCAGGCCCTGGTCCGCTTGCCCTGGTCCGCTTGCAACCCCTGCTCCCTCGGTAGTTCCGCCACTGATTGAGAAGAAAATGTTGTATAGTCTTGTTACAAGGAAAAGGGTTATTTATAAAAAGGGTCTAGAACCCAGATTAATGGCTGAAGAACTTTGCTTTTGTAATTCAAACTAAATGGCAGATAAGTATCTGATCTTCTGATCTGGTAAAATCCCTTATTTCTTATAGCAGGCTCAAAAAAACTCTTTTTGTCAGAATGAGAGGAAATCATCAAGGAAATGATAAGTTTGTTGAATGAATTGAAATAAAAGTAATGGGATTTCAGTAACATTTTATTGTTTAAATTAAATTTCCATTCCCACATTAACAACTACTTTGGTTTCCACAAAAACATTTCAAGGTTTTCTAAACAGACCATTGTTACTAATGACCCATAACTTTTAGCACATGTGCAAGTAATTGAACCCCTGGGCTATAGTGACCATAATGTGATCTCATTTAATGTCTCCCCTTCGCCAATTTCCGTTTCTTTTGGCACATGTGCAGTTGTCGCAAACCGTAAGATTGGTCCAACTGTGCATGCGCCATTCCGCCGCTCACTTCACGAAGATTACCGAAGAGAAGAAGATGGCGCCCATGAGCTCTGCTGCGCTCACTCTGCATGTGCATCACTATTTCAAGAGGGGACAGAATTCTGAGGTAAGATTGTGCAAAAAGGAGGCAGGGAGGGGGCTAACGGAGGGGGGCCAGTGGGGACTTAACATTGCAAGGAATTTAGTTCTCCTTTAAGGGCTGCCCTTCAGAGCATAGATCGGGGCATATATGTTTTCTGCTTAAAAAACAGAACAGAAATGGTTGCCGTTTAAAATTATATTAAATCATTACTGTTCTCAATTTATTCCCTTAAAGGGTACCAATCATGACCAAAATCATTTACTAAGTAAATACACTATGTGAAAGTTCAAGAAATCTGATTTTTAAAACAGTTAGAATTGTATATATAATGTAAATGATCAGCTCACTATTCCTTCTGCAAGATCTCCCCTGTCTCCACTGCAGTTCTAGCTGAGGCAGCCATCTTGGATTTCACTGGCTCCTCCTACCTATATCTTCCCAGCCAACTGCAGCTCTGAAATCTCGCACATGCTCAATTCAAATTCCTTGTTTGCTTATCAACCCTTCTAAGCTATTTTCAAATCAGCCAAACCTGTGTGTTAGCTGCTGTTCAGTAGTGCTGCCCCCTGCTGGAAGTTAGCAGGTGGCAGCACTTCTAGTGGATACTTCTAGTGGAGGAGTTTACTAAAACAAGGCATTCTGGGTAGAATACTCAAAGCAGTTTTACAATCTGAGCATGCTCCTGAAATTTGCACATTAGAGTCTCTGTTAGAGTCTCAATATGGCCTCCCTTAGTGAAAGAACCCATTTGACAAAGTAAGGGATTTTTTTAAAACCTGCAGTTTTTTCAAAAAACTATATATGTAGTTTGATTAAACGTGTTTAGCTTGTACTGGTCAGATTGTTAATATGTGTTTGATTTTGGCTGTGATAGGTGCCCTTTAAGAAGTAAATGTAGATGCACCAAGACCACCTGTCACGAACGGCACCAAGTTCAGAAGAAGTTCTAGGCTTCCGGTCATGGCTCAATCTTCCGCCTTTAGCAACCGCCTTTGGTTTTGGGAGGAGCCCTCAGCTACTCAGGTCTTAATTTGAGAGGAGCAAAGCAAGTGTTCTGGACAAGCAAAGGGGCACAATTTCCCAAGGTATAACAAGAATAGCATGGTCAGGCAGGCACGGGTCGGTACAGGCAGAATTCAAAATGGTCTGATGGGCCGGGGTCGGTACGGGCAGAATTCAATCAAGGTCAGTACAGGCAGAGTTCAAGAATAGGCAGGCAGGCAGGGGTTAAAATAAGCAGAGTTCAGCAAAGTCAGACAAGCAGGGATCAAACCCAGAGAGTATTCAGATACAACCACACCTGGGAACTAATCAAATTAGACCTAACAACGGGCAATGAGTTTTGACGCAAGGCCCCGTTAAATATTTAAACTTCGTCGAACACCTGATGACGTCATGCTCACAGTGCGTAAAACCCAGAAGTGGGAGAACCCAGCGTTGGAAGGGAAGGATGACTGCGGCGGGCATCCCCACCAGCCCACTAGATCACCACGGTGAGTTCTAACTCCACCCTGTACAGGAAGCTGCATTTAATGAATATAAACACTATAATAAATTTTGTAAAACAACAATCCAGAAGGCAAAAATAGGAAGTGAGGAGTGCATTACATCAAAGGCTAAGACTAATCCCTAAACGTTTTTTAAGAATATTAATAATAAAAAGATGCGGGTTTGAGGGTGTGGCTCCTGTAAATAATGGTACCAGTATGGTTGTAACAGATACTGAAAAGGCAAATGTGCTACATCAGTTCTTTTATTCAGTGTATACAATAGAGGAGTTAGAGTTCCCAGACCCACCTTGTAGCTGCACTGTTAGTTCAGCTCAGTCTAGTCAGTGGCTGACTCAGGATATGGTTCATAAAGCTTTACTAAAAATGAATATGAACAAGATGCCAGGGCCAAATGAAATACACTCAAGTTCTAAGAGAGCTTAGTTCAGTTTTAGACAGGCCTCTATTTATATTTTTCTCAGACTCACTTTCATCTGGTATGGTGCCTATGGATTGGAGAAAGCTGATGTAATTTCTATATTTAAAAAGGTATTACGATCTCAGCCTGGCAATTATAGGCCAGTAAGTCTGACATCTGTGGTGGGCAAATTATTTGAATACTTGTTAAGGGATCACATTGAAAATGTTGTCCTAATGAATGGCATTATGAGCAGCAATCAGCATGGCTTTATGAAGGATAGGTCATGTCAGACTAATTTGATTGCTTTTTATGATGAGGTAAGTAAGATGCTGGACAGTGGGGGCAGTAGATCTATTTGGATTTCGCCAAAGCGTTTGATACTGTGCCCCACAAACGACTGCTTTCTAAACTAAGGTCTGTTGGGCTTAATGAAGTCATTTGCACATGGATAGGAAACTGGCTACAGGATCGGGTACAGAGGGTGGTTGTTAATGGGACATTCTCTACTTGGAGTAAGGTTCTTAGTGGGGTCCCCCAGGGCTCGGTATTGGGGCCACTTTTATTTAACTTGTTCATTAATGACTTAGGGGAGGGTATTGTAAGTAATGTATCAGTGTTTGCAGATGAGACAAAACTATCAGCCCAATTAATTCCATCCAGGATGTGGCATTTGTTGCAAAGTTATTTATCAAAGGTCTTGTTGAATTTTACAAAAAAATTTAGTTTTCAAGTGTATTTTTCAGTCAAAACTCACATTTTTGGGTTAAAAAATTTCAAACGTTTTGAGTTTTTTTTTAAAAAAACCCCTCAAATGTTTGAAGCTGGAAATAGCTTGAATCTGAAAATACACCAGCTAAAACCTGTCAAGGTCATGTAGAAGTCAATTGCAGAGGTCCCTTGAACCATTTGAAGATGCTTGCATTCTTTATGATGTATGTACAAGTTTTTTTTTTATTGGGTTTTGCTCTAAAGCAATTCAAGTTTTTTCCTGCTGAAAATTCAATCAATATAGCATAATATAGTATTTTGAGTTTTTCCCCCTGACTACACGGATTCAAGTTTTTTACATAAGAGTTTTTTCATAAATTAAAAAACAATTGAGTTTTTTTTAGAGGTATAAAAAACCTCACAAACCTCTAAAAATCAACCTTTGATAAATAACCCCCTCTATGTTGATAAATGTAAAGTCCTGCACCTGGGATGTAACAATATCCACTTATACCCTTAATGGGACTGCACTAGGCAAATCCATAATGGAGACGGAGCTTGGAGTCCTTGTAGATAATAAACTTGTCTGTAGCAAGTAATGCCAGTCAGCAGCATCAAGGGCAAATAAGGTCTTGAGTTGTATTAAATGGGGCAGAGAGTCATGGGAGGAGGGGGTCCCACTGTATAGAGCACTGGTAAGGCCCCATCTAGAATATGCCGTACAGTTTTGGTCTCCATCACTCAAACAGGACATTATTGTATTAGAGAGGGGACAGAGAAGGGCAACTAAGCTGGTAATGGGAAAATCTTAGCTATGAGGAAAGACTGGCCAAATTGGGGATGTTCACGCTGGAGAAGAGGCGCTTAAGGGGTGATATGATAACTATGTATAAATATATAAGGGGATCATATAATAATCTCTCTAATGCTTTATTTACCAGTAGGTCTTTCCAGCTGACACAAGGTCACCCATTCCGATTAGAAGAAAAGAAGTTCCAGTTAAATATTGGGAAGGGGTTTTTTTTACAGTGAGAGCTGTGAAGATGTGGAATTGTCTCCCTGAATCAGTGGTACAGGCTGATACATTAGATAGGTACAAGGAAGGGTCGGATGCTTTATTCACCAGTAGCTCCTCCCAGCAGACAGGAGGGAGCCAATGAGATTAGAGGAGGGAAAGGGGTGTTACAGGGAGAGCTGGGAAGTGAATCAGGGGTACAGGCTGATACATTAGATAGGTACAAGGAAGGGTCGGATGCTTTATTCACCAGTAGCTCCTCCCAGCAGACAGGAGGGAGCCAATGAGATTAGAGGAGGGAAAGGGGTGTTACAGGGAGAGCTGGGAAGTGAATCAGTGGTACAGGCTGATACATTAGATAGGTACAAGGAAGGGTTGGATGCTTTATTCAGCAGTAGCTCCTCCCAGCAGACAGGAGGGAGCCAATGAGATTAGAGGAGGGAACGGGGTGTTACAGGGAGAGCTGGGAAGTGAATCAGGGGTACAGGCTGATACATTAGATAGGTACAAGGAAGGGTCGGATGCTTTATTCACCAGTAGCTCCTCCCAGCAGACAGGAGGGAGCCAATGAGATTAGAGGAGGGAAAGGGGTGTTACAGGGAGAGCTGGGAAGTGAATCAGTGGTACAGGCTGATACATTAGATAGGTACAAGGAAGGGTTGGATGCTTTATTCAGCAGTAGCTCCTCCCAGCAGACAGGAGGGAGCCAATGAGATTAGAGGAGGGAACGGGGTGTTACAGGGAGAGCTGGGAAGTGAATCAGGGGTACAGGCTGATACATTAGATAGGTACAAGGAAGGGTCGGATGCTTTATTCACCAGTAGCTCCTCCCAGCAGACAGGAGGGAGCCAATGAGATTAGAGGAGGGAAAGGGGTGTTACAGGGAGAGCTGGGAAGTGAATCAGGGGTACAGGCTGATACATTAGATAGGTATAAGAAGGGGTTGGATGGTGTTTAGCAAGTGAGGGAATACAGGAATATGGGAGATAGCTCATAGTACAAGTT
Organism: Xenopus petersii; assembly: GCA_038501925.1. Classification (NCBI taxonomy): domain Eukaryota; kingdom Metazoa; phylum Chordata; class Amphibia; order Anura; family Pipidae; genus Xenopus; species Xenopus petersii. Next base: position 175,861,698 of record CM076680.1, on the reverse strand, counting down.
GATTCAGGGACTGGTCCCATTGCATCTTGGAGTCAGGAAGAATTTTTTCCCCTTTGAGGCAAATTGGAGAGGCTTCAGATGGGGTTTCTAGATTTATGGGCCCTAAGTCACAGTTAAAACATGTTCCTGGATTTGCATCTATTGAACTCACCTCTTGCTTCTTAATCAGATGTTTGTGTTAATAGAATGAAGACTGCGCACCAGCAAATCATCAATAGTTAAAGGTTAGTAACACAGAGAACAGTTTTTAGTTCCTTAAAGCTTTTAAATGCTTTCCATTAGAGCCAGTGTAACTGTTGATCAATACAAGGAAGTAGATGTCTGATAGCAACATTTTCATATATGGTATATTAGAATAACTAGGCTGTTTTATTAATGCTCGAGCCTTTGGCCCTGAGAATTTAGTTCCTAAAACTATGCTTGAGTTGAGTTCCTAAAGTCATGCTTTGTGCATCTCAATACCTCGGCATGCTGCCACGCTGTGGGTTTTTTTTCCAACAAAAGAATAAAAAGCTTGTCAGCAAGTCAAGGTACTTGGATGCAGAAATCCTACATGACTTTAGGAACTCACACATTGTTTTAGAAACAAGGAGTCTTGTGCTTTAATAAATCAGCCCCTTAGTGCTGCTAGAGGTGCATTTAGAATAAACGTTCAGCACAGAGGCAACGAGTTTGAGGCTCTCTTTCTTGAAATAAGAGAAGGAGAATTAAAGTTTGGCTGAAGATGTTTGTTATTTGTTGTGTCAATATGAAAGGGAGACAACATGTAATGTAACTCTAAAGGTAAAGAGAGTCTAATTGAAGCTATACAGTATATAAAGGGAAAGCTAATAGCTTGGACTCATTCCACTGAATAAACTGCACTGTCATAATGTAAAGGAAGCTCTTCATCTCTCAATTTCTTATCTCAGACAGATCAATGGTTGATTTGAACTGTAAGTAATTGGAATGTAAATAAAGCACAAATACATTATGAGAAGCATGAAAAATAGATGAAGATAAAGTGGTAAAGATATTAATGGAGGAAAGGCTGGATGATTTTAAAAATACTCATGCAATCTTTAAACCAGACCCTCAAGCATGTTCTACTCAATTGCATGGAGGACACAATGTGTGTTTCTCAGATCTGGTGAAAGGAATGAGAATTACGGATGGTCAAGCAAGAGACGAACTGTGCTGCTTGCTGATAAAGAGATAAAGCTATGACATGCCTATTGACATATTTTATAATGAGGAGGGGAAAAAGTCATTGTACTTTGTCTAATTGGCTTTGGCCTCCGCACCACCAACACTGGATGAACTGATATATATAGTTATAAAGTCACTTAACACACAGACACTGTCAGTATGCACTTAAGTGAAGACTACTTCAATTGCCAATGAAGAGTATATGGATTTATTTAATGCAAATAATTAATGCTGACTAAGAGAAATACATTTGGCTGAATGAAATGAATCCATTCTTGACAATAAGTGGTGAGAGATTTTCCAGTAGGTTAAGTGCCTGTCCTTCATTTCAGAAGACATTGTGACCAATGAATTAATAACTTGGAGCAGAGTCGTTTTCTACTGACCAGCAGCAACGGGATTCTGCAGAATTGTAGTTTATCTCCAATTCTTGATTCATTTTTAGTCACTATAATAATAACCAATTATTTTTTATTTTTCCAAAATAAATGAGGATCACTTTACCCAACAACAAAATTGCATAGGTGACAAACAACTTACAAATCAGTTATTATTATAGTTTCTATAAAGGGCTAACATAGCGAGCACTGTTGTACAATGAATGGAGAAGACAACAAATAGTATGAAACAAATCCAAATGAAGGAATGTACATAAATCAGGACAGGACAGAAGGTTCTACTACTGAAAGTCTACAGTGTTGGGTTTGGGGCACAAAGGTTACATGTTCCAGTGAACATCAAGCATATCAAAGCTCCACCTCACTCCTTTGAGCAAATTAGTGGGGGGCTTTTTGAACACCAATTTACAGCCGGTCACTGTGTCAAAGTTGAATGTGCAGAATCCTTTAATGCATTTCACCTCAGTTTGGAATTTGCCAACTCACAAGTCACAGCAGAGCCAGTTCATTTCATATAATCAGCGAAAAGAAAATAAGCAATTGTACTCAAGAACCCTTCAAATATTCTACGCAACGATGATGCCTACAGAGAAACATCTATAGCATCATGGGACCATGGGATTGTGGGGGCAACATGTTCTAAGCTCGTTCTCTTCTGACCTTTCAATCCCTCCTATCAGAATCAACTGTCCCTTTAACTATGGATCAGTTTGGTAGGGAAGGAGTTCAATAACATAAATATAGTATCCACCTATCCACTAGAAAAGTCTATAACAGCTGCAGTGTTGAACTCCAGAAGAAACAAATGTGCTTTATATAGCATTTGCCTATGTAGCATTTTTTCTTCATCAGCTAAAAAACAATATTTTTGAGCTTCAAGTAGAACACAGTCAATGCTAAATAATGATTTCTAAACAAGATGTGTTTCCCACATGGTGCTTTACAATATAAGAAATAGGCACAAAACAGAAGGATCCTGAAAGGCTGAACTAGCAAAAAAGATGACAACTCTTTCATCCATTGCCCCAGTGAGGCCGACAGATACACTTCAGCATAAGGCAATTTATTCGACCTACACAAAACTGTACGGAAAGAGATCTCAGAACTTGTAACTGCCATTAGTTAATGGAAGGGTATTTTTTTCCAGTTGGCTTGGGAGGTGGGCCATACCATGTAGAAGTGGTGTTTATACAATCAAGCTTACCCCCTCTTCATTGGTGGCTAGTGTCCAAACGTTGTCCACATTTAACAGCCCAGCCAATGACCAATGTGTATAATATTCACACTGAATTCATATTTAATACTGACCACTTCAACTGTGAAGTCCAGTGTTCCTGACGCACACTTCTTCTATATTACTCACCTGCCCATGTACCATCACCGCATATCTGTATCTGTGAACATTTGACTAAATATAAGCTCCGGTGACCTATATAAAACTCTGCAGCATTATGTCTTTATATGGAAATGGAACACCCGGGCAGCAGAAGTCCCTTCCATTCTATTTCTAGACAAATGTAAGAATATGTCATTCCAGTTGAGAAACATTTATTCTCTCCTCCAGTGCACACAATACAGCATATTAGTATGAGGAATATGTAAGGACATCTCACATAAGAACTGCAACATAACAACAGAACCTGGCTTACAATTGCAGATAAAGGGATTTCATTGTTCCTGAACAAGGGAAAATGCACAAATATGTCCCTGATCAAGGTTCCGCCCGCATTCAGAAGCAGCTGAATCTGTTACCAAGAAAACAGATGGTATAGGGCAGTTCTCACTGTAATATTTATATCTCTGCTGCTAGAGCCATACATAATAGACAGTCAATTCATCATCTGCTGTTACAAACATGTACAGGAATCTATCAAGAGACTGCCAATGGGCTAGACAGGGGGTGAAGGATGGCAGGGAATTCTGAGCAAAAAAATCTAACCAGGATTTATTATGGAATGGAAATGGAAAGGGGTCCAGATGAGAAAATAAGCAAACCCTCTGCTCCTCACAGTACATGAATCCTAGCCCAAATTCCATATCCAGTAACTGTCGCTGGTGGTGATTACTTATCTAATGCCACTGACTGCAAGACACTATACTGTAACCACATCTATCATTATAGAGGGACAACATGGCCCCCACAAGTACCTGGACGCAAGCACCCTACGTTTTACATTTGCAGTTTCTTTTTGGTCTGGCAATGCAGCAGAGCATGTACCAGTGACATTTCCAAGAGGAGCAACTATATAATCTGCATATGACTAGCAAAGGTAATCAACAAAATGTAGCTTTCGTTTCTTTATGGATTCTTCATCTCCAGCCTCGTTTCATTACTGTTTGCACCCTCTCATCTCCACCATACACTCTTTCCACCGCTCAACCAATGTCCCTTGATTTCTTCCTCCATGTTCTTTTCAACCCCCTGTATGTACTTTTCACCTTCCATCCATATCACACAATTACCCCCATACATTTTCAGTATTATTTCTTTCAGCTGTGCAAAAGTCTCCTCATCCATTCGGCTGCATATGTTTTATATGATGTGTATATATGTTATATATGTTATATATGATGTGTATATATGTTATATATGTGTATATATGATGACCTCTCTCATGAGTATATCTCCATGGTAGGATGGTAGGTCCCATTACTATGTAAATGATAAATGTTCAAGGCCATGGTGAGTGTCACAGTTCATGTTACACATCTGATATAAACCTATATTCATTTTTCCCTACAGGAACTTAATACCTACAACCTATTTTAGTGTGTAGTATCTAGAACATCTAAATGCCTCTTCTCTTACTATTTTTAGAGATAATTAAAAGTATATCTACAGATCTACAGAATAATGTATTTACAATATCCACTGAAATGGAAATTGAAAACTTAGGAAGGAAGAATAGTCCCATAACGACATTTCATTTAAATCCATTTTGCTTAAGACTAATGTATTTCTTGTATTATCTCTGTTCCTCAAAGGTGGAGGTTCTGCTGCTCTTTATTTGCCTCTGGCAATGATGAGGTACAAGCTGCCCATATGACTCATGACATCATTGAACTCCTGCGCCCCTGAGTATGTGTCAGTCTGTATCTGTATAAGGTGATAAGTGTTTTGAAATGTAGCAATGTAGTCTGGCACAGATGCTATAAAAAGAGGAAAAACCATAGGACCTCAATTATTTGGTCTAATTCTGGGTATACAGGCCCAGATCAGCAAGAGCTAGCCTAGTATCTGACTGTGTGTTCAAGTCTCAATTAATGTTTGAAATTTGTTAGGAACTAGCTAAATGGGCCTTCTGTCCAATCCATTTTCTGACACACTGTAGATTGGCTAATGATCTACAAATCTGGCTGTCAAGTTGAATCCTTATTAATACCACTTTATATCTATACATAAGACACCCTCCCCAATGTGCCTTTTTAGAAAGTGAGACTTAAAAAAACCCTGTTCCAGAATATCAGCAACAGGTAACCACTGAAAACCAGAATGTGTCAATGCATTTAGGTGTTACATAGTTAAATCGGGTTGAAAAAAGACAAAGTCCATCAAGTTCAACCCCTCCAAATGAAAACCAAAAGTTAGTCTGGGAAGATCTATTACACATAAAACCATGCTGGCACAAACTCATAGTATTGTTATTTGCTACGAAGTCCACTATCTTATCCTTTATTAACCCTTTGAAAAGCTTTCCTACCACTGACGTCAGACTAACTGGCCTATAGTTTTGAGGCTGAGAACGGGATCCTTTTTTGAATAGAGGCACCACATTAGCAATTCGCCAGTCTCTCGGCACTATGCCAGATGTCAATAAATCTTGAAAAATTAAGTAAAGAGGTTTGGCAATCACAGAGCTAAGCTCGCTAATTACCCTGGGATGAATACCATCTGGCCCCGGACCTTTGTTAATCTTAACATGTTCTAGTCTCTTTTGAATTCCTTCATGTGTGAACCATGCATCATTAGTTGTATTACTAGAATTGGGACTATTAAGAAGGAAACCTTCATTAGCTGATGTAACAACGAGAAGGTATCTCTGTAGTATGAAACAGCTAGAAAGTATCTCTATAGTAACAGCTAGAAAAGATCTCTGTAGTAACAGTCAGAAGGAATCTCTGTAGTAACAGTTAGAAAGTATCTTTGTAGTAACAGCCAGACTGTGTTTCTGTAGTAACAGCTAGAATGTATGTCTACTACATGAAGCTCTGGGAAACTCTCATTAAATAAACAAACAATAACAGGAATTAACATTGATATTTAATAAAGAGAAAGTATCTTTATATGAAGGCAGCAATCAAATGGCAGCAGCTGTTAGACAGAGAAGGGTGGAGGAGGCATATGTTCCATTGAATATAATGGCGCATGAACTGCTGATATAACCATAAGAGCATTGTGTTTATTCAGTGTGACATTTCCTTTCACTGGCACTTTATCACAATATCAATGGTGGGAAAAGGCATTTTACAAGAATAGTGTCACCCTTGGCAAGTTCACCAGAAATCGTTTATTATTCTGCTCATGCAGCAAGTAATGCGCTGGCATGGACAAAAAGGTCAGAATAAAGTAATCATTAAAGGAGAACTAAAGCAAAAACTAGGCTACAACTATTACATCTTATCTTCTGTATCAGCCCAAGGCAACCACAGCCCTTTAGCAGTAAAGCTCTGTGTCTCCAAAGATGCCCCAGTAGCTCCCCATCTTCTTTTCTGCTGATTCACTGATTCACATGCTCTGTGCTGCTGTCACTTACTGAGCTTAGGGAGCCACTCACAATATACAGTACACATAGAATAGAAATGTCACAATATAAGGCTGATTAGTAATTAATACACATAATTACTACATGGCAGCACAGAAACCAGTGCAATTAGCATCAGAATTGAATAATCAGCAAACCTGTAGCATCAGCTTATATTACAGCCAGGGAAGCTCATTTTCTGCTGGATAATTAGTGACGAGCCCTAAGCTTAGCTTCTCAACAGCCAATCAGAGCCCACTGAGCATGTGCAGTGTCACAGACACTCAATAGGTGGCACCATAATGGATTTCCCAATGCAAGTCTGAAGAAAAACATTTTTCGCTCTACATCTACATTATTATACAAAATAATACATATTTTTGGATGGGTAAAATAGAGTAAGGAAGAATGTGATTTCCTTGATCATGTGACCTAAAGTTAAGTGATCTTAAGGGTTCAGATTTGGTTTGGTCAGGCACTTTGGATTTGGCGAAATCCTCCTGAAAAAGGCCTGGATTTAGATGAACCCAGGAACCAAGTCCAAGATATTAAATATGGGAAAGCAACAAACTACAGAGGGTGAGGCTGTGTACAGTTTTTTTTTTAGATTATACTCTAGTTCAAAAGATGAATGAGTCCAGTCACAGAGGCATTGCCTGAGCTTGCGGCATAAATAGAATTAGTTGGTTGGAGCATGGGAAATACATGTTAGTGTAGGTTGAGTTGCATGAGTCCGTTGGTTGCATTAGGCAGTTGATGGGGCACATTGATGAACATCAGAAATCTTAAAACTGAAAAGAAATGTATTTTAAATAGTGGAAATATCTGTGTAAATGTAATGATCTCATTGTGTTTCTATATTCCATATATTCCTCCTTAAACCTCACCTCAGCATCAAGAAATAATCAGTTTTGCTTTTACTGCTAAGGAAACACTTCAATGTGTTTTATAAGTGAAGTTATAAGTGGAACACATTGGGTGTTCAGTGTCATTTTCACAATAATTAACTCTTTTTCCATATGAAAACCTGTGCCACAAGAGGATTAAGTCTATTTTTGCATCAAATTCAGGGCCCATATTAAAGGAATAGACTTGGTTTCCCAGAATGAGCTATTGAGTAGCCAAGAATCCACATACATTTGGCCATATAGTGTATTTTGTTTGTAACTGTATATACTATGGAATATTCCCCTACACTGGAATTGACCTGTTAACTTTCCGATTGTCTATTAAAGGGCTGATAGGGAAGAGGCATGTTACCTGAATTCAGTTTGGGCTCAGGCTAAAGGTGGCCATAGACGCAAAGATCCGCTCATTTTTTGACATCGCCAAACGAGCCGATCTTTCCCCGATATGCCACTAACGGGCATGGCTATATCGGGGGTAATCTGAAAGTTCGGCCCTATGGCCGAACGATCGGATTACGATGAGAGCGCAATGGGCTCCGGCGGGACGGTCGGGACAAAATCAAACCTGTCCAATGGACCAAACGACCGATCTCCGCTGGACGAAAAATGTCGGGACTCTTCACACACGATCCGAAAATCGTACGAATCCTCAATTCTTACGATAGGATCTTTTCGTCTATGGCCACCTTAAGGAATCAGAGCCTCTCCTGATATCACATAACTAAGTGGTTCAGGTTTCCGTTAAACTTCCTTTAAACCAAGAGAAAGATGAGTGAGAGCCGATCTCCAATGCACCAGTGTCATTTCATGGTCTGACATCGGCCAAGTCAACTCCTCACGAAGACCGCTCAATATTTCTGATCTATGGAATACATTTTTGATGACAAATAAAAGAACATAATAAGCGACTGCATTGACTGCCATTTTATTTTTGCGATTTATCTATGGCCCCAGCAGATCAATATGATGTAATTCAAGCCCTATCATTGACAGCGGCATGGGAATGAATGGCAAAATTTAGTTCTAATTATAGGAATCTGTCTTTTTAACAAATCCAATCAACGTTACCGGAATGATGTTCTCAGGTCTTGTCACCGTGAAAATAAATGTAATTGGCAGAGGTAAATTGCATGTGTATTGATCATTTTTATGAGCTTTTACAGGTTATGCGGAAGAGCAATATGCTATGGAGGCAATTTATGAACAATCACCAAAACATCAACACAAACGTATAGTGTCGGCAGCAATGTTGTATCACTCGTGCCTTGGCTTTAAGCTCAAGTAGTAAAGAGCAACTAAGAGCAGGTTCCTTCTGCCCAAGTAATAACAATTCAATTGAATTGTCAAATAAGCTTCTGCTTCTCATTAGAGGTCACCTGCCTGTTTATAGGAGCCGTTTCACTACTGACACAAACAAGATGCTATTTATATATATATATATAAATAATATATGTGCTGCAAACCATTTTGTCTACATTTCTAAAAAGAGTTTTTTTCCAGGAGGCTTATACAAGGGCACATACTGTAATAAACTATGAGAGTGGAGGTTTTAATGGCAGCTGACAGATAGACTGACAGATAGAGAGGGATGGATATATGGTTTGACTAACAACAACTGCTCATTTGAAAGAAAGAAGCCCTAGAGGGTTTGGAAATGGAGGACAGAGGAGGGAAGAGACTGAGGGGGAAGCCTCTTGTACGTCATGTTTGCAAAATGATACTTTTATATTCACTCTATAAAGAGAAATTGCACTAGTGGTTGGTTCCTATAGTGAATTCTGGTTATACAGACGTCCGGTGTGCAACGGGGAATCAGGGAAGGAGAAATAGTAGGGAAAAAGGAGAGGAGAGAATGGGGAAGTGGTGGGAAAGACGTGGGGAGGGCAATGAGATGGTGGAAGAAGCTCAGGTCACTTCAAACATCTGAAATTTGCATAAAAATGGAATTAGTAATTTACTGTATATCCTACAGCAAAGACTATTTGGGTTCTCCCTTGTGGTCAAACGTATTAGTGTGATAAAGCTCCAGAGCCATTAGCCGAAGCATTTCGCCCCCATCCACTTCTCAGGCCACTATAGAAAACCATTGGTTTGAGTGATGTATCAGGCTGTATTAACAGTCTAGTTGTTTTCCATATCAGGCAAGAAGACAATAAAATATTCTGTGGTTCCCCTTACCTCTGGTGTTTGTTCGGTTGCAGTTTTGGAAGACCATTCGTTAATGCTGCTCCAGCAGAATTCTGCACTAAAATCCCTTTTACAAAAGAGCAAACAGATTTTTTTTATATTCAATTTTGAAATCTGACATGGGGCTAGACATATTGTCAGTTTCCCAGCTGCCCCCAGTCATGTGACTTGTGCTCTGATAAACTTCAGTCTCTCTTTACTGCTGTACTGCAAGTTGGACTGATATCACCCCCCAGCAGCCAAACAACAGAACAATGGGAAGGTAACCAGATAGCAGCTCCCTAACACAAGATAACAGCTGCCTGGTAGATCTAAGAACAACACTCAATAGTAAAAACCCATGTCCCACTGAGACACATTCAGTTACATTGAGAAGGAAAAACAGCAGCCTGCCAGAAAGCATTTCTCTCCTAAAGTGCAGGCACAAGTCACATGACTGGGGGCAGCTGGGAAATTGACAATATGTCTAGCCCCATGTCAGATTTCAAAATTGAATATAAAAAATCAGTTTGCTCTTTTGAGAATTGGATTTCAGTGCAGAATTCTGCTGGAGCAGCACTATTAACTGATGTGTTTTGAAAAAAAAACGTGTTTTCCCATGACAGGATCCCTTTAACCCACAATTGTGACGTCTACATCAGCATTAAACAATTCAGCTCTGAAACTTGGAGGAAGCCTGGAAGGAGAATGTAGAGTTTTGCAAAATATACTGCACACTTGCAGGTTCACTCATTTCATAAAGTGCTAAATTAGAAAATAACTTGTAACTAGGTGAGCGATCATATGTGTTTACTATTCCACCTTAGAGCAGAGGCCTGTGCAGGGGAGGAACATTATTATTAGTCAGAGATATTGTGAATGACAAGAAGAAGCAGTTATTGAAGACAAGCAATTCTGTGCCTATTCCCCGTATATACACAAATACATGCTACTGTCAGTCTGAAATCTCTAATCCCAAAGATTTATTTATTATTCAGCTGCCCCTGACCAAAACGGCACTAAATATCCAGTATGTAATGTGTTCAAGGAAAGGAATGCCATTTATAGCCATGCAGTTAGTCTGTATAGCTGCCAGAATGACTTTGCCACAGTTCTGCATACCGGAATAAAACTCATAGCTGAGACATGTATGATGAATGGCTCTTGTTTAATAATATCTCCATTGCAGCCATTTCCTTACACATAATACAATGGCTCCCAGGCTGGAGTGGAAGGCACATTGACAAGCGCTTACAGCACAATAACCCAGGAAATGTCATTTATTAGGCTCCTTTTCCCATTATTTAAAATGCTACTCAATATATAATCTGTGATTTGATGATAACATGATGCAAGTCTTGCACACAAACAATCTGCAGCTTTCCAGCAAAGCAAATTATATGAAATTGCAAAAAGCACTTTAGGCTCTCGGCTCTAAACACAAGGATATTTATTTCAAGGCAGAATTGCTGCGAGGGAATCCAGCTCACTGTACAAATAGGCTTTAAAAATAATCAAGGAGAGTCTTTTTGTCTACTATAGATGGAGAACAATCCACATGGGAATCATTATTTAAGCTAATGTGTGCCAACACAAGCAAAGTCTTCTCCATGGCCAAGTCCAAGGCAATGTTTGGTAACAATAAACCAAGAACTTTCCATATCTGCCCTAAATTCATCCACTTGCCTTTGGTGTTATCCATAGCAACACCAATATTTCCTAAATCTGGTGGCTGGATCCCATCAGAATGGAAATAGGCCAACAGCTCACCATTGTGGCCAAGAATATAGACACATAAACTGTTTGAATAGACAACACCAGCAGAAAGGGCAATTGTCTCCTGATAAAAGTGCTGCTGGTTTGTGAATGTGATTGGAACCTTAGATTGTAAGCTCCACTGGCAGGACCTGATTTGTGGAGAGGCCACCAAGGCCCGGGCCTAGCAGGATTTTAGGGGGAGGCATGCTGCCCAACCACATCCATATTGGTTCAGAAACACTGGGGAGGTGCAGGAGATACGATAGTTTTTAAATTTCCCATTGTTCTGGTCCTGATGATGAATTAAAGGGAGGGGGTGGGGCAACGAACAACAGCGGGCCTAGGGGTGTCTGCTTTGTAAATCCGGCCCTGTCCACTGGGGCAGAGACTGATGTGAATGATGAATTGAGCCTGTTGAAAACAGATTGCTTGCTGATCGTTACACCTGCTCTTTAAGGGGCAGATTTATCAAGGGTCGGATTCAACATTCAAATTCGATTTTTTTTTTTTTATTGTCAAAACTGTCAATTAAACTAGGGAGTTATTTAAATTCCATTCCAGTTTTTAAAAAGATTCACATTCGAGATTTATCATACCCTTTAAGAACTCAAATTCGACTATCCGCCACCTAAAACCTGCTGAATTGCTGTTTAAATCAATGGGAGATGTCCAGGGTCAATTTGGACATTTACGACATTTACGTTTTTTTTAAGAGAAAAACTGGAATTGAATTTTTAAAATTCGATTCAAATTCGATGCCTCTAAATGTAGAACATATGTCAGGGGAAGTAGCATATATATATATATACTCTTCATTCATATACTTGTACATGCAGTACTGATCCTTCAAAGAATTTATTAGAGGGTCAGACAAGGAGCAATACAATAACAGAACATGAATAACTACATACAATACAACACAATTACATTCAAGAGCAAAGATACAAGAGGAAGGAGGTGTCTGACCTGTAGGGGGAACACACAAGCCCTAGGTATGTCTGATATTAGTAATTCAAAATATAGTTATTTTAAAACCAACATTTCATCTCTTTTACAATAGATAATGAAATAAGTCTCTTCCACACAGAGATCCATGACAATTCATATGTGCAGAATGTTCTGCCACCTACCGTATATACTCGAGTATAAGCCGAGTTTTTCAGCCCCCAAAATATGCTGAAAAACTCTACCTCGGCTTATACTCGGGTCAAGCGCAAAAACGGTTGCCGGCGCCTTAGAATAGTAGCCAGCGCCTAAGAATATTCGCCGGCACTTAGAATAGTAGCCGGCGCCTAAGAATAGTCATCCAAAAACGAGATTGCAACTTACCAGAAGCTGCTGCATTTCTCACCCTCGGCTTATACTCGAGTCAATAAGCTTTCCAGTTTTCGGAGGCAAAATTAGGTACCTCGGTTTATACTCGGGACGGCTTATACTCGAGTATATACGGTAATCCAGAAGGAGCTGCACCATCACCTACACTAATGTGAATATATAAATAGTCAGATATTCTTCCTTTATGGGGGGAATGAGAGGCTGCATTCTCAAACCCATCATCACTGGCTGTAGCAATGCAGGAGGGCCCAGGGCCATTATATTATATATAATTACATAAAAAGGGATTATATGATAGACGATATTATGAAATTATGTTCTTCTCCCAAGGGACCCAGAAGAAATGCCCTTTCCCCCTACATTAAAACCAGCGCTGATGCCAAATGTAGGACAACTGTAGGATTTGTTTTGCCCCAAGCTGCCCTTTTATATGGAGCCCCGTGAATGACTCGACCAAACCCCCAAATCGTGCACCTCTGGCAGCAGATGCCTTTCTAAGATAGAAGTAATATCTATTGGATTTTATTCTACATATGGGGGGATTAAAAATAATAATTGATGCAGTCACCCAGGGCTAGTGATGATTTGATAGGAATTAATTGCTCACTGTGATGCTCAGATAATGTGACGTTTCCTCCTTTCTGGCAAAGCCTCTGGGGTACTGACCCATCAATTGATTTTTCTTCATTCTAAGTTACAATTCCCCACAAACTGCTGAATATAATAAACAGATCTGCTGTGACATAAGTCTTTTCACTGCAACATCCCCTGTTCTGCTGCAGCGGCTGCAGGAAAAAACATGCGCTTGGCTCTTTAACCAGACAAAATAGAGTTGATGAACAGCACCCTCTGCTGGTCCAATCCCATGCACTGCTGCATCACCAGTCTGAACAGAAGCAGACGATTGAGCCGCTACTACAGCTTGCAGGTACCAAAGACAGGCCACAAGGCTGACAATCTGCTCCACACTAGCCAGTTATTGGCACAGGCCTGGTGGCATTTGTTTTTCCTAGATATACATTCATTATTCATATGCTTGTAAAGTTTAGTTTAGATATAATCTGGCTTCAGCCGCATTGATTCAATAGTCAAAACCAGAAGGGCAGAGAGTAGAAACAGCCAAAGATTTCAATAGCAATTTACATGAATGTATATGGGAAAGTTGCTTAGAATGATATTCTCTATTATTATGCAATAGACAATTTAAGGGTGAATATCCCTTTTACAGTTTGTTCCCCCCAACCCCACAGAGTCCCATCGGCAATGCTCTTGTGCCACCATTTATTTCTCAATGTATTTCAGTGAAGGAATATTGTGCCAGGGATTGATGTGTTGGCAGGTGCCATACAGGGAGTCAGTAGAACAAGGTTCAGGGTGTTTATTAATATTGATTTTCCACCAGACAGCAGGTTAAACATTTCAACTTTGGCTTTTTTTCAGTTCAATAAAATGTTGAACTTCACCCTTTTGGAGCTGACCTATCTGTCCCCGGCACACAGAAACAGCAACGCTTGAACATCTGTGCAAGTTCCAGACAATGAGCAGCTCCAGAACACAGAACTTTCCCTTGACTAGAGAAGCCCCTACTGCGGGACACAACAAGGGACTTACACATAGAGAGAGGGAAACAAAGGGGCTCATTTATGAGAGAAAGTGCAACATCTCAGGCACAGGTTACCATGTTTTTTTGCCCACAATGCAGTGTTGATCTTACCAGTTCATAATATCACAATGCAGAGGAAAACAAAACAAAAAACTACAGTAAAGGCACCAAAATGGCATCCTTGATGGATACTACACTGCGACTTTACACAGGGCCCTTATATTCAGCTCCATATTCAGCCTCAACTAGGAGCACAAGTCTGAGCAGGTATCACCATCATCATCACATTCTGGGTGGAAGTACAATACTGTAGTAATACAGAAGCCTCTGTTAGAGACATTGAGAAGAAACAGGACACTTTACCTTTGGTTTTTCATCCAGTATTTGCTGACGGATCTCCTTGTGTTTTTCTATCAGTTTTTCTTGCCGCTTACTCTGAGCATCTTCTAACTAAAAGTCAAACAACACAGACAGGGAATTTAAGTGCAATCTTTTATTTCATTTACTGATTCATTTAGAAAACTTTTTTACCCTTGAGCCACATTCAAATGTAACAAGAGTTGGGGAGCAACACAAGCATGAAAAAAGTTCCTGGAGGTGCCAAATAAGGGCTGTGATTGGCTACACTGCCCAGAATTAGACAACGTGTTAGGGGTCTTTGTAGATAACAAGTTGTCTAATTCTGGGCAGTGTCATTCTGTGGCTACTAAAGCAAATAAAGTTCTTGTATAAAAAAGGGCATTAACTCAAGGGATGAAACATAATTGTGTCTCTTTATAGGTCCCTGGTGAGGCCTCATCTGGAGTATGGGGGCAGTTTTGGACTCCAGTCCTTAAGAGGGATATAAATGAGCTGGAGAGAGTGCAGAGACTAAGTGCAACTAAACTGGTTAGAGGGAGGGAAGAGTTAAATTATGAGGGGAGACTGACAAGGTTGGGGTTGTTTTCTCTGGGGGAAAAAAGGCGCTTGTGAGGGGACATGATTAGACTTTACAAGTACATTAGAGGACATTATAGACAAATAGCAGGGGACCTTTTTACCCATAAAGAGAATCACGTACCAGAGGCCCCTCCCCTTCAGACTAGAGGAAAAGAAGTTTCATTTAAAGGAACAGAGTAGGGGGTTCATCACAGTGAGGACAGTGAGGTTGGGGAATGCACTGCCGGGTGATGATTCAGTTAATGACTATAAGAGGGACTTGGATGATTTCTTGGACAGACATAATACAAAGGCTATTGTGATACTAAACTCTATAGTTAGTATAGATATGGGGATATATCATTTATGTGACAGTAGGGAGGGGTGTGTGTATGGGGCTGGGTTTTCATTTGGAGGGGTTGGACTTGATGGACCTTGTCTTTTATCAACCCAATTTAACTATGTAACTATGTAACTATTTGCAGCACCAATATGGACTGGCAGCCTACATTGAGACTCTGTTTGGCAGTACACTTGGTTTTTATGCAACAAAACTTGCCCCCAGCCTGGAATTCAAAAAGAATCACCTGCTTTGAGGCCACTGGGAGCAACATCCAAGAAGTTGGTGAGAAACATGTTACTCATGAGCTACTGGTTGGGGATCACTGATTTAAAAGCAACAATTTAAGCAGCACAAAAACGGCGAGGCTATAGTCCAATGACATTCAATGCTGGTGAGAGATATACAGTATATTGCACATTGTCCTTCTTCATTCCTGAAATGTGAGACTTGCAGCACTTTGGGGCCGATTCACCAATGGTCGAATATCGAGGGTTAATTAACCCTCGATATTCGACTGTGAATTAAAATCCTTCGAATTCGAATATCGAATTCGAAGGATTTTGCGCAAATCCTGCGATCGATCGATCGAAGGATTTTTCGTTCGATCGAACGATTAAAATCCTTCTAATCGAACGATTCGAAGGATTTTAATCAAACGATCGAAGGAAAATCCTTCGATCAAAAAATCACAGGCAAGCCTATGGGGACCTTCCCCATAGGCTAACATTGACTTCGGTAGCTTTTAGCTGCTGAAGTAGGGGGTCGAAGTTTTTTTTAAAGAGACAGTACTTCGACTATCGAATGGTCGAATAGTCGAACGATTTTTACTTCTAATCGTTCGAATCGTTCGAATTCGATCGAATTTAACCAATTCGATGGTCGAAGTACCCAAAAAATACTTCGAAATTCGAATTTCTTTTTATTCTAACCCTTCACCCGAATTTCGTGAATCGGCCCCATAGTATGTATCTGGGAATGGGACAACATAGCACAGGTCCTGTCTTGTTACTGGGCCAGCACTTCTTCTTAGATCCCTTTACACGTGTTGCAGCCACAAAATTGCCATGTGTATGGCTTGTACAATTAATAACAATGCCTGATCCGCTCAATAAAAGATGCAGAGAGACACATAGTGACAGTCATTGTGGTCACCAACTGAGAGAGCTAAATAACCCTCTCTCAATAGGAAACTTTAAATATTAAACTAATAGATATTTCCAGACATGAGTGTATCTGCAATATTCATCCACACTCAAGCTGTATTTATAGGCCCATTGACCACATGCTGGAGAATAGACCATTTGTGGTCAGAGGGCTTTCATTTATTACAAGCACTAATTGTAACACATATATTCTACTAGATGCCATCTCTTCTTACCAATTGATATTTTAGTTTGGCAGTGTTTTTAATTAAAGTGCCTAATAATGAAGAGTTACTAGAAATCCACACATTATCCCAGTTGATTGAGTTTTGTGCATGACAAATCCTGCCGGAGGTTAGACGTGCCTGCTGCGCACTCTGAAAACATCGAATAATATTGGACTATTTTAATGTTCTTGCCCCCAAGCCGTCCCTCTGATTTCAGAAGCACTGACTGTAAGGAGTGAACGGGAAATAATATTCCTTGAACTTTCCAATATTAGGAAAGTAGATTAGAACAGACATTTTCACCCCAGTGTAATAAAGCTTAGAACATTACTTTACTCTTTGTTACATAAAACACTCCTGGCAATGTGTCCTGCTATCGCCTTTATGAAGGTTGGGAATGGGTTTTTTTTTGGAATTTTTGGCATTTTTTAATTACAGTTTAATTAAAGCTGCACAATGTTCTTCCAAGGAGAGAATGTGACTGTCATGTTTGGAATCAGCAAGGAATTCCTCATAATGAGACATAACTGGAAATGCTGTACAACTCATTACTCTACCCCAGCGCTGTCCAACTTCTCTTCTACACAAACACTCAGGTTCTTTGGGGATGTCCTGAACATAATCCAATACAATTCCCCCTCTTAGTTAAAGGGAGAACGTGTTTTTTTTTCAAAATGAATCAGTTAATAGGGCTACTCCAGCAGAATTCTTGAATTCATGTCAGATTTTGAAATCTGACATGGGGCTAGACATTTTGTCAATTTCCCAGCTGCCCCTGGTCATGTGACTTGTGCCTGCACTTTAGGAGAGAAATGCTTTCTGGCAGACTGCTGTTTTTCCTTCTCAATGTAACTGAAGGAGTCTCAGTGGGACATAAGATTTTACTATTGAGTGTTGTTCTTAGATCTACCAGGCAGCTGTTATCTTGTGTTGGGGAGCTGTTATCTGGTTACCTTCCCATTGTTCTGTTGTTTGGCTGCTGGGGGGAGGGGAAGGGGAGGGGGGCGATATCAGTCCAACTTGCAGTACAGCAGTAAAGAGTGATTGAAGTTTATCAGAGCACAAGTCACATGACCAGGGGCAGCTGGGAAATTGACAAAATGTCTAGCCCCATGTCAGATTTCAAAACTGAATAAAAAAAATCAGTTTGCTCTTTTGAGAAATGGATTTCAGTGCAGAATTCTACTGGAGCAGCACTATTAACTGATTCATTTTGAAGAAACATTTTTTCCCCATGACAGTATCCCTTTAATATATACATTTCTATTAAATCCAGTGAAATACTGTATAGTGTGAGTAAAGGGGTTGCCTTGTAACCCAGTAATTTATTAGGATTTATTAGGATTAACTTTACTACTCTACAATTCTCCCTTTTGTTGCCCCGGCTTAATGATGGAAGAGGCTCTAAGACTCATCTTGCTCTTGTTTATCTTATAGAAGTGTTTGAAGGATGATATTTCACTATAATGTAATAAAACAAGGGGATATATACAGGAGTTCGGTGCTGGAATGAATGTATAATCATGTGCTGCTAATAAGCTAGAGGGACAGGCACATAGACTTACTGTGAGTGACAGTCAGCGTCGCTATGGGAACTAAAATAGTAGAACTGGTAGAAAAGTGCCCATAGCAATGCTAAACTGTTCCAAAAAGAACTCAGACATCTCCTTACACTGATTTGTCTATGAGCTCTGCCATTGCCATTGAGGCCAGTGTGAGCTGGTGGTCCCACATAATTCTGTGACCTTTATCATAGAACTCGGTTATCATAGCACTCGGTGGTGACTTTGGCTTTTATATATTCCCAGAACATGTCCGTGACTTCTACTAGTAATAATGTGTTTCCCTTTACTTCTGTAACGTTGCTTGCCAAAATACAGAAATATTTACCCTTTTAATATATTGCACCACTTCTTGGATATATGAGCGAATCATTTCTGTCTTCTCCCTGTAAGAAACACAAAAATCAAACGATGAAGATGTTTGGGAAAGTTGCTGGAAAAAGCTACACTTACACTTTAAAGGGTTATATTTATCAAAGAGTGAAGTTAGAGATCGCCACCTCCTTTAGAGTGAAATTCCGCAACACTCAATTCATCTCTATGGGATTTTGAAAGGCGTATTTATCAAAAGATGAACTTTCCCTTTCACCCATTGATAAATGTTCTTTTAAAAATCCCTCTAGTGGACTGTGGCGACATCTAGCTTCACTGTTTGATAAATATACCCCTAAATATTGTATACAGCTTCCAATGGTATATGTTATATTTGAGCACATGGTAGGTAACCTCGTGGAAGCTCCGTCAGCATCTAAGGCTTTGGGTTACTTCCACTATGGACGAACCTTGGGATTCATTATCAGAATTTGGTTTTCTAGTGCCATGTATTTTCCCTTGGCAGCAATTCTCCATGGTTATAACTAAGGTAAAGCACTGCATATCTTGTTGGCGCTATATAAATAAATGATGATGGTCCAAGTGCACCCTGGGATAGGAAACTCATTCAGAGTGCAGCAGGGCAAGTAGAACCACCCAAAAAGCAACAACATGCTTAGCGTATGTGCCATGCCACTTCCATTGAATGATATATATCAAGCTCTCTCACTGTTAGACCTTGGTGAGACCAGGCTTAGACCTATTAACCCATGCCTGGCTGCTAATTAATCCTAAATGCTCATGGGCATGAGAGAAAGGGCTGCCGTTTCTACAGTTTGTATAAAGAATACTCACTCTTCCATTTGATTTTTATCCTTGGACTTTGTTTCCGTGACCTTTTCTTGTCTTTTCTTATCCATTTTCTTCTTCAGCTCCTTCTTTTCCCTGTTGAGTAAAATTCAGATGATATGAAGATCAAATCTGGAGTACAACTACATGTCTTTATCTACATTCATACAAAACAAGGTTTTTACTTTTCACAGGTTTCTTTGAGCTTTTTCAGCTGGTTGCTCTGGCATTCCTCGGCCACCTCGGTCAGTTTCTGTATTAACTGGAAGGGAGAGAAACTGTTTCAATTGGAAAAACATTTAATCTAATGAATGAAACAGATTTAATCATCTAATCATAGGCTGTGTATAAATCAGTTTGTGATTGGCTGGAGTGTCCTTTTAACTCTCCAGCCAATCATGGGACACTTGTTAATTTCCTTTTAGTCATATAATCTGTATATTTAAGCAATAAGCTATAAATACAATGTACCGTATATACTCGAGTATAAGCCGTCCCGAGTATAAGCCGAGGTACCTAATGTTACCTCCAAAAACTGGGAAAGCTTATTGACTCGAGTATAAGCCTAGGGTGAGAAATGCAGCAGCTTCTGTTAAGTTTCAATCAAAAAATTGAGGGTTTCTGCTCCTATTGGAGGAGCTGCCGTCTCGTTTTTGGATGCCGGAGACCATTCTTGGACGCCGGCAAATATTCTTGGAGACTATTCTTGGACACCGGCGACTATTCTTAGACGCCGGTGACTGTTTTTGCGCTTGACCCGAGTATAAGCCGAGGTAGAGTTTTTCAGCATATTTTGGGGGCTGAAAAACTTGGCTTATACTCGAGTATATACGGTACAACAAAACTGCTCAATGATAATTTATGGATTTAGTCACAGTATAGGTACACAAAGGAAATTGAAAATACTGGAAGAATTAGCCCACACAAATGAAATCTTTAATTACGAATTGTTGTTTGGTCTAAATCAAAGGTACTATTCATCAGTGTAATACCTTGTAGAGAAACCATTGTCTCAATAATCTTTTGAAAAGGCGTGAACTTGAACAAATATTAAATGAAACTGAGCCCGGGGGGATACTTTAATTGTTCTTTGGTCCGAGGACACAGGGGAAAGGCTGAGTATAATTACACAATCCAAGAATGTCAATTGGATTTAAAATAAGGGTTTGTTCAATACGTTCTTTAAGGTAAAACGACAAACGTGATTTACTTTTTTAACAGATCTGAAGTGAAAGGTGGAAGAGTGAAGTTACTTTATGGGGATCACTTGACAAGACATGTACTGGTACAGCCTTTAAATGTATGGGGGTACACCTTCAACATCATCTTCACCAAAACGCAAAGGTGACCTTCTAATGTCCCTTTCATCAGATTTCATGTTTAAGTTTCCATTGTGTTTCAGCTGAATGTCGATACATATCTCAAGGAATGTCACGGCTTTGAACATACACTTTCTCTGTGACCCTGGCTCAAAACAAGGTGCTACAGAAGAGAAATGTGTTTAGAAGCCAAGGCAACTCCAGGTGGAGCACGGTGGCATATACAGTATAGTACACCCAATTCCATTATGAAGAGCAAACATTTAGAAGGATCCCTTCTGAAAACCTCAAAATAAATCAAATAAAACAATATCAATATTGGACTGGGGCAGATGGAACTCACTAGAAAGTCCAAGCTATGGGCCCACCACTCCAGCCCCTTCACAATAATTACCGTTGCCACCAGAGCAAACATTACCAACGCTGATTTCAATGCATTTAGCTTCCATGCTGTAGCAAACAGCCTGCCAATGTGCTGGAACCAATAGAACCCAACAAGACTGGGGTCCACTGGTTCTTTTCCCAGTGCCATGGCCGGCAAATCTGACCCTCTTTACTGTTTGATAATGTAAGAGCTTGTGTTGCACCTTTAGCACATGAATGTTCTGAAAGACCCCGGGCCTTATTTACAAGGTGTACAGCGGGGTGCACATACACTCATACAAGATAAGACTCATACACTCATACATATAAGACTCATACGAGTCCTGTATTTTTGAGGGCTGGGGGTGGCATGCAGGTGTCAAGTTAGGGAGGACTACATGCACAAGGTGCTAAGGAGCCCAGTCCTTATGGCCTAATGTCCACCAGTGCTGCGCCTGCATTAAACATCCTGCATGAGGTGCACCATTCAGCAACGTCCTAAATGCAAGAGTTGTATAAGAAATAAGGGGTGCTTTGTTTGCACCCATTTAGTGCTTTAGCACTTGTGTCCAGGGCCTCTGTAAATGACTCCTCTCAAATTTATAGGCTCCCTTTTCTGTTTTAGTTGCATTTAATTCTGCATAAAGAACCCTCTGATCATTCATTGATGTACCTCTTGCAGATTTAGAGTTTGTAATCTGTGATTGATTTTTATTTTACACTAAATGGGTTATTTATCAAAATCCGATTTTTTTTAAATAAAAATGACCCCTTATTTATTATTAAAAAATCACAATTTAAAATTGATAAAATCTATTTTTTTTCCCGAACTGTAGAATTTTTTCGGGCTTTTTCCCGGAAAGCCTGAATTTTTCGGATTTTGGCCAACAAATCTGAAATACTTGGATTTTCTGGCTAATTTCAGTGCAGACTGCGATAACTTCCAAATAGGATAGGAACCTCTGCCATTGACTTATAAACAACCTTGGCAAGTCTGAGTGGATTGTGGATTTTCAGATTCAGACTTTTTCCATCCATGGGGTATATAAAAAATTGGATTTTTTCCCCACTAAAAATTCGGATATTATAGTAAAAAAAACTAAATTTGTAAGCGTTTTTATCATTCGGACTTTAATAAATAACCCCCTTAGTGAGAGTTTGACTTCATTAGTAATTGTAGCAATTTACAAATGGATTAGTTGAGCTTCCCACACGTATGAATGTGGTACAGGTATGGGATCCGTTATCTGGAAACCAGTCATCCAGATACCTCTGAATTACGAGAAGACCATATTCCATTTAACCAAAAATTTAAATTTTTAAAAATGATTTGCCAATGTTCATTCACAAAGCACCTAAAAGTAATAGCGCTAAGGGTTCAATGCCAATCTTCATTTGTGTATAACCTTCAAATATCAGTGTTTATACCCGGACTGCTGCTAAACTTGTCATTCTCTGTTTATTTGAAGTAATTTACCATGAGTAATATCGACTGACCAAAAGACATTCTTTTTCCATCTGGAAAGATTTGATGTGGGAGCCACCATTGCCCATTGGAGCAGGTCTAGTAAAGCTGGGCAATACATGTTACATGAAGTCAGAGCTGCAGTGATTCACTTATACAGCTCCATTAGGAACTATTTGCTTAGCCGTGATCACTCATGTAAGACATGTAAGTAGGCAAGGAGCTCTCTCCCAAATTGTCTCCTACATTTAAAGCCATGAGTGCTCTTGGTGTCATGCCCAGTGGGAAAACAATGACGTGAACGTTCAATTGATATAAGGGATATAAGGTGCATCTTAATGTTTATTTTACCCTATAGCTTCCAAAAGAGAAAAGTAGGCGTAAAATTCGAAGAAAAGGGCGTAATCATATGTTTTCTTTTTAATTGGCGCTGCTTACTGATTGCTATGGGTTACTAGAAATGGTGCAACATCCACACACATATATATCTACTAACCTGTTTGATGTGCTCCCTCTTCTGGTATTTCTCACTATAATACTGCTCTTGACGAAGGTTCAGAAGTTGTTGCTGTTGTTTTTCCTTCAGCTCTATTAATTTCTGGTCCATTTCTGCATCTAAAGTGCTTAAATCTTGTTCCACGGTGGAAGAATTATGATCCGGACTACTGCTCGTTTCACACCTACAAACAGGAACAAATAGCCTGAATCCATGGGCAGTATACACCAGAAGACCCATGTCAACTTTTCTGCAACTCACCACTAAGTCATATATATATATATATGTATGTGTATATATACTGTATATGTGTGTTTGCGTTTCATTGCACAGGATTATATAGTGATTTATAGGAAGCCCAACATGGCAGGACACAGTATGTCTGTATGTACAAGGTCCACACTGAGACACTGATCATTCTTGGATTAAACATGGGCATGGAATGAGGGTGATGGGGTTTATGTAACATGGTGGTCATTAGTTGGTACAGTGGAAAGCACTTCAGCTGTTCAGTTCTGGGGTGCTGAGTTTGATCCCAGCCAGACCACTATCTATGTGGAGATGTATGAGAATCGTAATGCGAGAGAGGGGAAAAAATCCTTTAACGCCAAAGAAACCATATCCACATATACGTAATTTCAGTTCCTCAATACTAACAAAATACCAAAATCCTGTAACTGGGCTTTGATTTCACCTTATCATGCAGTCCAATGAAATCAGAATATAGAATAACCGCAGGAGCACTCCTTCAGACCTATGGGACCAAACCAGAGTCGGATCATTTTTGCTGCTAGTTTATTTTTCATTGGGTCTAAGCTTTCCTTCTTTGGTTCTGCACAACAGACCAGGTTATCATTCCACACCATGCACCAAATCTCAAACTGGGAAAGTCCAAATAGTGTAGATGACAGACAATGAGACTACCCTTGATCCATCATCAACAATAACCTAAAGATTTCCCATTAGCATACTAATCAGAGCTTGGAGTCAACTATGCACATGACTTTCAATATTTACACATAAGATCATTATCCGACTCTCCAGGAAGGAGAGGGATAGACAAATGATGCATCCGAATATTAAATAAGAGCAAATACTACGGGTTAGTCCAAGCTTTGCACAAGATAAAAGCACACTGCAAACAAAAAAAGAGAAATTGTGTAGTTCAAAAATGTTCAATGTGATATTTCATTTGTTCTCTTCTTATGAAGTCCCATAAAGGCTGTTGCACTTTTTCCGCCAATGGAAATATTTCCCTCCTGGGCCAAAAGTGATGAGAAATACTTCAGTCAGCAAATTAACCCAACAATTAGTTCATACTGGACTTACTTCTTTTTGCTGTCCCTTTTTGCCGTCTTTTCCAGAACGCCCCTCCTCCTCAAGTAATCGCTTTGAATCTCATTGTACTTGGCCGTATGCTCTTTAATGAGATCGGTGGTTTTCTTGTGGTGCCTTTTCACCAGGTCCTTCATTTCTTTGTAGTGTTTCTTCTGAAGCTTCACAAAGGCTTTCTGCTGTTTTAGCTCCTCCATCGTCTGGGCTTCCACTTCTGCAATTCATTTAAAGTCAAATATTTTAAATAACAATTCCCCTGTATTGTCCATAAGGAAATTGTAAGGTATTGTCCACATGAGAAATACAGCTCCCATTTAAGGAGTAACCATTAATGATTGTTGAACTTCCCAACTGTAGAAGAGTAAAAGATTCATCAAAGTATTTAGTTTGGAATTGAAATTTTAACAAAAAGGTTTATGATGAACAACTTAGGGGGTAATGTAAAAAACACACTAGGGGGGGTTATCTATCAAAATCCGATTTTTTTGATCTTTATTTAGTAAAAAAGTCAGACCGAACTAGAATCCATGATTTGATCTTATTGATCATTGAAAAAAACTCAATAAATAAGTTACTCAAAAATACCCTTGACAACCAGTTATTTTTGTGGAAAAAAACAACTCAACCTTTAATACATCTGCAGATTTAGATGGCATGATGTTTAAATGAACACATTATGCTTAAGTATATAGGAGATTTTCATTTTAAACAAATATTACTGGTAAGTGAATAGCAGATTGTAATGATTGTACATTTACCTGTTAAGACACTTAATATAAGGTCTTCTGTTTTGGCAGGAACCTTCACAGAACCTGGGTGTCAGAAGAGAACATTGCTCAGACAACTCTGCATTTTTATCATCACAACATTCAGTAACATGAGCAATACTCTATGAACGATACTATATAAACAATACTCTATAAACAATACTCTATGAAAAATACTCTATGAACGATACTCTAAACAATACTCTATGAACGATACTCTATAAACGATACTCTATAAACAATACTCTATAAAAAATACTCTATGAACGATACTCTATAAACAATACTCTATAAACAATACTCTATGAAAAATACTCTATGAACGATACTCTAAACAATACTCTATGAACGATACTCTATGAACGGTACTCTATAAACGATACTCTATAAACGATACTCTATAAACAATACTCTATGAAAAATACTCTATCAATGATACTCTAAACAATACTCTATGAACGATACTCTATAAACAATACTCCATAAAAAATACTCTATGAACGATACTCTATAAAATATACTCTATAAACAATACTCTATGAAAAATACTCTATGAACGATACTCTAAACAATACTCTATGAACGACACTCTATGAACAATACTCTATAAACAATACTCTATAAACAATACTCTATGAACAATGCCACTATTTTGTACTCATGTGTGTAAAACAAACTCTCAGAGTATTGTGACGGCAGAGATACAGGTGGGTGTGAATAAGTCTGTGAGTGCAACACAATTAGTTTGTGTGCAGTTTGGGTACATAAGCACGTACAGTATCTATGAGGGACCATATAGGAGACAGACATATAAGCAGACAGGTAAAGGTGATGTTACAAGAAATGTGCACATCCTTATTGTAGCCTTTCTATGGGGCAAGTAAAAGCTGTAGGGCAATTGCTCGCTATTGAGTCTGTATCTCATTCTTTTGATAAGTCCCTTTACTGAGAGATCATAGAATGCTCTTAAAAATCAAATGAATAACACTGAATTAGAAACAAAGACTCTGTAAAGATGCTTTAAATGCAATGGTGTCCCACGAAGAAGCTGCCATTTTAGCTTAGTGTGACGTCACTTCCTGCCTCTGTTCATAGCTCTGGGCTCAGATTACAGCAGTGAGGGGAGGAGAGAGGGTGAGAGGAGCAAACTGAGCATGCTCAAGCCCTAGCCCTGGAGGTTTAAGCTGAAAACAGTAAGTCTGATACAGAAGCCCATGAGTACACAATAGAAGGAAAGAAATGTGCTGTTTGACAGAGGACTCAGAGCAGCATTACTTTGAGGGGTCACTGGTGTATTTATATAGACCTTTCTGATAAACCTCACTTACTTTTAGCCTTTCCTTCTCCTTTAATATATCAAAATGTTTTTTTTGGTAGCCAGGGTGATATAGTGATCCCCATTGGCCCACCGAATGGCTTCTATTGCAGCAAACATTAGGACTATGGTGCACAATGCCAATGACCGTACCATTATTAATCAAAAAAAAGGGGGAAATAAGCAAATAATGAAGGGAGAAAAAATACTCACAGTATACCCCAGTCCATGGGTGTAAAAATCTGAAACAGCAAAAAGTTTTGAGTTTTCTCCAAAAGCGTTTTGTACCTACTGGGGCACTTACTCATAGGCCTATGAGTATAGGCCTATGAGTAAGTGTTCCAGTAGGTACAAAACGGATTAGGCGGTCAGCTGTCTGTCCTAATAAATGATTTGAACTTTTAATTCTAATTTTTGGTCTTTACTTTTGGAGAAAACTCAAAATGTTCTATTGCAGCACCTTACCTGGAGCAGCACCTTATGGGGAGTAGCACATTACCTGGAGCAGCACATTACCTGGAGCAGCACATTACCTGGAGCAGCACATTACCTGGAGCAGCACATTACCTGGAGCAGCACATTACCTGGAGTAGCACATTACCTGGAGCAGCACATTACCTGGAGCAGCACATTACCTGGAGCAGCACATTACCTGGAGCAGCACATTACCTGGAGCAGCACATTACCTGGAGGAGGCTGACTGTGTACAGTTGGGCACGGTGGCTTGGGGGTGAGAGTGGAAGAATGATTCAAGCCATTTTCTGCTGGAGCCGGCCCGGTCTCACTGTTTGCCTCTGATGGGGCCTCACCAGCTTCTACCTGCAACATGAGCCAAAATAATTTGTATTAAACACAACCATCATTGTTACAAAACACTCCAACTGTAGCAGATGTTCAATAAATCGTGTTTTTCGTTAGTTATTTATATTCAGAAATGTCTATTTGTTTCAAACCTGCAACCAACACCCAGACAGATTTGACCTGCTCTCATTGGCTGATTCCAGCATGAGCACATCACAACACACTGGCGCACAGCAGGGCTGGGTTTTTGCAGCAGGGAAACATGTTAGGTTGCAGTAGCACACTAATCTACCATTTGGGCTTCACAAATAAATTACTAACTCGCTAGGAGTTGTCAGAAAAGCCTGAACTTTCAGAGGATTTAGAGGTATTCGTATTTGTTAGTTCATCATTCAACATTATTTTCCGTTTCTAATTTTTTTTATTTGGATCTTTTGATAAATGTTACAACATCCATGGATTTAGAGTTTGTGAGTTTAGTAGTTTAGAAACCGTTGCGTGTCAACATACCTTCAGACGGCTTTAACGACGGCATCAAAACTGACGTGAGCGTCACAATTGACTATTTTGTGGGAAATTCGGGACAAATTCGCCCATCACTACCCATGAGGCCCTAATTCATATACAGTTTCAATAAATATTAGTAAAACAAGTCAACCTGTAGAACTTTTGGGGGCCTTAAAAATAATTTGCTGTGGGGCCCAGAAATATGTAGTTAAGCCACTGATTAGGGACATTTCTCCACCAAAAGGGCCATTTATGGGGATGCCCATTCTACCTCCCTACAGGCTGCTGCTCTATAAAACACCATTACGAGTTCACTATGCAGCACCACGTTTGAAGACGCATCAACCCCTCTCAGATTGACTTACTATATGTTTAACAGAGGGTGAAAAAGTACAGTAAGAGATGTAACAAAGTTGGGGTGGTGTCTGGGTTTAATTCTTTAGGATTCCTCTGGATTGGTCAGAAGCACTGGCCCTATAGGTACAAGATACAGTGAATTTGTATAGAGGGGATATTACCTGCAGCACTTCAGTGTTACACTACAAATGGATGCAGAGCATTTAAACATGTCCCATAGCTCAGACTGTGTGTTCTCTGTTTAATCTCCTGCCTCTCTTATATAATATATATATACTGTATGTAGCAACCGCCAGTTTCCCTTACAGACATCAGGACAGACAGGCAGAATTGCAGCTCCTTTTGTTCTTTCTGTAGCATCTTGTAGATTTATATAAATCAAATCTCAGTAATAAGCGCCATCAAAAAAAAGAAAATGCACCTTGTGTAGGAAGCTACTTAATGCAATAGAACTGTGACCCCGTTATTTAATCCTTTTTCCCTTAGATAGAGTAAAATCCAGTGCACATATTCACATGTAAGTCGTGCTGTATAATGTGATGGAAGTGCAAGGCCTGCACTGGTTACTTTCATTAGCGTGCCTTTAAAATAAAGTTACAGCGCCATCTAGTGATGTGCAATATATTTAACACTAATGATGATTCCCTAATCTTCATCTTCATGTATTAGGGTATTATTATTATTATTATTATTAACATGTATTTATATAGCGCCAACATATTGCGTAGCACTGTAAAGTAAATGTGATTATACAACTACATCACATGAATTACATATATAGAATATATGGAGTAACAAACATCACAATCAATACAGGTACAAAAAGGTGAGGAAGGCCCTATGCATAGGCATACAGTCTAAAGGGGAGGGAGTAATACACAAGGTGTGGGAGTGGGCAAGATCGAAGTAAGTGGGTGAGAAATGTGGTACTGTATGTGGTGTTGCATTTGGTAGTTAAGCAGAGTGAGGGGAGGCTTCTCGAAAGAAGTGCGTTTTCAGAGATTTCTTGAAAGCAGAAAGGTTGGGAGAAAGTTGGACAGACCGTGGGAGAGCGTTCCAGAGGAGGGGTGCAGCCCTTGCAAAGTCTTGAATGTGAGCATGTGAGGATTTAATGAGAGAAGAGTTGAGTAGCAGGTCAGTAGAGGAGCGTAGTAAGCGAGTGGGTGAGTATAAAGAGATGAGTTCAGAGATGTAGGGTGGGGCAGAGTTATGAAGTGCTTTGAAAGTCAGGGTCATTAATTTGAATTTGATTCTGAAAGGTAACGGAAGCCAGTGCAGGGATTGACAGAATGGCGAGGCAGAGGAGGAGCGGTTGCTGAGGTGTATGAGCCTCGCAGCAGTGTTCATTATGGACTGGAGAGCTGACAGTCTCTGGAGGGGGAGGCCAATTAAAAGAGAGTTACAGTAGTCTAGACGCGATATGATGAGAGAGTGAATAAGAATTGAAATGGGGAGTTAGTAAAATTGGAGGTTGAACAGAGTCTGGTAAATATGAGATCCAGAGCATTACCATTGGAGTGAGAGGGGGAGAGCACAAAGATAAGCCTAGGGAGGAGGTTAGTGAAAGAAGTTTAGAGACAGAAGAGTTGTTAATGTTGTTAACAGGTATATTAAAGTCACCTAATATGATGGATGGGATGTTAGATGAAAGAAAGTAAGGAAGCCAGGCAGCAAAGTTGTCCAGAAATTGTGCAGTTGGTCCTGGTGGTGGATATATAAGAGCAATGCAGAGTGAAACCGGAGAAAAGAGCCTAATGCAGTGAGACTCAAATGAGGAGAATGATAAAGAGGGAACAGGGTAGGACTACACGGACTACACGGACAAAACACCAGCAACAAATCGCATGCGACGGAAATAAGGTAAGTGAATGCATTGTCGCAGCGTTGATCCAACATGACATGACTGTCGGATACAGGCACTGCACGCTGCATCTGACAGTTGTGTCGCATCGGATCAACGCTGCAACTTCATCCGTCATTTCTATCGCTTACCTTATTCCCGTCACATGCGAATTGTCACCAGCGTTTTTGCAGCATAGTGTTATACCCTCAGCCTTTTCTCCATATTTAAAATGATGCCAAACATTACAATTCCACTGAGTTGAGCCCAAAGTACAGGGGCGGGCATGAGTGGATTTTTATTTCGGCTAGGGGAACTAACTGAAAAAAAAGGAAAATAAGAAAAAGCTTCACTGACTTTTTTTTCCCATCATGTTTTTTCCTGCCACAAGGGGATTGGCTGGGCTTGGAGGAAGAAATGTGTCACTTCCTGTAGCCAATCCCATAGTGGCAGCGCAACTGTCATTTCATTCATCTTGCCAATATTCTGGTGCATTACACATGAATGTTGTACTTTGGTGTTTAGTTCTTCAGGCATAGGATCCACATAATAATAATAATAATAATAATAATAATAATAATAATAATAATAATAATTATACCTGTAACTGTTCTTTAAGATATTTTGGGGATTCTACATATAATAGTCACTTCTAGTTATTTATCCTGCACGGAATTCCATGTGATTTTATCTTGTTTTGTGCCTCTAGTAACTACACATAATATTACTATTACTTACTGTATCTAACAATGTCTGTTTGTGATGGAGTGTGAGCACACAAGGCAAGGCCCCACCTTGATCCATTGACAAACTCTTCACCAGGACATTTGGCCACTTGATTGGGGGGATTTTGGTTTGACATAAATGTAATACTGTCTAAGTTATGTTAATATTCACTTGTAAAGTTTTTAATAAAAAACACAACCTACCCACCCCCACTAGTCACCTTGGCTTGCTATTCACCCATATTCTGCCCTTGCAGCAACTTACATTGCCGGAACTAGGAGAATACATTCAGAAAAGGCTCAGACCCCTCCCCCGTTGCACCCCAGAAACATATCTCTTCTGCCTACCCCTAGTCCTGGTACTAACATAGTGTATTGGGGTTACAGTAAACAGAGTTTATACAGCTCATCAGCATGAAATGCTTATGGTTCTCTGTGAACCTGTTATCTGAACAATAAAATACTTTAAGCTTTTTATATTTCCTTCAGCACATTAGGGGTTTTTGTGAATGGCAGTCTAAATTATGATTTTTATGGTCTTCCACTCACCTTAGCTGGTTTTATTGCGTGGCACAAAATGCGTAAGGCTATCCATGTAAATGTTTTTTGAACAATAAAATATTTTTTCCTTTTTTGACTTTGTTTTTTCTGCACATTGGAAGTTTTTGTGAGTTTCTACAGCGTCCCACGCCCCTTATCTGAAGGTTTGGGGTGCGGCACAAAATGCATAAGGCCCTTGTTATTTGAACAATAAAATATTCTGGCTTTTTAGATTTCTTCTGCATGTTTGTGTGCCAGCCCTATTTATGTTTTCTGTGGTGTGCCTCTCCTCTTAGATAAAGGTTTGGGACATGTCTAGGGTTGCCACCTGACCAGTATTTCACCGACCTAAAAATTATGCTTGACCCCTATGTTATTAATAGGGAAAAAAATCTAATTATACAACAAGGCCGGTATATTTTTTCCAAAAAAGGTGGCAACCCTAGTCATGGCCCCTTGAGGCACGAAATGCGTAAGTCTTTCTGTGGACATGTTATTTGAACAATGTGCAAGTTTCCCTGTCCCCTTAGCTGAAGGTTTGAGGTGTGTCTACTAGAAGTAAATCAACAACTGGACTTGCTGAGTAATAATTAAGACGTTTCACTACTCATCCGAGCATCTTCTCCAGAGGAAATCCTCCAGTTGTCCCCTCTCTGGATAGTTTCACTACACTATTGGATTAGTGGAAGAGTTTATATGCTGAGGACTTCCCGTACCAGACCGTTGAACTGAAGAAGCTGCTGATGAGAAGTGAAACATCTTCAATAACTTCTCAGCAAGTCCAGTTGCTCTACCTTTACTTCTACTAGATATACCGTGTGGCACAAAATGTGCAAGGCTCTCTGTGGACATGTTATTTGAACAATAAAATATTTTTTGCTTTTTTAGACTTTATTCTGCATTTGGGAGAAATTGCCAAATCGATACTTTCTATGAGGCACTGCTCCCCTTAGCTGAAGGTTCAGGGGATGGCAACTTGCGGCATGAAAAGCATAAGGCTTCCCGTGCTTCCTGACATGTTATTTGAACAATAAAATATTTTTGGCTTTTTATACTTTGTTCTACAGGTTGGAGTTCCGACATGAGCCTGTGAAAATGTTGCTGTGAAATCCATAATAAAATGCCTTGGTTTGGCCCTATTGGTATTGTTTTGGTGGAATACCCAGAGAAGGGCTTATAACATACCCAAACTGAATTGCACCCGCTGGCACACAATATTCCTGACATTCCACTTGATCCAGTTATTTCCATCTTTTTACAAAGCTCGGGTTCTTTTTTTGTTAATACATACGGGTGAAAGATGATGTTGTCGCTACTGAAATAGTCTCCCCGGCCGCTGGTGCCCCAGATAACTTTGCTCTTTGGAGACACAAGTGTTGCCCTTATTCACAGTCACACAGCACGAGATTATCTGACAAGTTAACTAGTTACTTGTGGATAAAGACTTGGAATTTAGCAAATGTAGGTCAATCTAAGGCACATCATTTATAATTCCCAGCAAAGTGCATTTAGTGTAAAGACTTTCATGTTCTGAAAATATAGAATTCTGGAGAACAAGAAGTCCCACAGCACCTGGGCAGAATGAACTAAAATCTATTATTTATTATTATTATTATTATTATTATTAAAGCCAAGGTAATACATAGACCCAGGCATTTTCCACTTTCCATAGAGAATGAAAGCTGCTGGGACACTGTGTGTGTTTGATGTGATCAGTTATAATCCAGTTATAATCTAGTTAGAATCTAGTTAGAATCCAGTTAGAATCCAATTATAATCCAGTTAAACCCTTTGCTCCAGCCCTTCCTGGGAATCAATAAAGATGACGCTAATGTTATACGAGACCCTCAGCTTCAATGTCTGCTGAATAGCCAATGTGCCACACACCCTTTATGGCTACTGACATTTACTAGAACAACTTCAGCAACTTTTTCTACAGTTTCTCTTCCCTCTGTCTCCCCTGCAGTGTTGCTGCCCAGACAATAATTTACTGGTCTAACTGGTAAAATACAAGCCAGGGCCACTTTTTACAAACTTACAAGCACCTTGCCAGAAAACTTGTAAGGACTAGTCCTCTGCCCACGGGCCACCTCCAATCGGCCTCCTCACTCTTAGCTATGAAGGTGAAATTGCCCTTTAAACTGTGAGTCTCAGTTCTCCCAAGAGACTTGTTTATCTTATTAGTTACAATTGTATTTCAGTGCAGGTGCTGAGTATTCTGGGCTCTCTGCCAAAAGCCTCCTTTTCAATTAACTTTCAGAAACTTTGTATCGTTTTCAGGTGTCAGTGCAGGCGATCGAAGAGAAAGTTGGGGCATTTCAGTAAGAAACCGGGACTGTGGACCGAGCTGTCAAATCGGGACTGTCACACACACAGCTGGGAGGTATAAAATTGCATCACAACTGCACCCCTGACATCACAGACCCCCCCCCCCTCCTCAGAAACTTGCCCCATCCCTGGCTGGTGTAAAATGAAAAGAAAAGTGTCACCTTGAGAAGCTTCTGTGAATTGTCCACTGAATTGTGACACAGGCGGGACTTTATTGCACAATGTGGGTCGACTTGAGACTCAGCTCATATGGATTTGCTTCATTTTCATGAGTGTCAGACATTTCTGCAAATCTGCACTACAATTCCCCATCCATTAGGTTTCATTGGGGGGAAAATTGGGGTTTTTTTTGCACAGGAAAATATGGTGCAAGAAAACAAGGTGGTGAAAAATCACCCACTGACTTCAATGTGATTGGGGCAATTTCAGCAACATTTTGCAATTTCACAAAGTTTCCCACAGCTTTGTAAATTGATCAGAAAAATGGGCCAGTTCTGCTCATCACTAATGTGATTTTCATATAGTGGTTTTGGTGTTTGCTCAGGGAATGAGCATCTCCATCAGCTCAATGCTGCCACTGCCACAGACCCAACGGCTTGTTGTCCTTCTAGTTGGCTTCCTAAAGGAAATATAAACCCTCAAAACCAACCAATGAAAACTCACTCTGATCTGATCTCACTTTATTTTTCTAGTTTTCAAGATAAAAGCAGATTTTACAGCTCTAATATAATGAGTCGGAAACATCGGTGCCACCTGCAGTTCTTCTGACTGGTCGCAGTGGGTATAAAATGAGAAGAGAATCATCCGACGTTTCAAGAATTTCCTCTGCTCACTAAATGATTTTTCTGCTGACTGTGACTGCACAGCAGGTGGCGCTGTTATTTCAAACCCATTGTGTTAGAAGTGTAAAAACCTGCGGGGGCACATTTACTAAGCTCGAGTGAAGGATTCGAAGTAAAAAAAATTTGAAGTTGTTTTTTTGGTTACTTCGACCATCGAATAGGCTACTACGACCTTCGACTACGACTTCGTTTTGAACGTTTCGAACTAAAAATCGTTCGACTGTTCGACCAT
Organism: Xenopus petersii; assembly: GCA_038501925.1. NCBI lineage: Eukaryota > Metazoa > Chordata > Amphibia > Anura > Pipidae > Xenopus > Xenopus petersii. The sequence goes on along the minus strand of CM076680.1, from coordinate 175,827,015 downwards.
TCGATAGTAGAAGTACTGTCTCTTTAAAAAAAACTTTGACTACCTACTTCACCACTTTAAACCTACCGAGGTACAATGTTAGCCTATGGGGACCTTCCCCATAAGTTTTCTAAGCTTTTTCTGATCGAAGAAAAATCGTTCGATCAAAGTATTTGCACAGAATCCTTTGAATTTGATATTCAAATTATTTAACTTCGAGGGTTAATTAACCCTCGATATTCGACCCTTAGTAAATGTGCCCCCAAGTGTCGACTCTTGTCATTGCATCGGTCAAGCCATATAAATTATAGTTATTGCCTCATGTCTCTGTGGAATTAAAAAATATTACGTTACAAAAACCCTGCTAATATCTTGAAGGTGTAAAAAAAAAAATAATGCACTTTAAAAATTGCTATTATTATTCAATAAACATTTTAAAGTGCTGATTCAGCAGTTATGTAAGCTACCTGCTCATTGGTTAGTGAACGGAACTGGAGGATAGAGTCCTGCAGCGGGTTGGGTACCCACGGGTTACCTGCAAAAACATGCAGTACCCTGCTGGTTGCAGGTAGAAGTTCCAGATGCGGGTATAGACGCGGGTCGGCGGTTCTGCGGGTCAGCGGTCGGGTCGCAGGTCTTTTCAATAGCGATTTTTACTCCTTTTTTCTGCTCACGCCTACTTCCGATGATGTCACTTCCAGTTTACAATAACAGCACTTTGTGATTCTTGATGGTCGGCGGGTTGCGGGTCTGGGTTGTGGATAAGGTACTTGTGGGTTGGGTCAGGTAGCTGGTCCAAGCGGGTAAGAATGCGGGTTGCGGGTCTGGGTTGCGGATTGCAGGTGTGGTTTCCAAAAAATGGACCTGCGCAGGACTCTACTGGAGCAAACTTTACACCTGTTACCTCATTACCCCAATAGAGTGCTAGCTCCCTGGATTATATTCAATTACCTCCTTCTTAACTTCCTCTTCATCTTCCAGAGTGAGTGCCGCCAGCTGCCTCGATCTCTGCTCCATTAAATTCACATATCGGATGGGATTTGATAAAGCTTCAATCACATCTACAAAAAGATAATCTGGTATGGGAATCCATTCCAAGCTCACATAACATATATATATATATATATATATATATATATATATATATAGTGAATAAAGTTCCCCCTCTTGTAAAATATAAGGATATTATAAGTTAGTGAGGAGTTCCATGACCACATAAAAGTACGAGGCCAAGTGTTTTTATACAGGTCATGGAACTCTGAGGTAACTTCTAATCTCCTCATATTTTTCAACTGGGGGAACTTTATTTATTATAATACACAAGTTTCAGTGTGTCATGTGACAGAAATGACATCACTAAGCTCTGATTATAAGGATATCATGTACAGACTATTAATGGTATTTGTATATTATATATACAGAGTGAGAGAGAGAGACACGAATACCCTGTAAATTATACCCTTGCTTAGTGATGTCATTGGTAATGAGTGTTTAGTGATGTCATATGTGTCACATGACTCTCTTGTGTATTATAATAAATAATGTATCTCCTATTGGACAATATGAAATCCCACAAGCTGTATAAAAGCTCTGCCTTAGGCCTCATGCCTGTAAATGTTCATGGGACACCTCTGTGACTTATAATATCCTTATATTTCACAACAGGGGGCACATTATTCCCTAGTTTGATCAGATAACCTTACAGCATGCATGCCCTTTGCCCCTGTATCAGTTCCGTAGATAACCTTCTGGGTAGCAAGTGATTATACTAGAAAACACAATATAAAGCAGATAACAAAACTGTTTCCATATAAAGTGATAATTCAATGTATGTGTAATGTAAACAAGTAGAGTATTAATGGTTAGTGCTGCTCACAAGAGACTGGGCACGTGGCTGTGACACACGGGTATTGGGCAAATATATGGGGCACTAGAGTAACAGGCACAGTATAGAGGCACCTGATTGTGGGACATGAAGTCATACAATGAAACAATAGAAATACCTGCAAATGTATCAGGAACATAATCCTTCACTTCTATATACACAAAGATCGCTGGCAGTGTCAGTGGAACATTCTTCTCATTTCTCAGGCAAATGTAGTGGAAACCTAGAAAAGTCACCCGGTTACCGTTGAGCAACAGATACAATAGTGATATTGTACATCTCCTTTATTATGTCAGTTCATACAATTATACAGAACATTGGATAGACAGATAGATAAATGATGGATAGATAATTGATAGATAAGAGATAGATAGATAGATAATAGATAATAGATAAATAGATAGATAAAATAGATAGATAGATAGATAGATAGATAGATAGATAGACAGATAGATAGACAGACAGACAGACAGACAGACAGACAGACAGACAGATAGATAGATAGATAGATAGATAGATGATAAATAATAAATAGATAGATAGATAGATAGATAGATAGACAGACAGACAGACAGACAGATAGATAGATAGATAATAGATAGATAGATAGATAGATAGATAGATAGATAGATAGATAGATAGATAATAGATAGATAGATAGATAGATAGATAGATAGATAGATAGATAGATAAATGATGGATAGATAATTGATAGATAAGAGACAGATAGATAGATAATAGATAATAGATAAATAGATAGATAAAATAGATAGATAATAGATAGATAGATAGATAGATAGATAGATAGATAGATAGATAGATAGATAGATAGATAATAGACAGACAGACAGACAGACAGATAGATAGATAGATAGATAGATAGATAGATAGATAGATAGACAGATAGATAGATAGATGATAAATAATAAATAGATAGATAGATAGATAGATAGATAGATAGATAGATAGACAGACAGACAGACAGACAGACAGACAGACAGATAGATAGATAGATAGATAGATAGATAGATAGATAATAGATAATAGATAAATAGATAGATAAAATAGATAGATAATAGATAGATAGATAGATAGATAGATAGATAGATAGATAGATAGATAATAGACAGACAGACAGACAGACAGATAGATAGATAGATAGATAGATAGATAGATAGACAGATAGATAGATGATAAATAATAAATAGATAGATAGATAGATAGATAGATAGATAATAGATAGATAGATAGATAGATGATAAATAATAAATAGATAGATAGATAGATAGATAGATAGATAGATAGATAGATAGATAGATAGATGATAGATCGATAGATAGATAGATAATAGATAGATAGATAGATAATAGATAGATAGATAGATAGATAGATAGATAGATAGATAGATAGATAGATAATAGATAGATAGATAATAGATAGATAAATAGATAGATAGATAGATAGATAGATAATAGATAGATAAATAGATAGATAGATAATAGATAGATAGATAGATAATAGATAGATAGATAGATAGATAGATAGATGATAGATAGATAGATAGATAGATAGATAGATAGATAGATAGATAGATAGATAGATAATAGATAGATAGATGTGTAGACGATGGATAGACGGACAGTGAATTGATGGATACATAGATGATAGACAATGGATAGATAGACAAACGTACAGATGGATGGACGTCTGTCTGTCTGTCTATCTATCCATTGTCTATCTATCATCTATGTATCCATCAATTCACTGTCACCTTTGTTTCATCTACAGATAAAAATTATGGTGTAACAAGAGTTTACATATGAATTGACATGTGAAAGAGACTACCTGGTCGGAGGGCTGGCACCGGTAACAGCCTATGGCCTATGAATTTGCCCCCTTCTTCATACGCAGCTATTCGGAGACACGCCAGAGAGGGTAACACCACCTGCACAAAGACAGCAAGAAGAACAATATTTAATAATCAGATGTTTAGTAAGAGGAGAACATTCTCGGCAGCTTGCTGATTGGTTGCAATGGTTTACTAGGCCTGGACCAAAACCAGAAGTTACACAAACACACACACATCTCTCTATATAAAATTCTCTAAAGGTCAAGTAGATGTCTGCACATTGGGGCTCAGTTATGAACACTTGGCAAATTGACAAAATGTACAATAATATCAAGTCACCAGCAGATGGCAATGGAAGACCATGTCAATATATTGTCCATAAATTCTTCCACTGCAACAGAACACAGTTAAACTAATAACAAGCACAATAGAATTAGTAGTAGGCCTGCTATGGCAAGCACACAGGCTCAAGATGTCAGCCTAATGGCAAAGTCTGGAGAAGATGAACATAGAAACCCCTGGGAAATAAATATTGGCTCACCCAGTTCAGCTGGTGCAGGGGCCCCAAAAGCCTCTCCCACAAATCATTTGATTATATACATTTCAACATAGGGTATCTAGTATAGGTCAATCTAAAAACAACTGGACTTGCTGAGTAATCAATGAAGATGTTTCACTACTCATCCGAGCAGCTTCTTCAGTTCAACTGACTGGTGTGGGAAGTTCTGGGCATATAAACTCTTCCACTAATCCATTTACAATGGCACATTGTAACTCTTCAGAGAGGTGACATCTGAAGAAACTCACAGACTGGGCCTTTGTCAAAACAGCAGCAACCAAGCCCAACAGGAACACCAATAGAAATAACCGCCCGGAGACACATAGTAGGCGAAACATAGTCATCCCATATGTAGCTGGAGTGTCAGAGAAACTCAGGAGGATTTTCAACAAACACCACGTCCCTGTGTTTTTCAAACCTAGCAACACACTGAGACAAAAACTGGTACACCCAAAGGATCCAACACCAAAAGAAAAACAAAGCAATGTGGTATACGGAGTCCAGTGTAGCGAGGAGAGCACAGATCTATACATCGGGGAGACAAAACAACTGCTCTCCAAGCGAATGGCTCAGCACAGGAGGGAGAACTCTACAGGGCAAAACTCAGCTCTTTCTACACCTAAAAGACAAGGGACACTCCTTTGAAGACAGCAAGGTCCAAATCTTGGATAAAGAAGACGCTGGTTTGAACGAGGCGTGAAAGAGGCGATTCATGTCAAGGTGGAGAGACCATCTCTTAACAGAGGGGGGGGGGCCTTCGACACCACCTGTCTGCTACATACAATGCTGGTCTAACGTTTGTACCCCGGCGGATTCAGAACACTTCACACATCCATTCATGTAACTCTCACAAGTAACAGCTGTATCTAGGAGTTGTATGACACATTGGATAATCCTATCACAACTACACAGAATCAACACCTCTTTGAGTTTCTTCAGATGTCACCTCTTTGAAGAGTTACAATGTGCCATTGTGATTGGATTAGTGGAAGAGTTTATATGCCCAGAACTTCCCACACCAGTCAGTTGTACTGAAGAAGCTGCTCGGATGAGTAGTGAAACGTCTTCATTGATTACTCAGCAAGTCCAGTTGTTTTTAGATTGACCTATACTAGATATACTATGACCTGGATGAATGAAAATCTTCATAGTCATATCTTATAGGGGGTTTCCTTTCCCAGCAGATGTATTAGAACTCACTCAAATAACTGATTCCAGTACAAACAAAATAACTGCCTTTTTTCAGTTGGGTGTCAGATATTCATTGACAGTTAGATCTAATATATCTTATAGGGGGGCTCCTTTTGCCTAGAAGATGTATTAGAGGTCACTCTATTAAACTCACCAGACAACATGTCTCTCTACATGCAGGATTTGTGCAAAAGGTAGTTATTTTATTTGTACTGGAATCAGTTATTTGAGTGACCTCTAATACATCTTCTAGGCAAAAGGAGCCCCCCTATAAGATATATTGGATCATTCATCTGACCCCAAGACAGAATAAAGAGAAACAGATGCTGAGAGAGGAATAGTGAACATAAACTTGATTATTTCAACATTGTAAACAATGTAGAATATTTAATTCTTATTTCAATATGATGAAGCTTATATTAAATTTTTCTTTTTCACAATAGTTCCCCTTTATATACATGTAGGGGATCAGACAAATCCTTCCCCTATTTTTCTGTCTGTGACATCATCCAGCCGAGTTATAGGAGGAGAGCTATCTGATTGGCTGGGTGACCCACTGCATCCTTGGGAGAGGGGCAGTGCCTGACCTCGAAGCCAAATGTAAAGGGTTTCCCACAGAGCTTATAAAGGGAATCCCTGCTGCAGCAGCCAGAGAGTATCAGATCTGTGGAGAGTGACAGTGCTTCTTAAAAGAAGTTTCCAGGAAGAAGAAGAAGGAAAGGCTGTGTTTTGTTCTGCTGGAGAAAGTATTTGAGCATTAGGGAGAGCCAGTTTCTATCGCCTGCCTGATACTTTGGCCACTGTGGGTTTCCCCAGGGTGAGGACAGGTCTTGCTCCTGTACCTGCCACATGGGAGTGGCTACTAATTTCAATGGGAAAGGTACCTTGGGGCAGGTAGCGCTACCTGGGGACATATGAGCTCTTGGGAAACGGACACTGAACTGACCCGATTTATTCTACATTTATCCACCCAGTGTGGGACTGTGGCATTGTGAGACTGTGCCAGGGGTTGATAGTCCACACAGGTTCCTCAGAGTAAAGTGATATTGTGTGATTTACATTTACAGTTATTAAATACGGTTTATATAAAGTTTATATTTGTTTTCTTGCAAACTGTGTGTGTTTTATTTTTTTAAGTGGAAATTCCCTGAGGTTTGCTCCTCAGTGTTCCCTAGGTGGAGGCTCTGTGCTGTAAATCCCAGCTCCCAGTACTTTTCATACGCAAAAGGGACTCAGGGCCCTGGATTGCCACGGGTGAATTGCTATTTAAAGAGACAGTAACCAAATTAAAGTTAGATATATAAATAAAAGGGTCACCTTTTTAAACACTATAGGTTCTTCTTCCCACACAGGGTTTACGGCATTTCCCTGAGACGTCTTTGTCTTAAAGGCTTTCCTCTTGGTATCAACAGGCAGGCCGAACATGTCCACCTCCACGTATGTGCCCACCTTTTTATCTGAAAGGAATTGCCCCGAAATGATCTGCAAACAGGAAATAATGTTTTCATTAATATGGGAGGAGCCTTAAAGGGGAAGTTTACTGTCACATTTAAATTAGTATTTGTTGATAGATTTATAACTGTTTACTTTGTCTTTATTTTTTATAGTTTTTCTATTGGAATATCAATGCAGTTTGTTGCCGGGGCACCTGACTCCTGCAGCAACAAGACTGTTCTATTTATTTTAACTGCATATCTTTTCTTTTGCAGCCCTACCCTTATTTATTGTCATTCTTACTTTCAAACTGCTGCCTTGTTACTATGGAAAGTATCCCCTAGCAACCTCCTAGCAATGTAAACCCAATGAGTGTATAGAAAAGATTTACCTTGACGGAGACGGTATTTGCGACAATTCCATCAACGGTGGTTTCGGTGAATGGATCAAAGTGTTTATCAGGTCTTCTCATAAACTCAGGTTTAAGCCTGAAGCCACATTTGCCATTATATTCGTACATTCCCATATTCAGCTGCATAGAGAGATCTGTAATGATGACACATTAACTGTGGAATTCTGGGGGAAAATGGGGGGAAATTGGATGTAATCCCGTTGTAGTCCAGGTGCTTTGGAATGGGTCTGGGGGGGCCACTTTATACCATCAGGGCAATCATTCAAATGGATAAGGGGGGTTTCCTTGTCCTTTAAATCATTCTCACTACACTAGTCAATTGATAGGGACTAGGGCAATGTCTTCTGATTACTGGACACACCTATAGGGGAGTCTGATTGATAAACAACAACTGACTTTGTTACCATATGACAAGTTTTGGGAATTCAGGAAATTGTAACCTTGGCTGAATAGTGACATAATGGAAGTCTTGCCCCCCGTGTCTCATGGGATGGGGGGTTTAGTCATTATGTGTCCAATTCCATCTGCATTGTCCTTTATATACAGTGCTACACAATATGTTGGCGCTGTATAAATACATGTTAATAATAATAATATATATTTCTTTATTCTGAGAGAACTTCCATGACACTAATCCATGTGCACCCCTCAGATTTAGGGCAATAACTCTCATACCCTTTCCTACATTTGTCACATGTCATTATAAATCCCCTCATTTCTGTAATTGTTTAGGAAAAAGGTCCTAAATCGAGGTCAAAGGACAAGAAACATGAAATCATAGACATTTTTCGATTCCTCGCTTTATTCACTCAGTTTAATAAGGAAAACTGTAAAATGCATCTTTTTCGTTGCAATTCTTCATGCCTCCGATTCCCCTCTTGTAGTTTAGACCATGCGAGGCCACACGGTATTTGCAGATTTCATTTGATATTCAAATTCAGTTGACAAAATATATTTATACAGTGGCAAACGTGTAATGTAATGTGTCTTTCAAGACAAGGAGCCTTTGTTTGATGATTATAATAAACTCTTCTCAGTTTCATTCCTTGAGGCTCTGAAATTCTCTAAGACGGAGGTTGGGATTGTCTTTCTCTCTCTCTGCAGAACAGCCACAACCTACACTTTCTGGGAATGGGGCCCAGCACATAGGAACCCCCACAGACTCGCAGGCAAGACCCAAGCACTGACTGCCACCAGCTGAAACACTAGGCCCTTTTCCTGCTTTTCGGGAGGCAGTAGTGAAGTTTAGCAGTTTAAGGGCCATGGAAAGTATTTAATACCTAAATCCTACAACTTTAGACCTGGGATCAGATATGGCAACCAATCAACAAGCTGCATTTACTAGACATTTGCTATGGGTTACTAGACCTGGCTCAACATTTGCCAATTCTGTAACGTTACCCAATTGGATAAAAAATCAAGCCCTAACTGCCAACTGCGATGTCAGGCAGCTTGTGTTGAATGGCATGTATCTAGTGTTACTGCTAAGTGTCAGCTGCCTACTCTTTCATTGTTTGACTTGGATATTCTGAATTTAGCTATTATTTTCTTCATTACTTTGATACTAAATGTGTGTGTGATAAATAAAAAGTATGTTGTCCAAGGGCTACATCAAGTCACATCATGGACTCAAGGGGGAAAGACTTTGGGATAGGAAAAGTAATGCATGTCCAGTAACTATAATTAGTGGGCCCCTGGCATATGCTCATTTACCAAATATTTCCATTACATTGTGAAACCACGGCACAGAATAGGGTTCCCTTCACTGTGACCCACCAGTGCCCTTGTCTAAGTAATGGTGGTCTGTCCAACATGAATACACGTCTGCTGAATGTTGGCAGCTGTGCATTCATAGGACATGCATTCAATTGCTCACAATAATCACCCCATGTGCCTTGGGCCTTGAAGATACCAGTGCAGGAATCACCCAATAGCAATAAGGCTCTTACCTATTGTTTGGAAGTTGAGAGCTACCAGCTGGCATCCGGCATTCCAAAAGACTTGAGGCATATAGTTTGATGAATCCACACGTGTTCCTTTTGGATAAATTCTGCTCAGCTGCATTTTATTATATCTGTGAGTATTGCTTTAAGAAAAATACACTTTGAAAGACATAAATGGAAACTATTGTAACCCTTGCAACAAGGAAATGTAAACAAATTAATTGCTCAGAATGTGCTTCACTAAATGTTTTACTAGTTTTCAAGTTATTAACAGTTTTACAGTGCCTCCTGCCTTTTAATTCTGACAAGCACAGTCCTAGAAAATGAATTCAGTCATCAGGCATTTCTCTGGGCAGATCTAAAGAAAGCAACATCATAAGACTTTCTGCTGCTCACTAATTTGATTTTCTCCCAATTGTGGTGGGTCAGCACAATCAAACAGTAGGTGGTTCTGTTCAAACTCATATTAGTAGTGTAACAGCAGATAAGATCTGTATTATATATGATATTAAGTAAGGCACTTGTTGCAAATAAAGAATTTTTGTAGATGCTGGATGAGCAAATCTGAAGACCTTCTGACATCTTATGAAGGTCCATTTAATACCATTGAATAAACCAGTGTTTGTTAAAATGTGAGGCCAGCCTTATCTATGAACCTATTACAGATCTGGTAAGTGCATACTTTGCTCCACTTGAGATCATTACAAATAGAAAGTGTTGGGAGATACATTCAAGTTCCTGCTCCACCTTTCTCTATAAAGACTATGTAGATACCTGAAGGCATTTCTAATCCCAGTTGTAATTGTGATTTTACGAAGTATGAAGTAGGGTCCATGGGTAACAAGTCTGAGAATTCCTGGAATATAGAACATATAGAATATATATTGCCCTCCATACGCTCTCAAGGAAAAGGATACTCCACAAATTCTACTGGAGACTTAGTCAGCTGCTCGAGCCCTTTGGTTTCCACAAATGAAGACATTTCAAAGCTCTTGTTTCGCTCTAGAAAAGATCACAATCATAATAATTCATCATTGTGTAGACATGGGGGCGAATGTAGAACAGATGCAAAGTGTAATCCAGGTCTAGCAATCAATCAGTAGTCTATTGCTTGAAAGCAAACATCTGATTGGTCACTGCAGGGTATTAGTCTTGGAATTAACTTGCACTTATTGTACCCAGACACACATACATTTATTCTTTATCTGCTGATCTGCAGGATCTTTTAAATACAAGGGCCAATGTATCAATTTAAACCAGACCATTTTGGTCAGATGCAACTCCCCCGGCAACCTGAAAGACAATGGAATTCTGAATTGATTAATAATAAGCCCTGCAGCATCAGCTTCAATGAGTCCACTGAGCATGTGCAGTGCCGCTGACACTCAGATAATGTCCTTAAAGATTCAAGATGGGGAGCTCTAGTGGTGTGCGGGCAGGAAAATCTTCACCCGACCCTAACCCACCCTTCCCAACCCGCACCTGGCACGACCCACCGTTATAGCCCCGCCCGCAGTGATGTCATAAAAGGGGCGGGAATGGGTCTATAAATTTAGGCACCAGAAACCGGCAGTGCTAGAAGAGCAGGAGAAGAGTCAACCTGGACCCGCCTGCGACCCGAAGACTTTGTGCAGAAGCCACATATCACTACTGAGCTCCTGTGCATAAGGCTTGGACCATTACTGCTCTAGACATGCTGAACCACTGGGCAGGTACAGTGATATATATATTTATATGAAATGGTCTGAAACTATTGTTCTTTGAGGTACTATTTGCTAATGTTATTTTTTATTACTCGTCTTTCCATTGAGGCCCTTCTCTATTCATATTCCTGCCTCACTTTGCATTCACTGGTTGGTTACTAGTTAAATAGGACCCTAGCAGCCAGATACCCAAACTGGAGAGCTCCTAAACAAAAACCTACGTAATAAAAAAATGAAGACCAAATGCAATTTGTCTCAGGACAGCACTCTCTATATCATATTAAAAATTAATTTAAAGATGGTCATCTGCTCAGCATGAAGAGTCCTGACTTTATTTAATGCATGACTAGAACTAGATCTCTGGCACCACTAGTATTATATAATGAATAAAGTACCTCCTCTTGTAAATTCTAAGGATATTATAAGTTACTGTGTTAAAAGGCTGTGTTGGAACTCGGAGGTAACTTCTAATATCCTCATATTTTGCAACAAGGGCTACTTTATTTATTATAACTCACAAGTTTCAGTGAGTCATGTGACTGAAACGACATCACTAGTCACCATTTATAAGGATATCATTTACAAAATATTCATGGCTTTTGTGTATTATATGAAAGTATTATATGATGAGGGCGGGCTTCCCGAAAAGCATTAAACACCTTTCTGGGGGCACTTTAACTATTATACAGGAGTTGAGCTGATCTAATAAGCTGCCGGCAGAGACCCTCATAGAGTCAATCTCTGGAGCTGCTCCTGGATTCCTGTGTGACTTCCACATGTATTATATACACTTCCTATAAACACTGATGCAGTAAAAATTATATACAGCCGTCCCAGCTCCCAGATATTATTCATTCTTAATGCACTTTATGCCTATGAATGATATGGAAGGGCATTGATCTATATGGGGCTTATTGTTCTGGCTTATTGTTCTGGGCTTATTCTGGTTCATTATCTCCCTGTTGAGTACCTACATGTTTGCCCTGTATTTTGTCTGTTCCATGGACTCACTTTTAGACGACTCAAATGACTCAAACTTGACCGGTTGGATATAGTTGACCAGATTGGACATTTCCTCCGTGGCACTGGCTTCTTTACCTGCTGTGCCCTGAAATAACATGGAAGTTCTGCGTTATATAAATATATCATTTTACAGTGGTGACTTATATACCCACAGTTACACGGCTGCCTGGCCTGATCACATACATGTAATGTGATGAAATGGCAATGAGTGGCACACGTGTAGCACCAACAGTCACGCCAAGGGGGCTGGGTTATTATTTCAGTACAAAGTTATAGAATATACAGACAAAACACATCATTGCATTAATTACAATGATTGGGATGAAAGAAAAAGCAAATGTATTACAGTATTATTCATAGGAAATAACAGACAGGGAGTAAACAAAAATGCCAACAAAATAAAATAAAACTCGGATCCCTATTAGTACTGAGTGGGCAATAACATTTGTAAGGCAAGGGTCACACAGTAGCAGATTTAGGAAGTTTTTATGGGGTATCAGGGGATTTTTGCACTAAACCTCACAAACTTGAATAAGAGTTTCAGAAACTTGAATGTTCAATATTTAGAAAGCACGAAAAAAACGTGAAAAGCACAAATGTAAACAATTGGCATCTAACAGCTCAGCAACTTCAAGAAGTCAATGGCAATTGTCGTTGGCAAAATTCAAGCAATTTCTTCTATTTTTTTTTATAAAGCTGGTTATTAAAAAATGCTGCATAGAATGTGATTTTGCTGCCTTTGAGTTTATCTTCTAAGATTTTCAAATGAATAAAAAATAAAATTTGGAATTTTGACAAATATGTCCACAGTTTTGCCAACAGAGAAAGTCCCAGCTGCTCCGCCTGCTCTGCTGTGTTTGTACTTACCCATTAGCATGCATGCAATGCACATTTTGGGATCAGAATCTGACCCCTTTCGTTTGGCAAAAAATTTGTGAAACTGAGAAAATTCGTCTATGGGCAACAACTTTTTTTTTGATGCGAGACAAATTGTGCAGGCAAATTTTTGAAGCACAACAAATTGTTTTCACCCAGAGTCTATAGGTGTCATTTTCGCAGCAAAACTTGGTGAAAAATTTCTCTCATCATTAAAACCCTTAGTTTGGTGTTTTTGTGCCAAAAATTCACCCTGTGGAGTGTGAGCTCTTAAGGGCCAAAGCATTGCCAGTGAACACACCTGTGCACATTAATTTTAGTGCCCCTGGGGCCTCCCCAGCACACAACTCCACTGCCCCACCCCCCTCTGCTGCTGCCCCCACTGCATTACTCTGATATGTCCAGGACTGTGAGGCCCGGAGGTTTTCTTCAGGGTCCGGCCCTGGTTAAAGGACAAGGAAACCTAAGATCACAGGTTGTGCCAAGATGTCATCGTGCCCACCCACAGTCATATTAGTCACTCACCCCCTACATTAAAATATACCACAAAAACAAAGAATGAATCTTTATTTTACCTCTGTGGTGAAATAAATGAAATTTGTGGTTATCGTGTGGTTTCACCGGTAGATGGCAGTCAAGTCATAATTCCCAATATCTTGTCACTCCTCTTAGTGCAAGTGATAATATTGATAATAATAAAACAGAACAGAGGGAGCTTTCAATCTTGCTGCTTAACTGTAAATTCCCCAGAAAAGCCAAAGTAATATCTTTGCATCAAGGCATTTCCTTTCTATGGGAGAATAATTCAGATAAATACAGGGAGGCCACTTGCACTCTATCACCATTAAGATCAGCTCCAGTTTTCAGCAAGGGAACTTCTGTTAAATCTTTAATGACATCAGACAGGCAATGTAAGTAATACTCACTATGTAATGGGCTCCTGCCTTGCTGCACACTTGCTCATTTGTAATTAAGGGCTCGTTATGGGAAGCTTTATTCTAAGCAAAGGAAACAGTCCAGAGGATGGGGGAGGGCTACCTGCCTGTCGGTTCCTATGAGTTAAAACTTTTATTGCCTTACAGAACCTTCCAGGCTTCCCCTCTACTCTCTAAATGATGTCAGGATCCACAATGAGGCAACGCATGGTACATTGGATCAGAACATCTAGATAAGTGCCACTTACTGGATCCTTCCATGGGCACAATGCGTCATTTAGACCCATCAACATGTAAGATAAAACCTATCCAATAAGCTTACCTCATCCATAGACGATTTTTTACAGTCATCATCGTCATCATCGTCTTCTTCTTCACTTTCAATTTCTGCTTCGCCTGGAAATGAAGAGGAAAATCAGATTCATCAGCAATTGTTCCCTATGACAGCAAACCTACCAGGACATATAAAGGGTAGGTACCTCTCCCCATGCCGTTGCCCAAATAATGGCGTCAAAGAACAGGACACAAGCTGTACCCCCTAGTTCCAGCCCTCACTTCCCACTGCAAAATAATGGCGCTTAAATAGGGTGAAAACCCAAAAATAAAATGTCTAATTCTAAGCAATATTCCAATTTACAATATAATAATACTGTTTCCAGTACCAATTATGTTATAAAATAAGTTGTAATGAATGCAAATTGGAAAGTGTTGGAATTACGTGTTTTTCAGTAGGCAAAATGTTTGGGTTTACATCCCCTTTAAGTACAGGATGTGAAATACAATTGATGCACCAGACATTGCAAGTAAGTCAAACAGTAATACACTATATATTGTGGCATATTTAACATAAAATACATTTATAACATCATATACACACATAAATACATACAAGCAGGCACCTTACTCTCTCAGCAAATCAGTAAGCCGCAATAATAACTGATCATTAAGCACCGATTATAACTGACCATTAAGCACTGTATTATATAGTGAATAAAGTACCCCCTCTTGTAAAATATAAGAATATTATAAGTCACCGAGGAGTTTCATGACCATATAAAAACTTGAGTTATGGAACTCCGAGGTAACTTCTAATATCCTCATATTTTACAACTGGGGGTACTTTATTTATTATAATACACAAGTTTCAGTGAGTCATGTGACAGGAATGACTTTAGAACTCACCGTTTATAACTGATGACATCAGAACTCACCGTTTATAAGGATTTAATTTACAAACTATTCATAGCTTTGTGTATTATAAGAATATTATTTACAAGATATTTGTGGCTCTTGTGAATGACTAGACAGGTCCTGGTTCCATCATTATTATTGTACATTCTAGAACATTATTATTATTATTGTACATTCTAGAACATTATTATTATTGTACATTCTAAAACATTATTATTATTATTGTACATTCTAGAACATTATTATTATTGTAAATTCTAAAACATTACTATTGAACATTCTAGAACATTATTATTATTGTACATTCTAGAACATTATTATTATTGTACATTCTAGAACATTACTTTTTTTGTACATTCTAGAACATTATTATTATTGCACATTCTAGAACATTATTTTTATTGTACATTCTAGAACATTATTATTATTATTGTACATAATGAGTCTAGAGAGGGATCCAGTTCCAGTCATGGTAGGTACAACCTGTATAACAGCAATATATACAGTATAATATCTCCAGCATTACAATGATTAAGGATGTAGCGAACGTCGGAAAAAAAGTTCGCGAACATATTCGCGAACTTGCGCAAAAATGCGAGCGGTTCGCGAACGGTTCGCGAACCCCATAGACTTCAATGGGAAGGCGAACTTTAACATCTAAAAAAGACATTTCTGGCCAGAAAAATGATTTTAAAGTTGTTTAAAGGGTGCAACGACCTGGACAGTGGCATGCCAGAGGGGGATCAAGGGCAAAAATGTATCTGAAAAATCTGCCTGTGTGTGCTTGGAAGAGATAGTGTAGGGGGAGAGCTGTTAGTGATTTCAGGGACAGATGATAGTAAGTTTGCTGGCTAGTAATCTGCTTGATACTGCTCTGTATTGGAACAAAAAAATAAATAAAAGCAGTCCTTACAAGGACTACTGTTATTGCAGCAGTCAGCAGATGAGATCAGAAGCAGGACAGCTGCCCACTGCAGCTACATACAGAGCACTGCAGTAGAAGGTAGATTACTAGCCAGCAAAGCTACCTAAGCTTAAATGTCCCTCAAACCCCTGCAGACTTCTGTCCCTCCAATAACAGAGCAGTATCAAAACGATTACTAGCCAGCAAACTTTCAACTGTCCCTGAAATCACTAACAGGCAGCAGCTCTCTCCCTACACTATCTCTTCAGCACACACAGGCAGAGTGAAAAAAAGCTGCAGGGCTTCGGTTTTTATAGGGAAGGGGAGTGGTCCAGGGGAGAGCTTCCTGATTGGCTGCCATGTACCTGCTGGTCTGGGGTGAGAGGGCAAAAAAAAGCGCCAACAATGGCGAACCCAAAATGGCGAACGTCGCGCGACGTTCGCGAACTTCCGGCGAGCGCGAACACCCGATGTTCGCGCGAACAAGTTCGCCGGCGAACAGTTCGCGCCATCCCTAACAATGATATATTCATGTTAAGCACCCACAGATATTGCTCTGTATTCCCCCTGGAGTTGTACCTCTGACTTGTAAGGGAATATTATGGGAAAGCTTTGCTGCTGAACACATTCAAATCCGGAGTTACTGTCAGCTAATTGATCTCAATGTGTTTAACTGAGAGTAACACGCTTTATAAATATAAATCTTCAGCCTTATTATTTCTCACAAGAAATGCCTTGTAGCTCCATTAACTAATTAGCACTCACTGATATTTGATCTCTCTCATCAGATATCAGCACAGCTCCCCCCATACATCACAACAGAAAGCTCCCCCCACCTATACATTACAATATGAAGCCTCCCCCACCTATAAATCACAATATGAAGTTTTCTCTCTATACATTACAATATGAAGCTTCTCTCTATACATTACAATATGAGGTTTTCTCTCTATACATCACAATATGAAGCTTCTCTATATACATTACAATATGAAGCTTTCTCTCTATACATCACAATATGAAGCTTCTCTATATACATTACAATATGAAGATTTTGCTCTATACATTACAATATGAGGTTTTCTCTCTATACATTACAATATGAAGCTTTCTCTCTATACATTACAATATGAAGCTTCTCTCTATACATTACAATATGAGGTTTTCTCTCTATACATCACAATATGAAGCTTCTCTATATACATTACAATATGAAGCTTCTCTCTATACATTACAATATGAAGATTTTGCTCTATACATTACAATATGAAGTTTTCTCTCTATACATTACAATATGAAGCTTCTCTAAATACATTACAATATGAAGCTTTCTCTCTATACATTACAATATGAAGCTTCTCTCTATACATTACAATATGAGGTTTTCTCTCTATACATCACAATATGAAGCTTCTCTATATACATTACAATATGAGGTTTTCTCTCTATACATCACAATATGAAGCTTCTCTATATACATTACAATATGAAGCTTCTCTCTATACATTACAATATGAAGTTTTCTCTCTATACATTACAATATGAAGCTTCTCTATATACATTACAATATGAAGCTTTCTCTCTATACATCACAATATGAAGCTTCTCTCTATACATTACAATATGAAGATTTTGCTCTATACATTACAATATGAAGCTTTCTCTCTATACATCACAATATGAAGCTTCTCTCTATACATTACAATATGAAGCTTCTCTCTATACATTACAATATGAAGCTTTCTCTCTATACATCACAATATGAAGCTTCTCTCTATACATTACAATATGAAGCTTCTCTCTATACATTACAATATGAAGCTTTCTCTCTATACATCACAATATGAAGCTTCTCTCTATACATTACAATATGAGGTTTTCTCTCTATACATCACAATATGAAGCTTCTCTCTATACATTACAATATGAAGATTTTGCTCTATACATTACAATATGAAGTTTTCTCTATATACATTACAATATGAAGCTTCTCTCTATACATTACAATATGAGGTTTTCTCTCTATACATCACAATATGAAGTTTTCTCTCTATACATTACAATATGAAGTTTTCTCTATATACATTACAATATGAAGCTTCTCTATATACATTACAATATGAAGCTTTGTCATAGAGGGAAGGGCATCATTTATTCTGTTTAAAGGAGCAGCAGGACAACAGTGCAACGACCTCCCACTCCTCAGCCCCATACAATATAATCCACCTGTTTATTTCAATGTATCAGTCTGATTTGTATCCACCTCCTGATTGTACTTTGTTCCCTCTGCCGCTCTGTCCCCAATTCTAAATACATTTCCCATGGTGAGAAAAGGGGACTGAATAAAGACACTGAAAAAAGACGTTTGTATTGTTATTGAATAGTCTCCAGCCTTTATTTTTAGCTGAGATTATTGGGGCAGCCATTGCACATTCAGTAACAACTTGTATTGTGTGTAATTAAACACTCACTTATTGAACTCCTTCTATAAACAGACAGGAACGTGTGGCCCCATTTGCATGTCACGCTGCCCCCCCTCTCTTTATTTTTATTATTAGGGAGCCGCGTAATTGCACCGGGTGATACATGGGCCCTATACACATTTTCCCATTGCAATATATTCAATTCAATATATTCAATTCATTTGGCCCCTATCAGAGGATTAATAGGCCAGAAACTCTCATGAACTGGCAACATCAGCAAAAGAATGTTCTGGAGAAATATGAAAAAAGAAGATTTCGATTAAATAGTCAGAAATATGTCGCATTAGTATAAATCCCCTAAAGTATAACATTATGTCTAGGGTGGGTTTTATATGTGGTTTGTAACGTAGAATCATTTTGTTTGCTTAATCCTCCAATTAATTCATCCAACTCTGTCCAATGACCTCCCTCTTTCTCTGCCCAACCTTCTGTGCCCCTCCATCACCCCACGCCCATTGCCCAATAGCCCAATTCCCAGCAGACTCTTATGTGTCTTTATGTAGCCACACATCAGCGTGTACAACTGGCCTCTGGCCCTGCTATGGCCTCTGTTTTCTGAGGAGTTGTGGAAGAACAATTCCCAGCATTCTCAGCTAGACTGGAGGCTCCTGCCATGAGACCAAACAAGAACACTCATTTGGTGGCAGTTTAACAATAGCGGTTGTATATTTGAAGTGGGAATTCAGGGCTTTTTGTGCAGGGTAGGTTGAGCCTTACTCTTTATACTAATGATCCCAGGGGTGGAAGTATCACATCTGAGACCCCACGACCTGACCGGTATCAGCCGTGACTAGCAAGCAGAAATAAAGGCATTACACAGCATTGCAACCTGCTAAATGTATTACTAATGGAAGTGAGAAGTGAGTAATTAGCAACATCCCCCTAAAAGATCATTATTAACCATTATCTCTTTCATATTACTTTTCTTCTCTGATATCCATTTGCTTCCATTAAGAACTGCATGGGTAACTCTTTACCTGCCAGATCCCAACTGGGAGTGAAAACATGGGAGTGTCAGGATCAGCCGGGACTCGAACTCTGGTTTACACTGTCCAGGACTCTTGCACTTACCGAGTTCTCCACCCACCTGTGTTTCCTATTCCCAATCACCTTTCCTTTATAAAACTTGCCCTTAGCTTTGCTCAGGGCTGAGTCATTGAATGTATTTTGTTTGTTCCTGGATGACCTGAGTTCCTTGTTCTTGTATTCCTTAAAATTCTTGTTCCAGTGTTCTTGTTACAGAATTCCTTGCCCTTCTGATATCCTGGTAATGACTTTGTATTGACCTTATATTTGATTTTTGGCCTGTTCCTGTTATCTTCTGTTGCCATTAAACCTGCAATTCAATTTGGCATCTCCAATTGTTTATGGCTCTCCCCCTGGGCTTCCACCATACCTACTTCCAAGTGTGAGACTAACTCCTGTTACAGCTGCTTCCCACTGTGAACGTTACGGGGGGGGGGGCATATATTATATTTGTGTTGTATATTTATATGAATTATGTTAGGGAGCTGCCATACCCACTTAGTAGATAATTTCTCATTATATTGTACAGTTCTAACCATTGTTCTCTCCACATTGGATCCACACTCTGATCACTTGCAGAAGCCCAAGGGAAGAAGACTAGAGTTTCTCTTATAACCCTTCCCTTTGCTTCTCACCATAATACATTTTAAATTTAAAGACACAAAGAATGATGAGATCCTTTACTATAAGTCCTGCCCGATGACTGCCCAACCCTACATACGTTATGCATTCTACTTATCCGGTGCAGCACTGGGCCCATAATGATTCTGGCAGAGTGCCCATGCCCTGGAGAACTTACAATATGAGGCGGGTGGGATGTAATAAAATGATTATAGGCCAAGCACCCCATAGCATAATAAACAATCTGCTGATTATTCATTATTGCAAATTGCCTACAGGACCCTACGGATTAGAATTAAAGGTACTGAACTACTAGTCCCCAGATTTGATCAATTAATTGAGCCAACCCTATTTCCTCAATACACATTTATTTTAGTGGGTTTATCCTCTAAACACTAAGCCTTCTCTTCCACTGAATTCCTACAAAAGTTCTCCATGCCAGAGACAGGCACCTTCAACAAGTAAGCACCTACTGCACCTCCCAGCATTCCTCCCAGCAATCCTCCAACATCTCAGCTTATGTAAAGATCTGGAAAGCCATTTTCCCTCTATTATGTTAAAGCTTAGACTTTATGTTTATAGTAGCAGTTACAGGGAAAATATAGACAAGTAATTCATATACTCTCCATGGCTGACACATACAGGCAACTAAGCAGCCAAGTGATCCATTCACATTTATTCAGGAACTTCAGTACCATCTCTGGTAGATGGAAGATCTCTCAGTAGGTCTTTCCAGCTGACACAAGGTCACCCACTCTGATTAGAAGAAAAGAGGTTCCAGCTAAATATTGGAAAGGGGTTTGTTACAATGAGAGCTGTGAAGATGTGGAATTGTCTCCCTGAATCAGTTGTACAGGCTGATACATTAGATAGGTACAAGGAAGGGTCGGATGCTTTATTCACCAGTAGCTCCTCCCAGCAGACAGGAGGGAGCAAATGAGATTAGAGGAGGGAAAGGGGTGTTACAGGGAGAGCTGGGAAGTGATTCAGTGGTACAGGCTGATACATTAGATAGGTACAAGGAAGGGTCGGATGCTTTATTCACCAGTAGCTCCTCCCAGCAGACAGGAGGGAGCCAATGAGATTAGAGGAGGGAAAGGGGTGTTACAGGGAGAGCTGGGAAGTGAATCAGTTGTACAGGCTGATACATTAGATAGGTACAAGGAAGGGTCGGATGCTTTATTCACCAGTAGCTCCTCCCAGCAGACAGGAGGGAGCCAATGAGATTAGAGGAGGGAAAGGGGTGTTACAGGGAGAGCTGGGAAGTGATTCAGTGGTACAGGCTGATACATTAGATAGGTACAAGGAAGGGTCGGATGCTTTATTCACCAGTAGCTCCTCCCAGCAGACAGGAGGGAGCCAATGAGATTAGAGGAGGGAAAGGGGTGTTACAGGGAGAGCTGGGAAGTGAATCAGGGGTACAGGCTGATACATTAGATAGGTATAAGGAAGGGTCGGATGCTTTATTCACCAGTAGCTCCTCCCAGCAGACAGGAGGGAGCCAATGAGATTAGAGGAGGGAAAGGGGTGTTACAGGGAGAGCTGGGAAGTGAATCAGGGGTACAGGCTGATACATTAGATAGGTACAAGGAAGGGTCGGATGCTTTATTCACCAGTAGCTCCTCCCAGCAGACAGGAGGGAGCCAATGAGATTAGAGCAGGGAAAGGGGTGTTACAGGGAGAGCTGGGAAGTGAATCAGGGGTACAGGCTGATACATTAGATAGGTATAAGAAGGGGTTGGATGGTGTTGCATTTTGGAATCAGGAAGGAATTTTTTCTCCTCTGAGGCATATTGGAGAGGGTTCAGAAGGGTTTTTCGCCTTCCTCTGGATCAACTGGCAGTTAGGCAGGTTATATATATAGATTTACGGTTGAACTTGATGGAGGTGTGTCTTTTTTCAACCTAACTTACTATGTTACTATGTTATGAAGTAGATACAGATGGTTGGTCCATCCATTATGATTGCTGACATGCAGTTAACTCCCATTACTTTCAATGGTTCATGCCATTCCTTGGCCAACACCAGGCATGTCTCAGTCTTATACAACAATGAACAACGATTGATTCAAATGAGTCTGCTGACACTCACCAATTTTGCCACAGCTATAGGAAGATGCCAAAGTCGAATAAGAAAATACTTTGGTCAATATGTTTCTACTAGCCCCAATGTAACCCAAACAGTAACTTCACCTCTTCTGGTATAGCACCTGAGCTGCACCTTCACCAAATTAAAAGTATTTGTCCTGCGGCTCTCCCATTTCTCAACAGAAGCCAACGTTTAAGGACATGATCATTATCCTTTCATTTGTTTGCATGGCAACAACAAGATAAGACACTGCTTTAAGGCGGAATTTGATATTTGGTTTCCTATTTGTAGAGTGACATCAATAAATACTCCCATTTGTCATGCCAGATGATATATTAAACATACAGGGGTACAGCTCACCCATGTCTCATTTGCAACATTCCTTTGCCAAAAATCAAGTATAAAGGAATATACCGATCACTCCCAATACACTGTGCTCCTGCCTAGTGGGCCCTGCTTTTCATTCTAAAGGGACAGGAATAAGCAGACACAGACACAAGTAATGTCACAGCAAATTTCTTCAATTCTAAAGAGAATTAAGAGAAAAATGGAATGAACATTTTCCAGCTCATTATAGAGGGGAATAAAATGGGAGTTTTTGTTGAAAGCTGGTCCTTTCCCCCCTTTATTGAAATCTATTACTAAGCTGCTGTACAGTAAGTACATTGTAATCATGGATTATTAACAAAATACTGCTGCTCCCTATGTAATAGGTAAATCATCAGCTGAACATTTTAGCTGAAATATGAGACGGCTAACCTTAACCCACAGCCATGGGAACATGACAAGGTCAATATTCTTACGTATCAAGGCAAGAATCAGTTTTAATGATTTTTTTTCTCTGCATTATTTGTCACAGCCAAAATAAACTGACGGAAGGGATTAAATGAAATGTGAATAATGATGTAATTAACTCAAGAGAAGAAAACAGTGGTGTAATGTTTGCAGATATAGAAGTATTGTGTAAGAAATGAATGGCACGGTGTTTGCTGTCAGTGAGAGTAAAACTAGATGTGTAAATGGTAAATGCATTTCAGTACTGGTATCAGACCTGTTATCCAGAATACTTGGGCCCTGGGGTTTTCTAGATAACAGATCTTTTTCTAATTTGGATCTGCATACCTTCATCCACTTGAAATTCATGTAAACATGAAATAAAGCCAATAGGCTGGTTCTGCTTCCAATAAGGATTAATTATATCTTAGTTGGGATCAAGTACAAGCGACTGTTTTATTATTACACAGAAAAAGAAAATCAGTTTTAAAAATTTGGATAAAATTGAATATAAGGGCAGGTGGCCTTTCCGTAATCGTAAGCTTTCTGAATAAAGGGTTTCCGGATAACGGATCCTATACCTGTACAAATAACAACCTAGTAGTTTGTCACTAACAGATTACATGAGTCAGTTATCTGATATACCACCTATTTGTGTGAAGTCTATAATGCAATGGTATAATATATAGAAGCCCCACAATGTTTTGGGGAAACAGATCAGCAACTCTACAAATGCTAAGAATTGGGCTGAGGTCCAACACAGGGGCCAATCCATGTGCCAGAAAGGGTTTATTATATTCTCACCGGCTCCAGGAGACGACGGCTCAAACACACTGGAGGTGTCACTGCACGTGTTGGACGCCTGCTCCGTCAGCTTCTTCTTCCCACTCCTGTCGGACGACTTGTGGGATTTCTTTTTATTCTTTATGAGGATTTTATATTTTAAGTCCATGGGGCTTGGAAGAGGGACTCCAGAATCAAGCTGGAAGGAAAACACAAAACCATGGGAATGGAGGGGGGGAAATTATGTCCGCATAAAATATTCAGCACTTGGAGCTTCTGTGCTCCTTAAAAAGATTTTGCAATATTTATGGAATTAAAAGTTAAGGTTGTAGGATAGTGCAATGTCTACAAATAGAATGGGATCTGTTACCCATCTCTCTATAATAAAAAGACATTTACAAGCCTGGGAGTGCAAGTGAAAGATCATTTAACGTTGGCCGCACTAAATTCAAAGGCCATGGTCTGTGGCTATTCAAACAATACCCAACGTAGTGGGCAAAGTGCAAACAAATGCCAGATTCCAGTCTTTGCACTTTGCACGGGGCACTGAAAATGAGTGGACGAAAAAACAGCTTTGCTTTGATTTTTAAATGTCTGGTTTGTACTCCACATCCACTCAAATGAACCTTGAGCCAGAAAGCAAGGGTTCAAAAACGTACCTATACTGTAATCAGGCCCGGATTTGTGGAAAGGCCACCTAGGCCCGGGCCTAGGGCGGCAAGATTTTAGGGGGACGGCATGCTGCCCAACCACACCCACATTGGTTCAAAAACACCGGGGATGCTCGGGAGATACAATAATTTTTTACATTTCCCGTGCGCCAATCCCCATTACTTCGGTCAAGATGATGACGAATAAAGGGGAGGGGACATGGGCGACGAACGGCAGTGGGCCTAGGGGCGCCAACTATGTAAATCCGGCCCTGACTGTAATTAGAAATGACTAATAGAAATAACTAAGTTATATATATTTTTTATATTTTTGAAATTCAGCATTCTCAAGAGCTCAGAGTGCTCTTCTAAGTACTTTTACAATTCACGTTTTCTAGTTTTTAAAATATGAGTAATTTTGTGCTGCTAATATAATGAATTTGAAACAAGAAGAGCACAAACTGCTACAAAAGTAAAAGGAATTGTCCTGTGATGTTGCTCTGCTTAGACAATGAAGTTAGTGAGCATGAGAAAGTCACCTGATATTTCTCTCTAAGCTAAAGAACAGCACAAAATGTTCCTTTTTGGACAAAATGTATTTCATATTAATTAATGGATCTTCCATGCAGAGACTAATCTTTATAACTTTCCGGCTCTCATCTGGATGCCCTTTGTGCTCTTGAAATATCTAATTATGAAAAAAATGTATTTGTACAAGTAGTCATATCTGCCCTTAAAGGGAAACTATTAATACTGTAAAGAATGTTTTCCTTCTTTTACAAATAGTCTTTCTTATTTATTTTTTTTTACAGGTGTTTCATATATAATAATTTGTTGGCTAGCTCTCAACAATCTGGACAAGAGCTTGACTTTTAGCTTGCTTTTCAAATAACTCAAAGATCTTACAGTCATTTATCAGCTTAGTGGTTTTTCTCTGGACTTTCTGTTTTAATAGAGAACAAAAGTGCTCAGTATATTGAGCATAGGACAACCTCCAGTGAACCTATACCCTTGTAATACAACACAGTAACATGCTGCCTCTCTCTTGCTGACTTTATGGATGAAATCTTATCTTAAAAGAATGAACTTGAATTCTCTTACTGGGTACTTTTCTAGTACATCTGTCAGAAGTCCATCTCCAAATATTTGCTTGCAGTACTCCGCCATCTTTTCCTGTTGTTTTGGCCTGAAGCAGAAAAACAGTGCCAACGGTGTTAGATTATAGTAGTTATCAAACTTTTAAAGCAGTGACTATTACAATAATTTAGAGTGTACAGAACCCAAGGTACAAAAGAATTGTACTGAAAACGATTTATGTTTGTGCCAAGCAAGAGGTTAAAAACAAATATGCACACCCACAGAGGAATTTAACTGTACTGCTTGTAAGAGGGGTTAAAATGTGTGTGGCTACGGAATGTTGCCATGTTAGAAAGTTTACTGCAAGAGGAGTTAATCTATAATGTATAATGGTTAAATATTTTCAAATCACCACAAGATTCTGGAAGGAAGTGGTCCTACAGTGTTAATTAAGATGGAGGTGAATGCCCAGAAGTTTTGGCCCAAGACAATTTGGCTGATGTGGGAACATTTAATGAAACCTTGGGCCAGAGGATAGCCATCACTAAGGTAAAGGACACTATTATCAGAACTACTTTGATAGGCCTATAAGTCCATTTGCTTTATGGAGCTCACCTGAGTGGGTGAGAGAGATAGGAGAAGGTATGTTGGCTGAGCAGCTGAAGCTCCACCAGGGAAAAATGAACTGTCAGCACCCAGGAGGAAAGGCTTAGGAGGGTGGGCTGTAGCAAGGCACAACTGAAAGAACTGGGTGAGGTTGTGAAGTTGACTGTGGATGTCATTCTTCCTAAGTCATCAACAAGTCCTCTGTGGACCAAATTTCATTCACAATGAAATTTCTTGCTTGTAACATTCATGTTGACAAAGAATTAATTTGGCATTTATCCAGTTTTGTTAGGTACCCTGGGGACACCCAAATGTTAGGTACCCCCAAAGATCTCTCAGGAGGACAGTATTACACTGGTACGGAGCTCTGTTTGTCAAGAGTCTTTGGTGCCTACAGTAGCAACATCCCTGTCTAATAATAAAAATAATAATGGCAGCTAGTATACTACATCCACAGTTCAGCTTTAGGAACCAGTAAACTGAATTCAGTTTACAGAGGAGCCATTAAATGAAGGAGACAAGCTTGTGTGTGTTTGAACTGCACAATTGCCATCCCACTCTTACAGTTACAGTTTAACAACAGCTTAAGGGCAACTGGTTGGCTTTTAGATCAGAAAAGATACAATTAAACATTCAATTCCTTTCTACTTCGATCCCTTTGCTTTATGTGAGTTGCATCATCTGTGAGAGAATTCTAATTAGTGTTGTACCACTCTCCAATTCACGCCATATGTTTCTATACACCTATGCTCCAACGCTCAGTCTTTCCATGTCCTTCTCAACTCAACATCATGTATGTTGCAATTCTACCTGTAAATACAAAATGCCAATAGTGGTTAAGCCAATGCTTTGATCGTATATTTAGTCCTTATGAGGGTATAGTTTTAAAGGCTAAAGAGATGTCTAAAACAAGTGTTATTTTTGGCTATTTGATTGGTTGCTGACCTTGTAATTAAATTGAAAAGCTGTCATCATTGAATCTAGGGGGCTATACTCCTTTAGCTGCACGTATAAGGCCCCAGAGACACTTCTGAATGTTGCACTAGAGTCTTTTTAGTTGGAGATTAGCATTTTCATACTTTGAGTGAAAGCAGCAGGAATAACGGAGCAACATGCTGACAAATTCATGAATATTCACCCAACTGCCGGCTGGTCTGACAGAGCATGTACGTCCATTATAAAAACTGACAGGGATTGGCTCAGGGTCAAGGAAACATGCGTCGGCCTTTTGAACCTCCTTCTGACCGTATGTAGCTGGGGGAGGCAGCTGCGGAAATTAGATTTGACAAAATCCTCTAGAGAAGAGCTAAGTATCGGTAGCTGTAAAAATGGCTTCCTGGGACATTACAGATGGATGAGAATAATTGTGCAGCGACACAGAGGAACTTATTCAAGCCCTGCAGTTCTTGTGATGCCAAAACAAATGATGGAAATGACATGAGAGAAGAGTCCCAAGTGTCACAGAATGAAGGGATGTAACCTAGTTTTCTGAGGCAGCTCTCTGCTAACTTCAAGTCTTATTGCTGAACAGAAGGTTTTGCCCAATGGGAAGAACACAGCAGATGGATGAAGACTAGAATGTTTTCCAAATATAATTTAACTCCTTTAATACTACTGAGGGACATGTGACAGAATCACAAAACAGAAATGGGAATTTTCAATGTATTAAGCACTAAAGTGGAGCTCAATGGCTTTGCAGTTTAAAACACATAATAAGGTACTAAAAACAGAAGAACTGCAAAAAGAAATTCGTTTTTTAGATAAATCCTTCAATCTTCAAATGATATCCATGGGCTTTCTTCATGTGTAGCAAAAGATCATTTCTCACTCAATTCAGCTTGACAGTTACATTTGAATGATTGCTCCTACTGGTCCTAGAGAGTTCTTCAACTGAGATGGGATACAGAGGAAACACTTGAAAGCCTAAGACTGAAAGTGTCAGGAAAATATACAAGTCTGAAAAGGTTTGGAGCGGAGAGAAAACAAGGGTATTTTTGAGTTTAGTGAAGTATTGGAAAATATGTCAAATGGCTAGATCTGAAATGTAAGAAATAAATGAAATATACAAGGGGATTATTTGGATATTCTTGAGAGTGTCAAGTCTAGAAGAACAGCAGAAAGAAAAGGAATTGGTGGCAATGTTCGTTGCAAATCAAAGACTTCAGAACCACAGTCTAATAAGGCAAGATAAAGACTTCATTGTGTAGCACTTGACTAGACACTGTAATAGACCTTTGAATAGACAATAAAGAAAATCGTAGCTTCCAAAGCCTAGGGACAATGTCACAGTCATTGTGGGGCACATTTATTTAGTTTGAGTGAAGGAACAGAATAAAAAAACCTTTGAATTTCGAATGATTTTTTTGGCTACTTCGACCATCGAATTGGCTACTTTGACCTTTGAATCGAACGAGAGTCGAAGTACTGTCTCTTTAAAAAAAACTTCGAC
The DNA here is from genome assembly GCA_038501925.1 of Xenopus petersii. Classification (NCBI taxonomy): domain Eukaryota; kingdom Metazoa; phylum Chordata; class Amphibia; order Anura; family Pipidae; genus Xenopus; species Xenopus petersii. Next base: position 175,798,574 of record CM076680.1, on the reverse strand, counting down.
CCCCTACTTCGCCACCTCCATGTTAGCCTATGGGGAAGGTCCCCATAGGCTTTCTAACAATTTTTTGGTTGAAGAAAAATCGTTCGATCGATGGATTAAAATCCTTTGAACGATTCGAAGGATTTAATCGTTCGATCAGGCGATTTTTCGTTCGATCGAACTATTTGCGGTAAATCCTTAGACTTTGATATTCGAAGTCGAAGGATTTACATTCGGCAGTTGAATATCGATATTCGACCATATGTAAATCTGCCCCTGTGTGTTTTTTCTCAAGGCAAATTGAGTTGAAAACATTATTAGACGACTCTCCAGCAGAATTTGTCTTAATCATTAACTTCTGCCTTACAACTCTGGGTTCTGAGCTTATGGTTGTACTTTACTTCAATGGTTCTCCTCCATGTACTGGTTTTCCCCAAACATAAAGCATGAGTTCATTTATAAACTGGAAGGTCCCCTGAAGAAGGGAGTGAGGTGAATGATGAGAAACCTCTGTAGAGCATTGCAGAATTGCATTGCACTATATAAATGAAGGATAATGAAGTCAAAGTGTACAGAAAAGTCAGGGTTTAACACAAGCAACCAGAATGTGGATATAATCATTTGAGGGGGTGGAAATGATAATGTAGATCTGAGTCTTGATGATTTATATAATATAATATTGAATGTAAAAAATAACTGTGAATCAAGTCTTCTTACAAGTATTCAGAGCCACCATCAAATGCATTTAGGCATCATCTTATTATATTGCTTCTTATGCTTTTCACAGACAGGGAGCCAGCCGAGCCCTGGGAAATCATCTTCTCTATAAGTGAAAATCCATCAACTGCCTTAGATATAGAATTTCCAATAGACGGTTTCAAACCACTTTCCTCCATCTGATTGTCTGAGCTGTATCACTACTACTAAGGAATAGGAAATCTTGTGACAATAGGTTTCCTTGGATCCTTCCAACCCTCAATCCGAGCACCAAAGTCCAGTGTCTGCTGAATGCTGGTGCTTCATAAATATGGGTTAATACTAATAATGAGCATTTAAAACACAGCATAGCCGTAACTTTGTTTAAAATCGACAGATTTCTTATGCTTCCTCTGCTTTCATTACAATAAGAGTTAAAGGGAAACCGATGAACAAATTAGATCAGGAACAGTAGGTATATGTGGGCATTTCAACTTGAAGAAAATCACATGACCATCCTAAAATAAAGGGAGGCGAGCTAATGATGGAATATAGGACCCGTTTCTCTAGTGGTAGTTTTTTTTAGTTTGACAAAAACGTCAGTTCTTGCAGCTTATCTGAGCTCAGGTTTAAGGATTTATTGAGTTAGAAATTAGCCAGCCAATCAGACAGGGCAGATCTGTGCTTGTATTATATATATTGAATCTAATGATTGGTTCTGTGTCCTTGGGATGTGACTTTGTTTGGCCTTGTTTCCACTGCTGAGCGAACTGGGGAATCATTTCTCCTTGTGGCCAAGACGCCATTTACAGATTCCCAACTGGAAAGATGCGTCTTTTGCAAATGTGAAAATACTGTAATTATTGTAATGCAATTTATTGCCTTGACATGTATGACACATTGGTTGCTGTGTATTGGCCAATATAAAATACCTATTTGGAACTATGGTTTCACAAGTGTGTGTATGATTATAACTGGCTTTGTGAGCTTAATTACATTTAACAATTTAGTTGGTCTTTAATGTGTTAAATATTAGAAATATACTTGTTTCTTGCATGTTTTACAACTCATATGTCATTCCCAGTAAATGTAGTTTTTTTAAGCAAGCCCAGAGTGCATATTAAGGGTCTGATCTGTGAACTTTCATATTCATATTTCTAACATGGTTTTAGTTTTTGAGTGCTTACAAATTCAAAGAGATGTTTTCATTGAATTGAATTGAATTTCAAAATTCATAAACTTTAGAGATTCATGAGCGCAAAAAACTCGATTGTAAAAATTTGGCATCTAAAAGATTGTAGAAGTCAATGGGAAAAAGTAAATGATTTTTCTATTCAAGTTTTCCAAATGTTTTTGAAAGTTGGTAGACCCGTTGAAAATGATGAGTAGAGTACAACTTTGCTGCATTCAAGTTATTGTGTGTTTTTGTGTTTTTTTTTCATAAATACAGACACGTTCAAGTTTTTATCATTTTCCAAAATTAAAATAAACTCTAAAATATATTCTTGAAATTTTGATAATTAATCACCGTCTTAACAATAATTTAAGCACTTTTCACCTGTGTAGTGTCTTCTGTAGAAAGATTAAGGACACTTAGGGGCCGATTCACGAAATTCGGGTGAAGGGTTTGAATAAAAAAAAATTCGAATTTCGAAGTTTTTTTGGGCTACTTCGACCATCGAATTGGTTAAATTCGATCGAATTCGAACGATTCGAACGATTAGAAGTAAAAATCGTTCGACTATTCGACCATTCGATAGTCGAAGTACTGTCCCTTTAAGAAAAACTTCGACCCCCTACTTCGGCAGATAAAAGCTACTGAAGTCAATGTTAGCCTATGGGAAAGGTCCCCATAGGCTTGCCTGTGATTTTTTGATTGAAGGATTTTCGTTCGATCGTTTGATTAAAATCCTTCGAATCTAACGATTCGAAGGATTTAATCGTTCGATCGAACGAAAAATCCTTCGATCGATCGATCACAGGATTTGCACTAAATCCTTTCAATTCGATATTCGAAGGATTTAAATTCCCAGTCGAATATCGAGGGTTAATTAACCCTTGATATTCGACCCTTCGTGAATCGGCCCATTAAAATTGGCTTTGTTGCACTTTGTCTTATATTTAAAACATTGGGGGAACAGACCCTAGAACCCCTGGCGAAGCCAAATAGTGTAAAGGGCCCAGTAGGATCCTGATGTGTTTGTCAGACAGGGGCCATCTTGCCAAAATGTCATTGGGTTCAGAAAATGATTTTGTTGTGGGGTCCAGTAACTTCTATGTTTTTTTGTTGAAGCAGAAAGAGAATTGTAATGAGGCTTATTAGTTCTGCCAATAATAATAATAATAATAAGCATTGTAGACGCTACTTGAAGCAGGAATTATGTTTGAAAACAGCAGATACAGTTGATAAATATGATTTGCTTGTACTTATTCTGCTTCACTTCTGGAAGGAAATAATTGGACCCTATGATATGCAAATGAAATAAAGGCCTATTAGGGAAACGTGAAGTAGCAGAGAGAATTGGTAAAAATTAAATTGTCTCTGTGTTTTGCTTTACTGCATCGACATAATAATAATATGCCTTCTTCAATTCCGAAGACAAATTTTATCTCCCATGAGAGTAAATTATTGACTATTATTATTGACTTTTTTTTTCTAGCTGCTTCTAGGAAAGCTTTATTTAATTTCTGGCTACAAAAGGAACCCCCGTCACTATTGGTCTCCATTTCTTATATGAAGCAGCTTATTTGGCAAGAAGCTTTAATAACTAAAACTCAAGGAAGTAATTCCCAAGATTCTTTTAGGCAGATTTGCTCTCCTTATTTTGAAACATGTAACTCTAATACTGGTGATCCAATAAAGCGGTTTCTTTAATTGTAAGAAGATCTATCCAGCATTCCACATGATGAATGGGCTTTTTCTTTTATTACATTTACATCCACTGGTTTAGTTCATCTTTGTTAGTTCTTGTTAGTTTCTTGTATGGAATACATTATTGACAATAACATGCCATTGTGTCGAATGTAACATATTTTCTTCATCTTCATCATAATATTTGCGGTCATATTGATTTTATTTGTTTAACGTGAAAATCAAATAAAAATGTTTGAAACCGTAGAGAGAGGACTGGTATAAAAGTCATTTACAGTTTGGACCTCTCCTGTTTTACGGGGGCGCATGCAATCAAGCCAACAATGCGCAGCCATGCAGAAAAAGGTCGCTGCTTCTCGCAGATTACAGACTATTCATGCTTTAAATTAGAAACGGAGGAAAAAAAAGATATTCGTAGTTTCTGAAATAAAGGAAACTGTTTGACACTGGGTGACTCGTAATTTAGTAAATGGAGCCCCGGAGGGAACTTGTAAGGAACATATTGGGGCAAATTCACTAACCGGCGACAATTCGCCAACGCTGGCTTTGCGTACATCGCAACACTTCGCCAGGCATTAATTCACCTGGACAACGCTAATTCATGAAGATCCAAAGTTGCGCACAGGGTACCGAACGCTGGTGAAATTACGCTCAGCAGATCGAAATTACGCTAACGTTGGCTAATTTGTATACGGCATGCAATTAAAGTACAATGGCCGTATATGCTGCAGCAAATACATTACACTACACAAGTCCAGGGAACCTTAATAAAATGATATAAAGTTGTTATAATGTCCTACACATGTGCCCACTGTATAGTTTAGGTGCCATATGTTAGCAAATGTAGGGGGGGAGGAGGGTACCCCAAAAAAAATTTACAATCTTTTTCAGTCTATCACCCTTTAAATAGGAAAAAATGCCAACTTTTTTTGAGGAACTCCTATCTACTCTATTGCACTGCGCCTGGTCTGAGGCGGCGAAGGCAAGTCTGGCAATGGAGGTAACGGTCAGTCAAAAACATAGGGAATTTGCGTAGTAACGCTCTTTCGCCAGACCAAAAATTTGCCTGGCGTTAGAGAGCGAAGTTGCGCCAGAATCTATCTCCTTGGCAAAATTACGCCAGCACATTTACTGTATGCCAGCTACCGTTAGTAAATCAGGGAAGTGCCGAAATGACGTCACGCTGGCGAATTTTCTCCAGCATTAGCCACTTCACCCTTTAGTAAATTTCCCCCTTAGTGTGTAAAATGTAGTAAATAGCTAAATAACACAGTGTCCCAAATAAATATATTACAGCTTTACTGGTTTCTGATCTCTATTCAAAGGCTCTCGGGTTCTTTAATGCAGTAAAAATACCTGCAATTTTGTGTCCAACTCTGCCCTCATGCATGAACACGCAAGTCATTGCCCCAGTGCACATACAACATTGTGCTGCGCATAGGAAATGTCTCCATATGATCAGAATCTTGAATTCACATCCTGACCACTACTTAGGGGCCCATTTACTAAGGGTCAAAGTCAATTTTAGAATTCAAAAACGTCGAATTTCAAAGTATTTTTTTGGTACTTCGACCATCGAATAGGCCAAAATTCGTTTTGAATAGAAAAAACGTCACAAATTCGACCATTCGAAAATCGAAGTACTGTCTCTTTAAAAACTTCGACTTCGACCTTAAACTGCCGAATTGCTGTTTAGCCTATGGGGGACCTCCTAGAACCTCTCTGAGTTTTTGGCTAAGTTTTTAGAAGCTAATTTTTTTGAAAAGCAGACAAGAAAAGAATAATTGCTGACCTGGAGACCTGGAGCAATCTTTCTATGGATTCCATCCACGTGTTATGAATATATTTTGCTCACACTGACAGTTCATTTTGTTGGCTACTCATGGGCAAGTCAAGCCTCAATGATATCCAGTTGTATGTGCCCTCTGGCCAGTAGAAGGCCACAAGGTTAAAGGGACAGGGTTGTCATATATGGGGAGGGTTTTCGGGTAGGTTAAAGAATAACAATTACAATTGTGACATTGTTTTCTAAGATGTCTAACCTGTGCGTCTAGTAGGGGAGCAAATGAAACAAGACTTTTATAAAAAATAAATAAATTTGGTCTTGGGATTGTGCTGCTGAGGACTATAACTACTGTTGGACAGTCAGTAGAATTCAGTTTCATTTTCTTTACAATGAAACCCGATCATATCAATTACCAGGTCTGAAAAGCAACTGTGATACCAATTCCAGCTAAATTGAGACATTATGACAATTAGACTGTAAGATAGAGGGTAAAACCAGATCTGCTGTTTGTTATACCATATAATCCATTTCACATGTAATTGGGAACATATGTAATAAGCACAAAGCCATTTCCCACCCTGAGCTTCAAAACAATGGAGAGAAATTCAGTTACTTACGAATCAACGTGATTTTCGAAAGACAGAACGACTGGGTATGGAGAGGTCTTAAATGCGCATTCAGCGATAGCTTCTATAACTTCCTGAAGGAGAACAAGAAATGCAATCTATTTAGAGAAGCCGATAGTCAATTCCTATTGGATTGTTCCCCCCCACCCCAGAAACAGATGCACCAAGGGGCAAATTCACTAAGATTCGTAGTTGCGCCAGGTGCAACTTCGCCGCGCTTCGCCGCACTTCGCCAGGCGTATTTTCGCCAGCGCTCCGCAAATTCACTAAAATCCGAAGTTGCGCACATGGGTAGCATAAGTTTTCGAAGTTTCGCTAGCGATGGTTCATTTGCATACGGCGCCAAATTCAAATTTCAATGGAGGAACACGTATCAGCACTAAAAAATGCCAAGAAAACCTTCAAATCAGCAAATAAAAATGTTATTTTGCCCTACACATGTGCCCACTGTCTAGGTAAGTTGCCATGAGTCAGGAGATGTAGGGGGGAAGGAGGGGAGCCCCAAAAATTTCAATGGAGGAACACGTATCAGCACTAAAAAATGCCAAGAAAACCTTCAAATCAGCAAATAAAAATGTTATTTTGCCCTACACATGTGCCCACTGTCTAGGTAAGTTGCCATGAGTCAGGAAATGTAGGGGGGAAGGAGGGGAGCCCCAAAAATTTTTTCGATCTTTTTCAGCCTATCACCCATCATGTAGAAAACACGCCAGCATTTTTTGGGACTTAGAAAAAATTTTGACTTTTTTTGAAGCAATCCCTATCTACTCTATTGCGCTTCACCAGGTCTGAGGTGGCGAAGGAAGTCTAGCGTAAAAGGTAGCGTTAAGAACAATGCGCAAGTTAGTGAATTTGCGTAGTTACGTCCCTAGCGAAAATTCGCCTGGCGTAAGGGTGCGAAGTAACGCTAGCGAAGTTACGCCAGCGTTCGTTAGTGAATTTGCGCAGTAACGAAAATGCCAAACGCTAGCGAATTAACGCTAGCGTTCGGCGCTTCGGCACTTAGTGAATTTGCCCCCAAATGTTGGTCATTTCCAGCTGTGACTTGGTGAAGCCAGTTTTGTAAAACATGGATGAAAAGAATGAATAATGAAAAGTGATGAGGTCACTGAAAACTGTTTCAACTATTATTTTTCCCACCATAGAAAAGATTTTGTTCAAATTTAACTGCAAAACTGCCTACGTTCAGTAGCTTGACGTGTTCTCCATACAAACATGATGCTGTGTCTTGCCCAAACACATGGGGGCACATTTACTTAGGGTCGAATATCGAGGGTTAATTAACCCTCGATATTTGACTGCCGAAGTTAAATACTTTGAATATGAAAGTCGAAGGATTTTGCTCTATTCGTTCGATCGAACAATCGAAGGAATAATCTTTCGATTGAACAATTAAATCCTTAGGATTGAACGATTCAAAGGATTTTAATCCATCGATCGAACGATTTTCCTTCGATCAGAAATTGCCAGGAAAGCCTATGCGGACCTTCCCCATAGACTAACATTGATGCTCGGTAGGTTTTAGGTGGCGAAGTAGGGGGGGGGTCAAAGTTTTTTTTAAAGAGACAGTACTTCGACTATCGAATGGTCGAATAGTGGAACGATTTTTAGTTTGAATCGAAGGTTGAAGTAGCCAATTCAATGGTCGAAGTAGCCAAAAAAATACTTTGAAATTCGAAGTATTTTTTATTCTATTCCTTCACTCGAGCTAAGTAAATGTGCCCCATAGTTGCTTTAGAAAGTCCATCGCAAATGTATCTACTGGTCACAGCCTCATGATGCCATCAGCAATTATATCTCAATGGAGAATTTTTGTTACTGATTTCAGTCTTTGTGAGAAGGTCACACCTAATGACTAGTGATGGGCGAATTTATTCGCCAGGCGCGAATTCGCGGCGAATTTGCACGATTCGCCACCAGCGAATAAATTCACGAAACTCCCGCGAAAATTCGCGTCAAAAATTCGCCGGCGTCAAAAAAAATTTTTTCGAAAAAAATGGACGCCGGCGTCGAAAAAACGGGTGCCGGCGTCAAAAACGAGACGCCGGCGCCGTTTCGCGAATTTTTCGCCGTTTCGCGAATTTCGCGCGAAATTCGCAAATTTTTCGGCGAAGCGAAACTGCGCAAATTCGCCCATCACTACTAATGACTCCAACAGCCTGTTTGGGGGTCAACATATTAACCAAGGGGCAGCTGAAATACAAGTTCAGAAATCTGACTGTGCCCCACAGCACTCAACTGTCATTGATTTACAGCAGATCCATTGGCAGCAAAATGGAGCTTGTAACGCTTTGTAAATGGGGCTCATGTGCCTTCTTGACTCCTTCAACTTAAGCTGGATCTGCTAATGTTCCACCATACAAATTGTCAGACTAAATGTGATCTATTTTCTGTTTTCAACTGATTATTATCCAGTAATTTTACCGATGGAAATGTGCATAGATAGCTGCGAACTTATTTAGAAGCATCACAATTGCTATTTTTAGAGGCAAAAAGTAGAAAATAAAACAATCCACACTGTAGGGCCCTGCGTCATCAACTGATCTTCATGTCCAAGTTTTTTTGAGGAAAGTTGAGCATTTCAGCATTTCCTAGAAATGAGTAATCATAATGCTTGTCATTTCTAATCTGTTTAATCTGCTAAAATGTCACCTAAATATGATGTGTGGCTTATGTTTGTTGGCTGAAGCTGAGCATCATTTCACAGACAATTAGAGATCGGTATAATCAGGAGCAGCAATATTTCCCAATGGAATTCTTGTATTAGGCGTAAATTGTCCATGAACAAAGATATTTGTTTTCAATCGCTTCATGTAACAAAACCTCTCTACAAATAAAAGTCTTCAGGAAATGTTGGGGGAAGCCAACGGAGTTGGAGAAATTATTAATGAAGCTGTTGGGCTGCTCTTGTTAAGGTTGTCTTCTAGGAGTCTTCAAACCAACTGCTGCCAATGTAAGTGCTATTGATTTTTACCACAAATGTTATAGGAAAATTAAGTACATAAATTAAGTAAATAATACACCCAGGGACTGTGAGACTGGTCAAAGTTATGATGCTCAACTGTAAGTCTGGTAAGGCCTGCGGAGGCTCCTTGTACTTTAATTTCTGGGTTATGATCCAAAATGGTACAGCCAAAATGGGGGACCCAAGATAATTTGTTTTAGGTATTCACCGAATCCAGGATTCAGCATTTTTCAGCAGTATTAGGACTAATCGAAGTGCCTGGCTGAACCAAAAAAAAAAGATGTGACCTTTAATCACACAAAAAAAGGAATTCAAAAATTTCTTAACCGGCTGATTCTCTTTTACATATGCAAATTAGGGTTCAGATTCAATTCTGTGTCCAGCAGAATCTTTCACAAAGGATTCAGGGTATCCCGACTATGAGGCAGAATCACGATCCGGTGAAAAGTCACCAGCAACCGTTGCGCACCCATCGCTACATTTCGTCAGATGAAAATTCGCTCAGACAACGTTAATTCACTAAAATGAAATGAGTTTCTTTGTGGTTGTTGAAAGCTGACGACTTTTCACTAGCGTTACATCGGCAATGCGAGCAATTCAAAGCGAAGATGCGCTAGCGTTCATTTCTGCCAAGCTCAAATTCCATAGAGATCTTGCGCTCAGGTTAATTTACATACGGTGGGAAATATAAAGTTGAATGGGAGTCTTTATGTTGTATGTTGCAGCAAAATTCCTTTGTTAATTACACAAGTCCAGGGAACCTTAATAAAGACAATAGAGTTGTTATATTGCCCTACACATGAGCCCACTGTATAGTTTATGTGACATATGTTAGAAAATGTACCCGGTTACCCAAAAAAATCTTTTAGGGACTTTTGCAGCCTATCACTCTGAAAAAAGTTAAAGACGCCAGCGTTTTTTGGACTTAGAAGCTTTTTTCCACTAAAAAATATGACACAGAAGATTGAGGAAGATCTCTTGCACTCCGATGCACTTCACTGGGTCTGAGCTGGCAAAAGTAAGTCTGGCAAAAGAGGTAACATTCAGTAAAATACGTATTTTAGTAGCGACCTGTTAGTAAATTGCTGATGTTCCTCAACCGTTAATGCTGGCGAATTGTTGCCCCTTTGTTTGGTATCTCTAAGATTGAACATTACACTTGTGGTGGTTATAGCCTTTTTTTGGCGGTAGTGTTAAATATACCGTCAATAACGTATAGTAGGAGAAACCTTGGTGTAAATGATTTCTATTAATGAATGTACAAAATTCTACATTAATATTGTATGAATTCCTTTGAACTGTCTATATATGATATTGAGGTTATGAGATTACTTTTCCTTTCCAATGAACCTTGAGACAGTAAGAAAGTACAGACACTGGAAACATTGGGACATGACAACAAAGGAGGTTGTGGAGTTTAGCAACTCAGTCTCTGGTACCTTAAATGATATTTCCGTTGTCATGGTGAATCCATGGGTAATGACCGGCTCTTCCTCGGCCGTCCGTCCCTTCCAGCAATCCAGTTCTACACATCGACAGCCGGCCAAGAGAACTTGCCGATAAATCTCCACCGAAGAATTCCCAGCCAGCTGCCCAGCTGCAATAAACAGAGACGGAACCAATCACATCGCTTCATATGAAAAGCTCTCAAGTGGCTCCATAATGAGACTTGACACTTATTTAACGCTAAAGGGCGACATTCCACAATGGAAATGTTATAAATAGACAAATGCACAAACTCGTTACAATGATTTAGTGCTGCCTTCATATGGATATCTATTTAGATCATGCTTTTTAATTGCACAAGTCTTTTGTCTCTGGAAATAGTCAAAGAGTGTCTAATTATACATCATTTATACTGTAAATGTAGGTTTTCCCTATATACTGTATATATATATATATATAATGAAAGTGTGTTGTTATGGTCATGTGACGCATTTTGTCGTTTGGTCAGACAATTACTGGGCAATTCACCAAAGGGAATGAAAACAAAGTGCAGATTCTCCAGAAGTGTCACGGTTTTCTCTCCTTTGCCACAATGGATTCTGTTTCTCCAAGTTGACAGCGGTTCAAATGGAAAGTAGAATCTCGTTCATTACAACATGTAAGGACTTATTTATCAAAGGTCGAGTTTGTGAAGTTCACAGTGCCGGATTTACATAGTGGGAGCCCCTAGGCCCACTGCCGTTTGTCGCCCCTGTCCCCTCCAGGGGGACAGGAGCAATGGGAATTGGTACATGGGAAATTTAAAAAATAATTGTATCTTCAGCACATCCCCAGTGTTTTTGATCCAATGTGGGTGTGGTTGGGCAGCATGCCGCCCCCCTGAAAACCTGCCGCCCTAGGCCCATGCCTACTGTAGGTGGCCTTTCCACAAATCCGGGCCTGGAAGTTCATGAATGAACTCACAACGAATGTTTTCCAATTTATGAAAAAACCTGACTGTAAAAAACTCAAATCAGTGCATTTGGGTTTTAGAGCGCAAACCACTGAAAAAAACCTGAACATCATGAAAGATACAAACATCTTTAAATGGTTCAATGGACCTCTGCCATTAACGTCTTCATGACCTTGACAGGTTTTAGGGTAAGAGTAAGGGCACGCTGGGCGATTCGGGGAGGTTTAGTCACCTGGCGACTAATCGCCTCAACTTTGCGGCGCCCAATCTCCCCTAACACCTTCCCTCACTCTGCGCTGGCTAAAATGAAAAATTGCCGGCGCTAATCACACACGGCAATTCGTTTTCCGAAGTCGCCAGAAGTTTCCTCGTGAGGGGTCCTCGTGGGGGTTTTTTACTAAACCTCAATATTTTTCTGGTCTGTGTTTTTAGGGCAAAAACTCAAAAAGCTTGAATTATTTGAGATTTATTATACCACAAAGCTGCTAAAAGAATTTGAAAATCCGCCACCTCAAACCTGTCAAGGTCATGTAGAAGTCAATTGGAGATGTCTCTTTTACAATTTCAAGATACCGTGATCTGCACTGGTTTTGTTTCTTAACACGAAGAATTTGGGGTTTTCAGGCAATAATCAAAAAAATTGAGCGATTCAGGAGTCAAATCTGAAAAGTTCCTATGGTTTGAGTTTTCGTGGGTTTTATCAAGTTTTTTTCCTGACCTGACTTTTTTGAGTTATTATTGATAATTAAGATGGGAGTTTGGTTTAATAAAAAGATAAATAACCTTAGAGTGTCAATCCAGTTCTTCAAATTCTCATTGAAGGAATTCATAGATCAGTTTATATACAGTAAAGTCCCAGAAATGTGAGTGAAAGACATAAAGAAGGCCCAGCTCTGAGCTGGATCCACCATTCCAGTGACAGGCGAGCGAGAGATCCCAATGTAGCGGTAAACGTGGAGCTGATTATCAGAAGCAAACAGGTCCCATACCTGTATAATCCTCCTGTATTGCAGCACAGGACAGGGCCAACATGTTTATAACTTGCCAGTGAAATATAAACTATGATAAACTGTGTATTTTATTCTGTTGCTTAATTGCTATGTTTGATCCCCTGTTCATTTCTTTTGTGTATATAAGTATGGGACCTGTTATCCACAATGCTCAGGACCTGGGGTTTCCCAGACCCGTTCTCAAAACATAATTATAATGTGAGAAATAACAATAACATTACAAAGTCATAATGAACCATCTGATTGGTTTGTGCTTTTTTCTGACTGAAATATCTGAAATAACAGGAAGATAAAATAGAATGTCATGTAAACGAAGGCTGCGAAATCCGGAATTTCCTTTCTAGAAGAGTCCCATGTGGAGTTTTACTTCAGATTTTATGAAGAGAACCGGCCAAGTGGAAAAGCTACAGCATTGCTATAGGAACAAGATTGTTTTTTAAATCCCTTCTACAAGGACAACTGTGATTTCTAGCCTTACAGAGGAAATTCATGTTGTCTTCAGTTTGAATTTAATATTTAGGTTTCACTTGAATTAATTTAAGTTCTGATCAGAATATTATAACATATCTCACACATTCAATTTCATATCAGTAGTTTTTTTTTTTGTCTGCAGAAAAAATGAATGGTCCCAAATACATAATGTACAAAAACGAAGAAACTCTGTAATCAATGGAATTATTTCTGGTGATTCCTTAGAACAGTGATCCCCAACCAGTAGCTCATGAGTAACATGTTTCCAACCCCTTGGATGTTGCTCCCAGTGGCCTCAAAGCAGGAGATTATTTTTGAATTCCAGGCTTGGGGCAAGTCTTGGTTGTATAAAAACCAGGTGCACTGCTAAACAGAGTCTCAATGTAGGTTGACAATCTTCATAGGGGCTACCAAATGTCCAATCACAGCCCTTATTTGGCTCCCCAAGAACATGCTTCTGTTGCTCCCCAACTCCTTTTACTTCTGAATGTTGCTCATAGGATCAAAAGGTTGGGGATTCGTGTCTTCGAATCTTGGGAGCTAAGGAAGAAACCATTATCCTGCACTATTTGAAGAATATTGATTGTGTATGGGATGACAGTTAAACCTGTGAGAGAAGGTTCCAGTGAAGATATGTATCCTAAGGAAGGAAGCCTTAGTGAGAGCAACATTTGGGGAATTAGTCAGCTGAAAGTTGGATCCTACTTCTGAGAGGTTGAATCATGATTTTCCCTAGACCTGTGAACCTCGACTGTTTAATTGTCAAAGAGTAATTTTGCACTGAATTCTTAAAGGCTAATCTTTGATTAAAAGGGGTCAAAATGTACCCCAAAAGAAGCAAACCCAAAAGTTAAAAAAAAACCCTACCCCCTATCCTACATAGACCCCCCTCCCTCCTCCCCCCCAGCCTAAGTGTTACCTCAGGCAAATGAACCTAACATTTTACCTACCCCTCGGTGCAGATTCAGACATTGGAGTTCCCGGGTGCCATCTTCAGCTGCTTCGGTAATCTTCAGAATGAGACCAGTGCTTTGGCAATATTTGTGAGATTATGCGCAGTTGTTGCAAAACATAAAATTGCTCCAACTGCACATGCGCCACTCCACCGGTCTCATTCCAATGATTACCGAAGAGAAGAAGATGGTGCCCATGAACTTTTGGGTTTGCTTCTCCTTTAAATTCCCCTCTTCAACCTCTGCCATGATCCCCTGCTGCATTCTCATGACTCAGTATGTTGCATTCGATATGTTACAGCCTTTCACCATTCCATAATGCAAGATGATGGCTTCACTGACACTTAAAGCTTTTCCTAGAATAACTTACCAGTGAGGTAGGTGTTATGTGAAGAATTAATGAAATAATGAGATAATGGCTGAGACATGTCTTCATTTAAATCCAGTTTCTCAGGTGGGACCACTCCATTCTCTTCTCCACTCAGGTAGTTCATGAAGCCCTCCACTGATATCTGGCCTGAAACAACACAAATGGAAACAGAACATTTTTATTGCTAGAATTCTTTTTGTCCAATCTCAGTAAATACTTAATTTTGAAAACAAATTTCACATGGGGGTTATATATCAAAGGTTGAGTTTGTGAGATATTTCTAAAGCACAACTGGAATGTTTTCTTATTAATGAAAAAAACTGGAATAAATGCAATCGTGCTGAAAAACTCAAATACTCTAATTGATTGAGTTATCGCCAAAATAGACCTTGATAGCTCAAATGAATTGGGTTTTCGAAAATCACGAAGATTTCTTCAAATGGTTCAAGGGACCTCTGCCCTTGACTTCTACATGACCTCAACATGTTTTAGCTGGAGTATTTTCGGATTCTGGCTTTTTGCAGCTTCGCGGCATAATAAATCCCCAAAAAATTGAGTGTTTTTTCCCTGAAACTACCCTTGAAAAACTTGATTTTTTGTGAAAAACCCAACTTGACCGTTAATAAATAACCCCCTAAATGTGTGAGGTATTCATATTCATTCACTAAGACATATAGACCCATAGCATAACCAATTATTTGAGTTTTAACGTAATGAATGAGGTGCCGAGAACATTTTAAGTTCTACTCTCTCACAAATTATTTATTAATATTCTTGACCAATTTTCTTATATTATAGATTTTAATACACTATTATACTTATTGGTCAAACCCCACATCTTAGTAAGATTTAATGATACCATAAAAACCTCCCAATTTTGATATACATTTTTACCCTATGGCTCTATTTCCATTGGTAACCCACAATATCTGGGGGATGACTTGACATCAATATGTTTTCAGGATAATATCAGACCTACACCATGTTTACCAAACCACCACATTACAGAGTGGAAAGGAAGGTGGAAAGTAACATGAGTAGCTCTGACTTACAACGTCTAGTGCTCGCTCTGTGTGTACATTTGTGTAACGTTCCCCCATGACACAGCACCGGTGTGTGCTCACAGACTGATCAGATTGGAGTAGAGAGCTCAGCAAGGCATTGTATCATTTAACTTGTAGACAATGCGAGGGAATAGAAGTGCAAGGTGACTGCAATGGACAATAACTAACTCGCACACACAAAGGAATTAATTATGTGTAGAACAAAGATTTGTATTACAGTCTCAAAAATGAAATGGAATAACAAGAAGAAATAACAGTTATGACGTATGGATAGACACAATCAATGCAAGAAAATAAGCAACTATCACTGCTCCATCCAAGGGACACGCTATGCTCTATAGTGTATTGGGGATTGAACTTTCTCTATGGTACAGGTTATGAGCTTTGTACAACAGGAGGCTACAGTAAGTGCAACACAGAGTCTAACAGAGGAATTGTAAAACTAGGAATCAATCTGCATACCCTCCAGCTGGATACCCCAATGCCACCTTTATGTTAGTCTCAAGCTAGCTGTTTTTAAATGAAATTGCCAACCTCCCCAAGTGTAAGTCCAGATACATTATTTTCAGTGCTTGGCATCCCTTCATTCTACATTGTGACTCTAACAAGAACATGGAGCACCTCTGGACCTTTAAAGTACCTTTAATGTATGGCATCAATTCTTACAATGACAGCAGCAATTTTAGCATGACTGCAGTTGGTCGAGTTTTCTCTAACACAACAGTCAGATCTTTCCATGTAGAGCCAGTCAAAGTCTTCTTCAACCACTGAAATGTCATTATGTAATAAGTCAGTTTTTTTTCTCTTGAATGTGGATTATTTATCTCTCTCTGTATCAGTATGAATAGAATGTTTATATGAAGAAAGTCTAGAATGTCCTTTGTAAATAAGGAAGATGCTTAGTACAGGCCAGCAGGGTGGGATTGACCCAACCAACAAGTGGGCGAATACAATTTAGTAGACCAAGCAGGGCTGTGAGGTTTACTGTCACTATTTTTGACAGAGTAATCATTAAAGGTTGATCAAAACACTTCCCAGTGTACAGATGGTGTCAAACATATCCCATGTTCTTTGTCAGGATAGTTACATTTTCTAATTACATTTTGCAAGCTCCATTCCTAAGGGTTAGTTTGATTCAGATGGTTGAAGAAAACATGAACTCTTCTGGGATCCAAATAGAGTTCAACATATGTTGAGTCCCATGGAATACACAGCACTCCATCTGTGTCTGTTTTGAGAAGCAAAAATATTTTTTAATTAAAGGTAATGTAATCTTTTTAATTGGTGTAATGTCTTTCTTGAAGTTACTTTTTCGTGGGTATCCTGTGCATTTAATGTGCAAGCCTCTTGACAAATCTACACTTGACCAACTCAATCACTGCCCAACAGCCTATAATATGTATGAGCTGAGAGGAGGAGGAGGAGGGTACAGGGAAGTTGAACTGTATGAATGCCATAAGTGCTGCATTGTGATACATTGGGAAGCACATCCTTACAGTGTTGAGGGATTAAAGGGATACTGTCATGGGAAAAAAAAATGTTTTCAAAATGAATCAGTTAATAGTGCTGCTCCAGCAGAATTCTGCACTGAAATCCATTTCTCAAAAGAGCAAACAGATTTTTTTATATTCAATTTTGAAATCTGACATGGGGCTAGACATATTGTCAATTTCCCAGCTGTCCCCAGTCATGTGACTTGTGCCTGCACCTTAGGAGAGAAATGCTTTCTGGCAGGCTGCTGTTTTTCCTTCTCAATGTAACTGAATGTGTCTCAGTGGGACATGGGTTTTTACTATTGAGTGTTGTTCTTAGATCTACCAGGCAGCTGTTATCTTGTGTTAGGGAGCTGCTATCTGGTTACTTTCCCTTTTTCTTTTGTTTGGCTGCAGGGGGGGAAAGGGAGGGGGGTGTTGTCACTCCAACTTGCAGTACAGCAGTAAAGAGTGATTGAAGTTTATCAGAGCACAAGTCACATGACTTGGGGCAGCTGGGAAATTGACAAAATGTCTAGCCCCATGTCAGATTTCAAAATTGAATATAAAAAAAAGCTGTTTGCTCTTTTGAGAAATGGATTTCAGTGCAGAATTCTGCTGGAGCAGCACTATTAACTGATTAATTTTGAAAAAAAAATTTTTCCCATGACAGTATCCCTTTAAGGCTACGGAACATAAAATGCCTTTGTGCCCCAGCCTTTTAATAATCAATCTGAGGAACAAGAAAAAGAAACAAATTAAATCAGGATTATTCTAAGGGCAAGTAATCTGTAGAAAATGTCATTTTTTTGTGGACATAATAATAATCAGCAGTAGACAAAAGGGGATGCACGAGACATAAGGGAATACATCATGGCTGCATGTAAAGTGGGCTCCCAATTTCACCCCCTGAAATCAGGGGTCACCTGTGGAGCAACAACATTGTCTCCCACAATGTACAAATTGTCAAGTGACCACAAGTGACCCACAATTATTCTCATTATGAGTCAATCCTCCTACAGAGAAAGCCCTGCCACTGGTTTTAATTAGTGTGGGGGTTGAATTCTCCATTAAAATAAATTACAATTCTATAACATGCTCCTTAAATCCTTATGGAATAAGTATTATAAGAAATGCAAGAAGACCCAAAAGAAGATTAAAAATATGGATTTATCAAACAGGAATATCTGGGACTAGGTATGACCTTGTGTTTGTAAAGTAATGAGTCTTTCAGGCTGCTAAACAACATTTAGGCAAAAAACATCTCAACAGGAGTCAAAACCATGAACATGGTCCTTAGGAAAGGGAAACTGTTGGGTTTCTATTCTTTATAACTGGCAGTTGCGGACCTGTGCTAAAGAGATTATGTAACGTGTAAATGTCAGACTGTGGCAAAAAGTGCTTATTGGAATCAGACTGGGACCCATTGAATGGCTTGTTCTTCTGTCGGAGTTTCTAATAGTCCCCTTCAGTTGGAGGGAGAAAACACCCACACGGGACTGTGTTACAAGCCAATGTGTTATTAATCACTCATTCAGCAGTCAGGATAAAAACACTCGCTGTGCAACTCTTGCAAATTCTCAAGCCCCAGCGCAACCGCCACAAAACCCAATGAATTATCATTATTATTATTATTATGGCTGACGGCAGCAAATTAAAGGGCAAATTTCCATGAGTTGACTTTAATTCTGTTCTAGATTGTCCCATTCTTAGCAACTTCAAATAGTCTTGAGTTTTTTATGGTTTCAGTTTATTTGCCTTACAATTATGTTTCCACTCCAGTTGTAATTTAATATGCGATGTGTTGTCAGGATGAGCAACCGGAGTTCATACTCTGTGAGCTCTTTTCATTTTTACTGTAACCTTTCTATAAATACCTTCTCCTATACATATTCCATTCTGGCAAATCTGCTGCCTGCTTCCTCACATAAGTGGGACCTTTCCTTTTTATAGTTTATGTATTAAAGGAAAACTATACCCCCAAAATGAAACAGATAGTTCATATCATATTAAGTGGCATATTAAAGAATCTTACCAAACTGGAATATATATTTAAGTAAAAACTGCCCTTTTACATCTCTTGCCTTGAGCCACCATTTCGTGATGGTCTGTGTGCTGCCTCAGAGATCACCTGACTAGAAATACTGCAGCTCTAACTGTAACAGGAAGAGATCACCTGACTAGAAATACTGCAGCTCTAACTGTAACAGGAAGAGATCACCTGACCAGAAATACTGCAGCTCTAACTGTAACAGGAAGAGATCACCTGACCAGAAATACTGCAGCTCTAACTGTAACAGGAAGAGATCACCTGACAAGAAATACTGCAGCTCTAACTGTAACAGGAAGAGATCAGCTGACCAGAAATACTGCAGCTCTAACTGTAACAGGAAGAGATCACCTGACCAGAAATACTGCAGCTCTAACTGTAACAGGAAGAGATCACCTGACCAGAAATACTGCAGCTCTAACTGTAACAGGAAGAGATCACCTGACCAGAAATACTGCAGCTCTAACTGTAACAGGAAGAGATCAGCTGACCAGAAATACTGCAGCTCTAACTGTAACAGGAAGAGATCACCTGACCAGAAATACTGCAGCTCTAACTGCAACAGGAAGAGATCACCTGACCAGAAATACTGCAGCTCTAACTGTAACAGGAAGAGATCAGCTGACCAGAAATACTGCAGCTCTAACTGTAACAGGAAGAGATCACCTGACCAGAAATACTGCAGCTCTAACTGTAACAGGAAGAGATCAGCTGACCAGAAATACTGCAGCTCTAACTGTAACAGGAAGAGATCACCTGACCAGAAATACTGCAGCTCTAACTGTAACAGGAAGAAGTGAGGAAGCAAAAGACACAACTCTGTCTGTTAATTGGCTCATGTGACCTAACATGTATGGTTTGTTGGTATGTTTGTGAGTACAGTGAATCCTACGATCCCTGGGGGCGGCCCTTATTTTTTAAAATGGCAGTTTTCTATTTATGATTACCCAATGGCACATACTACTAGAAAAGTATATTATTATGAAAATGGTTTATTTACATGAAGCAGGATTTTACATATGAGCTGTTTTATACAATATCTTTTTATAGAGACCTACATTGTTTGGGGGGTATAGTTTTCCTTTAAGTGTAATTACTATCATTTTAGGCTCATTTACATAAACATGTGCAGTGAGCAAGTAACAGTTATGAGTGCAATTGTCACATTTTCCCCCATAATGCAGCATGTTTTTTGCCAGAAATTCCTCTTTGTTGTGGGCACAAGGGGGTATTGCATCGGCCACAATTGGGGGCAAAGAGGTAAAATTAACACAATTGTGCTTTGCCTTAAATCAGACACAATTGGTTGGCATTGGGTCGGCATTGGGTCGGATTCTTTTCTGGTGTTGCCCCTGAGAGTGACATGGGCGCCAGGTTCTTTAGACTCAAGTGCTTGGCACCTATAGGCACATGCCACTGATGGGACCCTGGATGTATTGACTGGTGTGAGGGTGGCGGTAACTCCAGGGTCAGTAGGTGGAACTGCAGTGGATTTGGAATGGGAGGCAGGAAAGACTGAGCAGCGCTGAGTGAAACTATATGAAAGTACAAAGAGTGCATTAGCAGGTGTAACTGACCTCTGTTTACCTGCTCTCCAAAAAACCCTTTACAGAATAGAATACATTGTTTTTTATAGTGACCCACAATAACTAATTGAGAAATCTGCCTGTGCTTCTTCTGGTCCGTCTTGCTACGTAAAATATAAGTGCTCCCATATCTGAGAACTGGGGCAGAAGGCAATTAGACACAGTAGACATCAAGCCAAGGTTTGGAAACACAATATCCGAAAACAGTTACAGCTCAAACAGCAAGTCTGGCCTCTTAGAAATCTGTTGATGACATGACTTTGAGTGATCAAGGTGATCATTATCCATGTCAGTCCCTAGGAACTTGCTCATCACATTTAGACTCAGACCAATGACAGATGTTGTGTTTGTGGCTCTACATGCGCCCGTTTCACTCCTTCCCAAAGGGATATATGCACATTAATCAACCAATCCCATTATCCTACGATATGGCATAAAGAACACCGGAGAAACAGAAATCAAGCCATAAATCACTGATGTTTCTTTTTTCCTTCTTTATGAAAATGCCAAAATCAACCTGGCGCAAGTAATATTCCCATTCTGTAATTCTGACAAACAATTTCTTTCCGAGGAAACTGATGAAAGATTGCAGGGTGACAACTCATTTCTAATTGTTTCCAATCGGAAGATGCAGCGTTGCAGTTTATCATATGAACAAATCACTAGTTGGACTTGGCGTATTTTGTTCCTGTTGCTTGAGATGTGCCGAGTGTGAA
This sequence comes from Xenopus petersii, assembly GCA_038501925.1. Taxonomy (NCBI): domain Eukaryota; kingdom Metazoa; phylum Chordata; class Amphibia; order Anura; family Pipidae; genus Xenopus; species Xenopus petersii. The sequence continues at coordinate 175,777,560 of CM076680.1, read as the reverse complement.
GTGTTGGGTGAAGCCACCGGCTGCTGATAAAGAGATTTATATAAAGAGTACGGGGCTACAGACTATGTCTAATTGCATCTCTGCTTAATGAACTAATGGGCCAGTACCGATCAGCTCGTCATTATTTGACACAGAATAACATTTAGCAAATACATTTCAAGCGAATCTTTAGCAGCCAAAGCCATTGTTAACATATTAGGTGCGGCCAGCAGTAAATGATGAAAAACATCTTAACACAACAGCTTCTAGAGAATTTGTCCTGATCCATTTCTGCTCCTGAACCATAAACAGGGATTCTTGGGTCACTGTATATTTCTATTGATTGATTGCTACAATAACGTACATTATAGGCTGCAACTGAATTCTTTCTATCAGGGCAGCCATCAGGGGGGGACAGGGCGGAGCATTGTAGGGGGCCCCGAGGGTAAGGGGGGCCCAGCCACGCCGCATTTTCTTGATTAGCCGGGCCCCCCGTGCTTTCTGAGAGCTGCTGACTTCGGGAAGGCAAGGCGGGATCACAAGGGGAGGTATCTTCTGTCCATTACTTCCCCTTATTGGTCGCTGAGTTTAAGTCCCGGTTGAGCTGCCCAGGGATTGGATAGCTGAGGTTTGAACTTCCCCTCCAGCTCATCCAATCATCATGCAGCTTTACCAGGACTTGAAATTCTGTGACCAATAAGGGAAGAAAATGGTGTCACTGGAAGAAGATGCAGCCACCTGTGCTCCCCTCCTCCCTTCTGTAGTTGGCAACTCACTGACAGCAGGTGGGCCCCACTAATGAAGTAAGTGTAACATGGAAGGGCCCCCCTAAAGGTAACCCTTTGTGGTCCCTGTTGTATGGTGGGGCCCTGGGCACCAATTTTTTTTTTAAATTCTGGGTGGGGGGCAAGTTTTTTACATGAACGTTTAAGGGGGCCCTGGCCACCAATTTTCTTATAACGTGGGGGGGGGGGGCCTGGCCACCAATTTTTTTCCCCATGTGGGGTCCTAGCCACCAATATTTTTTAATGGGGGGCCCTGACCACAAATGTTTTTTTCAATGGGGGGGCCCTGACCACCAATATTTTTTATTAAAATGAGGGAACCATAGCCACCAAGGTTTTTTTTTTAGTGAGTGGTGGGGGGTGGACCTGTCGGGTGGGGAGGGCGGACCTGTAGGTGGGGCTTGTGGTGGACACAGCCCAGGGGGCCCAGGAAATTTTTTCGTATGGGGCCCTGCGATTTCTGATGGCGGCCCTGCTTTCTATAGAGTCCAGAAACAGACAAAAAAAGTTATCAGTGGTTAATACCAAATCCCAAATGTACTAATTTCACATGACTCCGCACTCTACACTATGCCTGGAAGTCACCAATCATTTGAACGCTGGAAGATGAAGTGTAACATGATATTGGTGTATATTTATTAACATGTTCTGTGCAAAATGGAAAAACCAATGGCAACCCCTGAAGCTTTTATCCACTATGGACCCTGCTCCTCTCCCTGGTTTTGTGTTCAGATATTTGAAGCGCTACTTCTTGTGTGTCTGATATAGAGCACAAATTGTGTACGAGATGCACATTATTCATATATATATACACACTACAAGATGTACATGGAGGGAGCACATGGTGGGGTAAGGTGCAGAGAAGCCCTCAAGGCAGTTTTTAACAGGGCCGGAACTAGGGGTAAACAGAAGAGGCATATGCCAAAGTAATGGGGGGGCATTAAGCGCTAACGATAATATGATAAGCAGTTTGAGTTGCGCCAGTGTTGGCTAATTAGCATACGGCGCACAGTTAAAAGTACAATGGACGTATATGTTGCAGCAAATACATTACACTACACAAGCACAGGGAAATAAAATAAAATAGAGTTGTTATATTGGCCTACACATGAGCCCACAGTATAGTTTATGTGCCGTATGTTAGGAAATGTAGGGGGGAAGGAGGGAACCCAAAAAAAATGTTACAATCTCTTGCAGCCTGTCACCCTGTAAAAAGGAAAACTCGCCAGCATTTTTGGGATTATCTACTCTATTGCCCTTTGCCTGGTCTGAGCTGGTGAAGGTGAATTTGTGTAGTTACGTCTATTCGCCAGAATGCAAATGCGCCAGGTGTTAGGGAGTGAAGTACCGCAATTTTCACCAGCGTTAGTCACTTCGCTCTTTAGTAAATTTGCCCCATAGTCTCATAATGTCTGACACCCCGGAGATAGTGTCAATGGAAGGCGCTCCCCTTTTGTCAGCATTGTGCATCACTAATCCCACTAGTCAAATCCTCCTCCACAACAACCCCCCACTTGTCCAAATAACCCCCCACTCTTCAACTTACTGCTCATAGGATGGGGTGCAATGGAGGGCAGGGGTGTAGCATAAATTTAATTAGCTCTTCAGTATATAAAGCCTCCCTCTGACTTACTCTATTGCTTTGGTGCTGTATCTGCTGCAATAAATGTAACCCACCATTGACTACTTTAGGGCTCATTTAGTAAATAATGGGGGATTACATACTGTTCTACCAGATTCTACTCATGATACAGTTTCTACATATTCTAATGTGACCTTGTGGCTCCAAAGCATTTGGATTCCTGTGGTTCTACTGGCGCTGCCCAAAAAACTCTGAGAGTCTTTGCAATAGGGCGTTAAACAATAAAGAATGAAAAACTATAAGAAAGACAGAAGAAAGAAACATTGTTATTTCTAAACTATAAATTGTGACCAAAATGAACCCAGTATTTTTCTTTTCCGTTTTTATTCCCTGTTTGTGTAACATATAGTGCCAGGAAGGGTCTCCTTAAATAGAACTATATCATAAAATTGTTATAGCGTGACTCATAAATCAGAATGAAAGGAGATGCCTCGACTGTGTGGATATAATTTTACTGCTCAGAAGGAAATAATCTTACAGCAGTCGCATTGGCAGCAAATCGGAACTGACAAGTCTTACAGCCCAAATGTATGGGGGTCGCCCGTCCCTTCTGCCTGGAGATTCGTTATCAGAGGCCAGTTGTGTAATTAGTGGGGCCTGTACCACTCACTAATGACTTTATGTCACTTTCATTGTTTACAGGGAAACCAATAGACTTTGAGACAGATTTGCATCAAGGATTATTCACATAATCTGGTTTTCATTGGGAAAGGGGGATTTTAATTCTAATTAAACTTTAAAATACGATCATATTTTCATAAGGAATATGTTTGTGTCCTTGGTGATTTATATCCTTATTTAATCTTTCCATATTTTATCTTTCCATAATTTTGATCTCCATACTTTGTCTACTAAAAATCATTTAAAGATTAAATAAACCCAATAGGCTGGTTTTGCCACCAGTATGTATTTTTGCAGCTTATTTACCATCAAATACAAGCTACTGTTATTACACAGAAAAAGGAAACGCTTTCATGTATTTTGCAGCTTTGTGGATACAAGGTTTCTAGATAAAGGATCCCATGCCTGTACATCCAATCACTCACTCCGCACATTGATAAGACACACAAGTCAGGGGATTACAAACAGATGCTTTACGTTAGTGATGTGCAGGCCATGGGACCCGTGGGTTTACCCACAGGTTGGACAAGTTCGGGCCGACCTCAGCACTTAATTTGTGGGTTGTGGGTGTGTTTGGGTCAAGCTCTTCTGCCTACTCTCCCTGCCAATGACCTCACAGCCCAGCATTCTGCTTCTGTTTTATAGATGTGTGCTGGCCCCTCGGGTCAGAGAAGGCCTATTAATAGAGGGGAGGAGGCGGGTGCAGGAGGGCTCGGGTCAGGTTGGATGTGGGTCAAAAACACTCGAACTGCACATCACTACCCTACGTATTTTGTGCCTTAGTGGGGCCTTATTTTGTGAACATGGCTCCTTAAGCTTAAGATCTAGGGCATGTGCACCTGGACCTACTTGTGAAGTGGTGAGTTTACCTGACAGAACATTCATAATCTGTTTTTTATTCTTTCTTTGGATTTTGGAAGTTAGGGAATGCCTATGTGCTGCCCCCTGTCTGTCCCTTATAAATACACCACTATCAAATGCAAGCAGTACAGTATTTAAGGGAGGTTTTTGCACTCCATACCTGCATCCCAGGTGGTTTGTGCCCATTTTTTGCCCCATGTCTTTCATTTACTAAATGAATCCCATCATGACAGTTAAAGAAGAAGGAATGGTAAAATCATTTGGGGAAGCTGTTGGACACCTTCCAGTGAATCTGGCCTCTTATTTGCTATGAAAGTGTTCCCTGAGCCAATTCTAGAGGGCACTTTTGCAGAACAAAGTTCTGTAGTGGCACGTGCTTGCCCAAGCCTGATGGAGGCGCCTGAAGATGATGGAAGTCTGGTGCTCTTCAAATAGTACCCAGGGCTTGAGCATTTTTTGAAGGAGAGGAGTGCCAGCCAAGGGAAGTAGGTAAGTGACTAGAATTACCATGGGTGTGGGTATATTTATTATTTGCTACAATTCAGGGATCTTACAAAATAGCTCCCCCCTACATTCATAGGAATTTACTGCCTCTTGTTCTTTACTGCAGCCTGTTGGCCAACGTATGGGCCTCAAGTAATTTCCGATCTATATCTGATTGAGGCTTGTTCAGCTATAAATTCTCTTTTCACTGCATGCGTAGACCTTCACTACCGCTCCTAAGGTCTAGTAACCACACTGAATTCATGATATGGTGCCATTAATCTCTACCCACTGACCTTCCTGGTCCTGCTGATCATGCAGGTGCTTTGCCTGGGGCACAGAATAGAAGGCAACCCAGGAGGGAACAGGCAAAGAGTCTCTACCATGAAGTCTCAGCAATACACCCAGGCCTTGCAGAATCACAATGGCACATATTCAGTGGGTGCCACAACCACCTTCAACCTTCTCCTGGGACTACTGTTCTGCAGTAGGGACTCACTTTATGTAAAGACTGCAGTGTATTTATAGGCATAATAGTCAGTAATTACTGTATACACAGACATGATAGTCAGCCTTGGAGCACAGAGAGATTGGGAGGTTGTATCTTAGGCTGCAAGGAGACAATGTTAATATGTCCAGTCCATAGCCATAAAATTAAATATTTAAAACAAGTTAACATTTAACTCTCCTAAGAAAAACTTCTTTAATTCAAGCTGATATATGCACCACCGATTGTATATGGGGCTTTATAGTATTTATGTCAGCAAAACTATATATATGTGGCCTGAATGTGCTCACGATAGTTTATACTTGGAGATTCTTGTATATACAGTAATAGTATTATGATGGAGCTGGGAGAGAGCCATAAGGCTTTTTACAGAAGCCAACAGATTGCTGTGTAAACAGAGACCTTTAGAATAATGAAATTAACTAGCGAAAGAACAGTAAACTTTATATATATATATATATATATATATATATATATATATATATATATACAGTATATATAGTAAGAAACTTTGGAATATCATTTCTATTGTCTAGCTGTCAGAAGGGTTGATGTAAATGTTTTATTCTGCACAACTTTTAGCTCAGAAGATTCAAAGCAGCTCTCGTGGGGTCCCCAGACACTTCCTAAAGCTCACGTTCCTCTCTCATAGCAGCTCCCTGTTTCTTGACAGTACAATCCAAAGGGAAATCCACTGAATGGAAAATAAGTATGGGAATACTGACAAGCCCCACAGATCTACATGAGATATCAGATACCTGTGTTTTTCATCTGTTTTCTCCCTTGTGCTTAGCTACTTGCTCTGATTCTGGAACAACAAGGTCAATGGTATCAATGGTAGGGTGCAAACTGCAGAGGCTAAAGGTGCAACAAGGTATCAATGGTAGGGTGCAAGCCTGCAGATGGCATGTAATGGGTGTAACACACAACCTTGTGTCTCCTCTCTTTATTTCGGCTATTTGAAGGTATATATATTACAGGATCATGTTGACACATTCAAACAATGAGCTCCTGCATTTGAATTCCAGACAGGGAATGAAAGCTGAAATTGAGATTCAATGGGAGTTTTGAAAATGGATACAAAACCGAAATGAGAAATAAATCTACTGATAATCCTATTTAAGTTTTTTGATAATCTCAAGACTTTTGCATTGATTTCCATTACTCTCCAAAGGGGAAATCAAGATGAACTCTGCCGAGGAGCAAATGAGTTGCCTGAAAGCCAAAGAGATGAGACAGGAAGGTCCCTGGCCCTACTGACACCCCACAAGCATCACACAATAATGTTGCCAAATAGACATCTGTGCATCTTCATTACTACATGGAAAAACATGTTCCAATTTGCACTTTGCAAGCAAACTGTTCTATACAAGTAATGTCATTGATACACCACTGGCTCCCTATTCACAGGGAATGTGTGTCTGCTCTACTTACTGCAAGGGGCTCAAGCAGCACCAGATCCAAGGAGTAAATCACCTGACTTGCCCACACAACAACATACACCACTTTATCAGAACATAATATTGGTCAACTTTACTTATTTATTGGTTGATTTGGTTTAGCCAGGCAATGACAATGACCTCAAGGAACCCCAAAAAGTGGTGGAATTTGACTTATTCTCAAACTGAATTCTAGATTATTAACATTTAAGTGAATGTGAACAAACAACAAAAGTCCAATAATAAATATTCCTATAAGCACAGTGTAGTAACTGAGATGTGCAAGTTTGCCCTTTCGTTCATACAACTGATATTTGTTAATTAATCTACTTACCTCTTGTTGCCAATACGCTGTTGGGCTCATATTTCTCAATCAGCTGTTGGACCTGCTCCTGCTTTAGCGGCGGATAGAGAATCTCATTTAATCGTGGGTCTCGCTGCTTTGAGTTAATAAATTCCATCAGCTCATCAACAGTCAGGTGGGTTTTACTCTTACTGCCGCTGCAACGAAACAACAAACGGCTGAGTTTGCGCCAAATGTCTCTGATGCATGAAACGAGATGATAAATATACGGCCAAGTCTTTCACTAAACAAATAGCCTCCCAAAGGCACTTTCATGATACATTGAAAATTGTCATCAATAATGAGTATTAAAATCAAATTTGAAAAATGAATTAAATAACCAATGAGAGGTAGATACTGTAGGGGGTAGAAAGAGGCACTAAAGAGGTCCAGTTGTACCCTGGTGTCTGGGAAAAAAGACGCATCTCAGGGCTGATCAATGGGCAAAACTGCCCCATTTTACTAATTCACGGCAATGTTGGAGTAAGTAGAATAACGTAGGGATAAAGGTTTCACTCCATAAAATGATGAAACTGACCATAGTTTATGTGATAGGGTCATGGACTGGGCTGGGACTGATGGAAATGAAGTTGACACTACTGAAAGTGATGTGGAATATGTAGGCACTAAATAAATCAAACACAATTCCCATGGTGCATATGGCAGGGATATTCTCTTTACTGGAGTGTTACTGGGAGATGCCTGAGGCCTGCAAAAAAAAATCAAACAGCGCTATATAAATATATAATAAAATCGTGGAATTATGAGTGTGGTCAAATTTAGGGATGCATCCATTGTAGGTTTTGATTCTGGATTGAGCTCAATTCCAGCACTATCTGTAGGACTTGGATCCAACTAAAGAGTTCATTGGAACCCTAAAATCCCATGATTTTTAAAGCACATTCGATATTCAGGCAGATATGAAAACGATGGACTCAGAGCATCCCTACTGGTCAAATTACAGTTTTGTAGCAGAGAGTTCCCCCTCAACACAATAATACTGTTATTAACATCCATCATTTCCCATGCCATTCCCTGCCCGCTCTACTTCTCTATTAGACATTTAAATATATTAAGGATAGTATGTTTCATTATTCTTTTTCTTTCTTTTTCTTCTTATTGTCTGATGCTATTCCTGTAAATTGGGATTAGATCTCCTCCTTATCAATGGGGAACTGTGACTGCTCAGTGCTTCTGTGCAACCCAACACACAGCCATCATTTATCACTCTTTTTGGTTGGTTCTTTTTATTTGATGGTTCTGACCAACATTGAATGGAAACTTATTCTTTTTAAATGGTCAAAGATCTGCAGCATTGATGCCACCTATAGGTCTATATGTGATGTTCCACAGCTGTCTTGCAGGGTGCAGCAACTCTGGCTAAACAGTTCAACTCAATGGTCACATGCAATACTCTACTTTCCTGTTTATTGATGACAACCCACATATATCTATATATATATATATATATATATATAGGACCTTTCTCAAGGATGAGGACTGAAACGTTGCACTCTTATACGATGTATTAAAAATAAAGCGGCAACGATTTTATAAGGGTGTGACGGTTCCAAGATTTGTGTATGAATAAGTTATATCTGTGCACCCCAATTACATATAAAAGGATATTTAGCCTTGCAGTGCAGATACTCATCATATGTTTCCATTGCCTGTTGGGGTCAAAGACTGGTCTTCATTACTGATGTGAATGATGACCAAATAAGATGCCTATTATGCATATGCAGTGCCTTAATCTAATGAATCAGTGTACAGGTATGGGATCTGTTATCCAGAATAACCTCGCAAACCTGGGGTTTTCCGGTTGATTGATCTTTCCATAATTTGGATCTCCATACCTTAAGTCTACTAGAAAATCATGTAAACATGGAATAAGGTAAATAGGCTGGTTTTGCCTCCAATAAGGATTAATTATATCTTAGTTGGGATCAAGTACAAGCGACTGTTTTATTATTACACAGAAAAAGGAAATCTGTTTTAAACATTTGTATTGTTTGGATAAAATGGAGTCTATGGGAGATGGCCTTTCTGTAATTCAGAGCTTTCTGGATAAGGGGTTTTCAGATAACAGATCCCATACATGTATTATAATGGTCTGGTACAAAGGGAATCACAGCAGCATCTACTCATTTTGCTTGCATTACAAGAAACAAACACATTTAATGAATAATTTAAGATTAGAAAACCAGGTGAGGGTTTTTTTTTTTAATATTCATTTAGATATTCCTAGAATAATCCACTCGCTCTTAATCAAGTATTATTCTATAACATTTTATTTTCCCGACAGGCGGCACAGCTTGACATCACATTGTACCGTCTCCAGTTGTGCGGCAGACATGGCCGCCATGTTTCTTTTGTCATTATGTATTTTTATTGTATTAAGAAAAGAGAAAGAACGAACAAAGCGATGGAAAAAATTCTTCAGAAAATTCACATCATCCATAAGAAAGAAGAAGTCAATTGTACAAATGCACAGGCTGAAACAAATGGACCAGTGCATTGACCAGAGATATAAATGTGCAGCTCACTTTTTCATTTATTTAACAACCCTGGTGCTGTAATCCAGACCAGCCAAGACCAGACCAGACCAGCCAAGCAGCAATTCACTTTGAGGAATAACAGGAATACATTTCTGTTTGGTTGCTATGGGTTACTGCACTAGGGAACATTTGCCAAGTTCTACTAAATGACCCCCGATTGTTACATTTTGAAAGAAACAAAAACATAATATAATAAATAAAATAAAGCAAATGTATCTTACAACTCGGTAAAAATGTTGTCAATCTCAGGCCGCGGACATATATTGTTCAAGAAGACTTTGTAACGCTCTGGAGTGAAGTCGTCTTGTGGAACCGAGTCGCTCTACAGAAACAAACACCGGAAAAACAACCTGTAAATAATGCGCAACTCAAATGGGAATACAACTACATTAAACATAACAACCCACACTCTCTGCCTTTCTGAAATCATGTGCACTGGCCCCCGAGATTTTTGGCGGGCCATGGGGGCCCCTGAATCGGCAGCGCCCGAGGGCCCTGGACCCCCAGTCTGACATTTATATATCCTATTTCAGAATTTAGAAGGGATGCCCAGAATCCAGGATTTGGTTTGGACTGTTGAGACTCAAAGTCATGTGACAACTGAAGACAACAACAATTTGTTCATACATGAAGGCATATATAATAAAATTCGAATTTGTGAATTTTTTACATTTAAAAAAAATTGAAAACTCACCAAACTTGAATGTGCACTTATTTATGAAAGAACCAGATTGAACTAAAACACATCAAAATCATGTTCTATGTGCCAGTGACAAATAGTGGTCATTTTGAAAAACTGAAATAGAAAAAATTGCGCATTCGCTTCTACATTAACTCGCAGGTTTTTTTGCATTTGAGATTTTTTTAAATCTTGAACATGAGACTGATTTTTGGAGCAAAAACTGGATTTTGAACGCTGATAAATCTGCCCCATTATGCAATGTTTTCTTTTTTTAAAAATTTGGATATGAATTTAGGATTTCTTGGTTCGGTTTTGAGTTTGACTGAATATTTTGTGGAGAATTCAGCATTTCAGCCATATCCAATAATGATGGTGTCACGGTCGGCACCCTAAATTCAGAACCAGCGCTAAGCTCCCTGTTCTCGGCTCTTGCTTCTGCCTTTAACAGCCGCCTTTCACCTTGGGAGGAGCCCTCGGCTAATCGGATGCCGCCAGGTCTTTTTAAGAGAGGTGCAAAGCGAAGGGTTCTTAACGAGAAAAGGGGCACGACGGAAATGCAAAGTCTTTTGGGCAGCAGGTCATGGTACAAGGTGTAGACAGAAAGCGTAGTCAGCCAGGACCGGCAGAGTAGAAATGGAGTCAAGCAGGCAAGGGTCAAACCAGGAGATCAATCAGAGGGGATATGGATATAGGCGAGTCGGTTACCAGGCAGGGTCAGGATTCACAACAGATAATCAGAATCAGAAGCTTTAAACAGCACAAGGGCACCAGTAACTCCTTGAGAAGAAACCTATAACGGGCAAGGATTAAAACACAGGAATTCCCTTATATAGTGGTTGAATTTCGCAGTAATGATGATGACAGCGTGCCTGCGCCTTTAACACTCACAGAGGCACGCCACGCACGCCCTACGGATCCGGCGCCTGAGGGAAGGAAGGAGTAATCCTCACAGATGTATTCAGTACAACCCTAATTTTAAACCTTATGGTCTTGAAGGAGCTGCTGGATCAGGATTCCAATCATGATTTTTAAGTTTTCAGGTCAAAGGGAGTTTGCACTTTTTAAAGAAAGACATAGGGGAAGGAAACCCATTTCCATTTGGAGAAATTCAAAGCCAAAAATAAGGGCCCATCACTTTCTGGAAATTGTTAAGCCAGACACAATATACTTAACATACTATAGTATCAAATTATACATTTTTTGGTACTTGCTTAATTAGAGTTACAAAGCCCAGCATGTAAAAATGTATATATATATATTTGTTTCTTTATGTCTTTAAAACAAAAAACAATTTCCTTGTAACAATCTTAAAAATGGAGTGAGTACATTAAAATAAACTCATGCTCATTCACAGAACAAGGCAGTCAGAAATACTATTCTTACATTTCTTGAAATCTTGGCATTTTTACTGAGATAATATACAGTTTCTAAGTGAGTGTGTGTTTGTTTCTTGCCGAAAAGTCTCGTTCCTTAGCAACAGAGGCATTATGGGATTATGTGTTGGAGTTGTACATTGCTCTATAGCTTCACTTAACTCAAACCCCTGCAACTTTCCTTCTTATTTTATGACCACAGAACAAGGTTTTACATCATCTACATCAATGAATCATATTTTCAAAATACACCTTTTTTTCTGGAAATAGAATAAATTGCCTTGTTACCAGAATAGATCTGACAGTGAAATTCAAGGCTATGAAACATCACTTGGAGTTTATTGTCCATACAAACCCTACAAACCATAATACAAAGGCACTACGTCTCATGTTCAGTTAATCAGGTCGAAGAACTGCAATGACTTTAAACTTCTTTATATTTCATATGAGGGGAACAGTGATTTTAAAATTATAGACAAACAATGCCACTGTAAATATTAGGTATTTAGTACTTAGGGGGTTATTTACTAAACCTTGAATGCAAAAATCACCAAAAATGTGTGATTTTTTTTTTATTAAATTGGGCTTTTAAAAAAATCACGAATATTTTGGAAATGATTGGAAAACTCAGAATCTGAAAACCCGGCATGTCAGACCTGTCGAGGATGCATATTAGTCAATGGGAGAAGTCCCAATGATTTTTTGATGTGCACTGGGTCTCGTGTCAAACCTCTTTCTGACAAAAATCTGAGGTTTCGGGTGAAAACTCAGAAAAAATTGTGAAAATCAGTTTGTATTAGTAGAAAAGGTTATACGGTATATTTACATTTATGACATCATAGATGTACAATATATATATATTGCAGCTGGAGTTCAGTTAACCTATAAGGGATCACTAGCAAGGAGCCAGACACTTCAATAAATAGTTCCAAACATCTCTGTATGGGGCAGGGTGCAAAGTGCCAAAACCATTACATTCTATAAACAAGTCCCATAAAGTTTTCTCACACTTTTGGCCAGAAATGCTGTTTTAAAATCTTTCCAAACCATAAATGATTTAATGCAAAAAAAACAAAAAACTGACATACCCCTGACCCACTTATAACTTTGGAGGTGAGAGCAGGGGCGTAACTACAGAGGAAACAGACCCTGCTTGTGATGGGTAAATTGGTCCCTTTTCGTTTCCCCAAAAATTCGCAAAATTGAGTAAATCTGCCAAAATGCATTAAAGTCTACAAGTAACCACATTTTTTGGCGTACAACAAATTTTTTCACCTATTAGAATAAATGGGCCTAATTTTCAGAAGCAAAACTTGGCGAAACATTTCGCTCATCGCTAGACCCTGCAGCTGCAGTGGGCCCAGGAGTTATAGGGCTAATTCAATTTCAATAAATATTGGTAAAACAGGTCAAACTCTAGAAATGTTGGGGGACTGAACTATAATTTGCTGTGAGATCCAGTAATATCCACTTACTGTACATCACTGGGTGGGGTGGTGGTTGTCACATAGATATTCCCTCTCGTGTCCAATACCCACACACTTTTGAACCCCAAAGTGCTCCTGCAGTTGTAGTAGGATCCTCTACCCTGTTTTAGCATCCACACTATCAGTAATTTATAGGAATACAGAGTGTATATTTATTCCCTCCTTACACTGACATCCAAGCGCTGTTACAGTATTGGAGAAATGTAGAAATAGTCCATGACCCATTTATTCTCGAGGGCTGATAAAATGGATATTGTACTGTTGAGTATGATATGTTTTATATTCTGCATTTACACAGCACAATGTTGATGGGTAAAATAATCTCACTTCAATTTCTCTTTCATATCACTTTTATCTCTTTTATCGGCAATGGAATCCACTTACTCTGCCAGATGGAAGATTGCAAGCCTCCAGCGCGGTCTCCACTCTTTTTCTATCAGCAGAGAATAGCCGGTAAATGCTGCACGAAGTGGATGAAACAAGAGTATTAGAAAGTATCATCTGCAAGTAACACGGGTGTCCCACCAATATTACCTTGAAGCAAGTAAAATCTCAACAAAACATTCTCTCCTTAACCCAGTCTAAAGACTCAATTGATTTATCAGGATTTCAGATCCAATATCTTTGTAGGGTCAAGGAACAAGCAAAACCAGAAGAAAATGCTCCAATAATACTGATAGGGATCTGTTGGGGACATGTAGTAACAGGGTCAATGTTTCTTTGGTCAAACACCCCATTGCCCTGGCTAGTGATGGGCGAATTTGCGCCGTTCGCGAAACGGCGCTGTCATCTCGTTTTTGACACTGGCGCCCATTTTTTGACGCTAGCGCCCGTTTTTGATGCCGGTGCCCGTTTTTGACGCCGGCGTCTGTTTTTTCCGATTTTTTTTTTGACGCCGGGGAATTTTTGCCGCAAATTTACGTGGGCATTTCGCGAATTTATTCGCTGGCGGCGAATCGTGCATATTCGCCGTGAATTTGCGCCTGCCAAATAAATTCGCCCATCACTACCTCTGGCAAAATATAGGCAGAAAATGATTCATACACTATTTTTATGGTAAATCACTGTTACATTTCATTGAAGATTTGGTCATGGAGTGTTGATCTGCCAAACCCGGTGTATTCTGGAGCTCCTGACATTTCTATGTGGGGTTGACTTGATGACCATCAATAACGGCATTTTGAGGAAAGTAAATGCTAAATCGATAAAATATCCAGGATTGTTACCGGGTTACACAGAATAATTTGTTAACAATAACGTCTGTGAATACATGAAGATATCATCAGTCAGGCATAGGATCTATTATCTGAAATGCTTACGGTTTTTTCCCTTAATTGTTTATGGATTCATGCAACTTGGTTACCCTCAACTATTTTTAAAATGATAACTGTTTGATTAGAAAAGACTCTAAGGAATATGACCTCCCATAATTTGGATCTTCCTCGATGACTGGTTTCCAGATATAGAATCACATACCTACAAACTGTATTATGCTATTTAAACTCATAAGAAATCGCATTCCCCTGAGTTTGTCCTTGACGATACATTCCCAGCCGCCATCTTTTAATTATAGACCTATAACTTCCATGCCTTTGATTTGGGAGGAAAAAAGGTTTTTGTACTATATTTTCTCCACATTCATCAGCTTTCAATTAGGAATTTAAATGAAATAATCTTATCAGTAAACACAGGAACATTTTTCCTGGCTAAATAAAAGGAAACTGGGCCCCACTGATGTGCTTGTATGTGTCGCTATGACTTCATGAATCTCATCCATGGCAAATTTATTATTGGTGAAAAAGTTGGTACAAATTTATTTGGAAGTTTAAAGTGATATTTGATGTATAATTTGCATCAGATAATTATTCTACATTTAACAGGATAAAAAAATAAGGGGGATCAAAATAAAAGTTGGAAAAAAGTTGGCTCCAGGTCTAGTAACCTATAGCAACCAGCCAGCAGATAACATTAGCTGGTCACCATTAGAAAGCAAACATCTGATTGGATGTTATGGCAATGCTATGCTGATTTTACCCTCCCCTCTTTTTGGACCGTCCACATTAAAGGAAACACAGATGAAGCATCATTTTCTTTTAAGGTGTCAATAGAATTTTTAAAGCTTATCTATAAAGGGGAAGTCTACAACAGGTCTAGTAACCGACAGCAAGAAAAATGCTACGTTTTTATTGGTTGCTAGGGGTTACTTTGTGACTTTTATTAGATTACTCTTCTAGAATATTTCCGTAACTTTGTCTTGAAGACAAAACCAGGACAAATGTATCTGTTTCAAATAAAGGCGATGATTTCACTTATTTCATTGATGATGTCATTTGTGAGCAGGACTCGCCAATCATATTTTTATTCTGTAAACTTTGTTTGCTAAGTTAAGGTCTCTGTTTGTTAAAAATCATTGCAAATAATTGCATGACAACTTGCTGATGCTATAGAAATGATGATGATGATGATATACCTGATTTGCGCTTCTATTCAGATTTAAAGATGTACCACTCACTTTTTAACAGGGATTCGTCCTTCTAGGTTCACTTGCAGCTTCATCTTGGTGTAACTAGAGAAAATGAAAACAACACATAAGGTACTAAAGGTTACTAAAACGATTTTTTCCATTTTTTTATTGAAACAAACGCAACTCATCTTCCATAACTCATTTATCAGAAAATCAGAAAAGTCGGGGGGGCAAAATCTTGCAACAATTTGAATCGTATGACTTTGTTACCTGAGAGATGAGATGGGAGTATTTTCAGATTCGGATTTTAAGCAGCTCCAGGGTATAATAAATCTCTTCATAAAGTAAATGAGCAAATCACTTAGGGGCCCATTATGAGTGAAGGAATAGAAGAAAAAAACTTCGAATTTCGAATTTTTTGGCTACTTCGACCATCAAATGGGCTACTTTGACCTTTGACTAGGACTTTGAATCGAACGATTCGAATTAAAAATTGTTCGACTATTCCACCATTCGATAGTCGAAGTACTGTCTCTTTAAATAAAAACTCTGACCCCCTAGTTCGCTATCTAAAACCTACCGAAGTCAATGTTAGCCTATGGGGAAGGTCCAAGATCTAAGCTTTTCTGGGTCAAAGAAAAATCGTTCGATTAATAGATTAAAATCCTTCAAATCGAACGATTTGAAGGATTTAATCGTTCGATTGAACGAATTGCGGTAAATCGAAGGCTTTCCATTCGCCAGTCGAATATTGAGGGTTGATTAACCCTCTATATTCGACCATAAGTAAATTTGCCCCTAAATGTGATTCAATGTGATCACTTGTACACCCATCTGGTGAGTCCATTTCAGTGCTCCTTGATCTCATGTGGTGATAACAATTGCCCATTGGTATCAGATAATTATCTGATCTAAATCACTATTGGGAATATGACTGATTTGGTATCTGGATTAGTGATGGGTGAATTTGGGGCATTTCGCTTCGCCGAAAAATTTGCACCATTCCCACAAAATGGCGAAAAATTCGCAAAATGGCCCCAGTGTCTTGTTGTTGACACCGGCGTCCGTTTTTTTACGCCGGCACATATTCACTGGCGACAACACACACATGTCACTGTATGTCAACATCTATAACCTCAGTATAATTATGTATTTAAATATATATATTCATTTTTTATTTATTTAGATGAAATACCTCAGATCCAAAACCAATGATATGTTTGTGTTGATCAATGGGGTCCTCGTAAGCTTCAATCCCATTTTGCTTTGTTAGGGACATGCCAACAACTCTTTCTGGAAATGGACCCAACCAATTGAATTATTTATTTGAAAATGCTATTTATTTGCCCTTGTTATTTATTTGTTATTTACCAGTCTAAGATAATCATCACTGACCATTTAAAAACAAAGGTCTACATTTTGATTACATTTGGAATGTTGTATAACTTACATAAATTGATCCTAATTTTGTGTATTTTTTTTTCTCTATATTTTGTCACTTTCCAAACCAAAAATGTGTCTGGGTTGGTATAATCAGTGACCCAAGCAGAAAGTTGGTGGGATATTCATTATTATTACTTTCCTTATTGCTTATGATTCTATTCAGGCCCTTCCTTATTCAAGCTTAGCTCTGGGGTCAGTGAATTTACCAACTAGAAATTTAAATACAAAAAAAGTTATAAAAAGTTACAAACAATTAAAAATAAAGATCAGACTAGAAAATATTCTACAATGAGATTGTCTATAAAATACAAGAAATGTATTTTCGTTTTAATAATCATTTCATATATTTTCAAAGCTTTTCCCAAATGGGAGAATTGGGGACACAAGGAAGAAGTTTTTTAGGGGCAGGTAAAAGGTGAAAGTTGAAAAGCAAACGTCAGGAGGAAAAGGATTGGATAACAGAGGAAAATAGTCCTTGAACCCTTGAAGGAATTTCTTTTGTGTGCGCGGGATGTGCCGATGACAAGTCGTTCTACATGGGAAATTGTAAAACTTGCTCTTGTTCTTTGACATAAATTGTGGAACATGGAACTAAAGGAAAGATTACTGATATTATAAGTCACTAATAACAAGAACGCTAAAAGCTTAAGCGTAACACCCTGTATAAAACATGAATTTTCACCCTTTTATGCTGCAGTTTTATTTGGTTCAATAATTATTAAGAAATGATCAATAGGAGAATCTATTGTTATACCTTTTCTGCCCATAGAAGAGCACTCATTTCAATAGCAATTAGAAGCCACAATTCATTGCTTATTTATGGCCATCGCACCCTACAGATCAAAAATAAAAAAATCAAGTGCATCAGTTGAAGCAAAGGGCAGGAATTCTCACATTCCATAAACGTAATAGCGTAGCGTTAATGTTGTTTACATCTGCAAGATCAATAGAGTTCCTTTACAAAAACCACTAGGGACAATAAAGGCCAACCAATACCACTCTAGAATGACTTGTACTTCTTTCTTAAAGAGATATTCAATTATGTCATGGTCCTCGGAAATAAAGTGCATTGTAACAGGTCTACAGACACCACAAACATTTGGTTTTAAACAAGTCAGAGACCAAAACATGAACCATAGAGGACCTGCTGTCTTTATTTATTATTTCCCTGTACAAGAAGTTTTGGTTGAGTGCCGTATGGAACCTCCTATGAACTGGCTCAGCTGTTAGGCTAAAATAAGTGATACCTATATATACCGATAAAGGGTTGTCTCTTTATAGAAAGACTATGAAATGAATATAAATATAACAATTCATTTACAAACATGTTATTATCGCTGCAGTTAAACCCACTTTCATTAAAGGTACAAGTTGCACTTGGTGTTGCTCAGTCCTTGTTGCCTTCTCTTCCAAAATGAGCCCCACTGCTCCTATTGAATCAGGGGAACCCTGAAGTTAATGTCTGGTCTGGAGACAGATAAATTGGGGCTATGAAATTATTTTGACTCTTTCATATGTTTATTTTGATTAATGTTTGAATTTCTATAACTTTGAGCCTCACTGGTTACATCTGGAAGAAGTGACCTTTGTTTCTTTCAACTAAGCTGCTCCAATAAAAGGTAACTGTTAATCTCCAGCATTCCATCTCCTTCTCTGTGACTCTCAGTAATCCAGGAAATTATTCCCCACGTTGCAGGTATTTCTAAATTTAGATTTGAAGTGACTGAGTAAAATGGCACAGAAGGTGTCTGTAGGGCCAGGAAACCACCGGGGAGACTCGGATGGTGATGGGTATGTACTAAAGGCAAAGTGTGCAGATGCCCCGGGTCACCAGGTGACAGAATGATGTGGGGCACATTTATTTATGTGCAAATTTCCACTTTGGAAGCCTCTGCCCTACTTTAAGCAACTATGTAAGATGTTATTTCATGACGAATATCTGTATTCATCAAAATGCGCAATTAAGTCTCGGCAAAAGAACGTTGGCGTTCTTCCATCAGCAACGATTCATTGGCACGGAAATGTCATAACTAATTTTCTCTACTTTCTTCCTAATGAGACTTCCTTAACTTCCTTACACTCACGTCAATTTAAATTCAGTGGGCGTATAAAGTTCATATCTATGTATTTTTTAGTGATGTTGCTGAAAAGTGGCAAAATGAAGACAGAGATCCTCTATTGTCCTAGACATGAGCCCACCCTGCAACAAATGTGGCATGAGCTTCAAATGTAAATTTGTAAAATTTGTAAAATTCAAATGTAAAAAAATGTAATGAGTGTAAATAAGAAATTTGTAACAGTTACAACTTGAAAACATAATCCCACTTTAATAATGAAAAACGCCAGACTTTTGCTTATGACTTTTTTGAAAAACAGGAAATGATGTCGCTGACATAATTAATGTTGAGGATGAAGCTTCATTGTATTCATTCACCAGTCAGAACCTGGAGAAAAAGATTTTGGTTAAAAGGGAAATTTTCACACTTTGATAAATTTTTTTTGATTTTGATCGTTTGTATGAGAAACAATTTGCTTGGTGAAATGCAGCAAAAGTTCACCTGTGGCTAGGTAATTCACTAGTGGTGTGTTGTCCAACTTTTAGTAAATAGGCAATGTTATTGCCAATTGTCTTTTTAGTGAAAATTCATCAGAAAAACACAATTTGTTCTTTAGTAAATGTGCTCCTAAATGTGATGCTTAGGGGCAGTTTTATTAAGGTTCAAGTTGTTTTTTCCACAAAAAAATGGAGCATTCGAGTTGTATTTTTTGGTCAAAATGCACATTTTGGGGGAAAAAAAACTTAAAATATTAAGGTTTATTATTAGTGATGGGCAAATTTGTCCCGAAAAACTCACAAAACGCGAATTTTGACAATGTTGTCAATTTGTGGGCATCAAAATTGATGCCGGTGACAACTCAAACGCCTGCGGCACTTGACGTGCATTAAAGTGTTAAAGCATTAAATTGACACCGGCAAATTTTCGCAACAATTTCGCAAATTTATTTGTCAGCTTTGAAACATGCGAATTCGAGCCTGCCGAATAAATTCCCCCACCACTTTTATTATACCTCAATCCTGGAAATAGCCTGCACCTATCGAGGTTCTGTAGGAGTCAATGGCAGAGGTCCACAAATCGAGTTTGTTTTGCTGAAAACTCGAGTTTCGAGGTTCGGGACTTGCGGTTGCATAATCAGATTTTTGCCATTTGAGTTTTTTCATAGATAAGATACCATTCGAGTTTGAGTTCATTCAAGTTAATTCGAGGTAATAAAAACTCTAACACACGACCTTTGATAAATTAGCCCCTCAATGTTACCATGGCCACAAGACTGGGAAATATCTTGTAGATGCCATTTGTCTTCATCCCATGAACATCTTTGCTTGGGTCCAGCCTTTGAAGATGAATGACTACTGCACATAAAGACATGTTTTCATCTTGCCATTCAGATAGATGGAAGTTTTATGGTCACCATTATAAGCGCAGCCTCAGGCACCCTCACTGTACCCAACACACTGCACCCAACACACTGCATGTCAGTGACTGATAACATGGCACATGTGTATATAATAATATATATATATATATAATACCCATAGGGGGTGCCTATTCCACAGCAAAGCTGAAATCATCTCCGACTTGTCTCATTTGGCTTTCCTTTTAATCCTTGTTGACCATCTCTCATTCTCACACTGTCACTAACAAGCTGCTGGAATCCACAATTATTACACAAACAAACAACACACGGATGCAATTAGAGGAAGAACTGCTATTTTTTCATGGGAATGTACAGAGAAAACATAATTTAATAAAATTAGCTGCCACCTCCTGCCATTTTCCAATTCTGAAGAGCCGCCTGGGGAGCCATGAATACGTTCTCAGCTTTTTGTAGCCGCTTTCTTAATGTTATTATAATAAGCTGGATTTTTACACCATAAATGTGTCTTCCTAAACCTCCTATTTACTGTGTCCCATCTACTATACTTTCCCAATGACCTCACTGGAGGTTATCCAGATAGAAAACATGCAAAGGGCTCATTTATAAAAGGCCTCTGTGTTGGATTAGGGCACAGCTTGCCCCTATATTTACTGTTCAGCCCCATTGTCTATGGCTTGTACAACGTTGCTAAATGATTCTAAAATGCAGGAGAGGACAGAAAGATCATAGACAGATGTGGTGGGGAGCGGGAAGTAGGTGCGTGGGGGCAGATAGGGATTGTCTTGCACCAGACACTGACAAAAACTTTTTTTTGCAGGGGGGGGGCAGCGCACCAGTAACACCACTGGGATCTGTGCTCAAGATTGCACTTTGCTCTCTGCACTTTTCAGCATAAATGAGTCCAATAGTGACTTACTGTGGGGTAATATAACAAAAGTCTGCTCAACTTTTTGTAAATATTTGTCACCAATCAGAATTTGAAGTTCGGGTTAACCTTAACCCTAATACTGGACTTATGGTTCTTATGGGTTCTCTGTTCTTATGGGTTACTATACCTGGATCCACTATTAGATTATAGAGTATATAACTATTTTCATTATTATGCTATTATGTATATATACACAAGGATTTAGAGGCAAATGTAAAAAAAATCAAACCATCAGCAATCTAAAGTACATCAGGAAAACATTAGCTCTGAAATAGAGGATTTTTTTCCGGATTGATTTTTTTTCATGCTATTCCACTGAAATCTCACAATTTCCTTTCACAGAATGTTCCTAAAGACCTTTCAGACCTTTCCCAACTTTATTTAAGAACCTGAAAGCCTCTGAGTACACAAGCAGCTAAAATTGTCCTGATTACTTGGCAAAGCAAAATCCAGAGCACAATATTCTCCCAAACTATCTGGGCACTTCATTAGCTGCCGCTGCCTTATATTTCTCCTTAATTTCCATGGAATCTGATGCACATCTAATATGTAACCCCCAGACTATTAGTTAAATGATAAAAATCATTCTAACACATGGTGGTCTTTCTCAAAATTGTCATTTGGACTTCTAGGGCTCTAGGTAACATTTAAAGGTCCCTCAAATTCTTGGCTACACCACTCAATGATCTAAATGAGAAGTTTACATTTAAAACTTGATTGGGGGGGGGGAAGCAGGGTTGGACTGTTCTTCCAGTGTAAAAATGAAGCTTCCATTGGGTGTCAGCTCTAGTGGGCCCAGCCAAGAATCTTTCTCAGACCTTTAGCCACATGAGAGTGGCCCTCAATGGCAGGTTCTTTGATAGCCCCTAGGAAGTCCAGTCCAATAATGGGAGTAAAACTTGATTTTTTTGAAATTATCACTCCCTTGATATTATTATTGAATATGATTATTGATTTTACTATAAGAAACACAAAATATACCAAACAAGAAATTATCTATAATATGTTTTGCAGATAAAAGTTTTGCCAGTAGTTCAGAAAAACAGGGCTGTTATTTCTTTTATTCCCTGTCGACATTTGATGGTTGGGAAGGTTGGTTGAAATTCCACTCGTGCACACCAGTGCCCCTTGCATTAGCCATTAATTGTCATACAACTCAATTAGCATTGCTGTCTCCAGATAATGAGAAAGTGCCACGGATGTCTCATGTATTTTAGTAATTAGACTAGAGAAGATGCAATATTGCCATGACACGTGACCCTCTGGAGAACACAGAGAGGACAGACCTTAGACAAGCATGACAACATTGTTGAAAGCTAATAATTAACAAGCAGCACATCCAGATGTATCGCTGGACAACAGGAATCCCATGTAGAGTTAAGAGATGTCAATACATTGTCTGTAAATATCTGATGTTGTCACTACTCTCATTGATCAAGTGGACAGTCATGGGGAAACTGGTTATCAGTGACATACAGGACAACACCAATGATTTACTTGTGCCTCACACGTCATATTATTTCATATTGTGGCCTCAAATAAGACTCCTCTGGATCAACTAGCAGTTTATAGATAGACTTAAAAGGTTGAATTTGATGGATGCGTCTTTTTTTAA
This sequence comes from Xenopus petersii, assembly GCA_038501925.1. NCBI lineage: Eukaryota > Metazoa > Chordata > Amphibia > Anura > Pipidae > Xenopus > Xenopus petersii. The sequence continues at coordinate 175,754,911 of CM076680.1, read as the reverse complement.
AACTAAGTTACTATGTTACTATGAAGCAGGATGTAGATATTGTGTGTGTGGTCATTAAGGGGTTAATCTGTTGATGATAGCATTTGCAAGGGTTGGTAAAATCAAATTGCCCCTTATATATTCAGTTGTTTCTGAATTCAGCAGAAAATGTTTCCTCCTAATGGAATTCCTACAGTTGGCCAAAATATTCTTGCCCCGCCACTTTGTAAACCACAAAGAGTCTCGTTTAATTCATTGGTTTTGTAAACGATGGTAATGAAATGAATAGAGTGAAATAACAAAACATTTCTGTAGTGTCGCTACAATATTGAGGAAAAAAAACACATTTCATTCTAGAACTAGAACTTCAATTAGATTGGGAGACACATGAAACCCTTTCCTTTTTGTTGTAGATAACTGACCCTTAAAAGTTGTCAAATTGTTTTTACATTAAAATAAATGATCCAAACCACATGTACCAAAAGGAATAGATCATTGTAATGTCAGAATGATCTGTGATTCTCTTGTATTTCCCAGGAAGAAGATCCTGGAATGATGGCTCGATATAGGCCTCATTATTTTGGAAGAGTAAGACAGAGCATATTTATATATAATACGCTGGCCATTAAGATAATAGCTCTAGAGAAAGTGATGCACAGAACAGGATAATATCATCCTCAGACTTTAACAGTTGCAGGTAAAAAGTCTGTAACATGGCTGCTTGTTAAATGTCCTTTGACATCTACTTCATCTAGTTTAAGCAGCATGGCTGAAGATAAAAGCATTCCAAGAATGAGTGAAACATACAGGGATCATTTAGTGATGGTTCCACAGGTTGCAAAGTGCATAAAACAGGTGCAAGATGCATTTTTATGTTGCACCCTGCCCCCGCCATCAGCACCAATGGGCAGAAGCCTTGCAAGGACATGAGCTTCCCCATTAATAAAGATCTACCTACATTGGTCATAGCTGTATTAATGAGAAGTAGGTGTAGATAGGCACAAAGCCCAGCTTTTGAACTGCCCTAACTTGTATTATTCAGACATGCAAGTTAGGGTACACTAGCAAGGACAGGCTGCAAAGGGGCCCTATACTCTAGAGCCCACCAGCACTGAGCTCTGCACCTCTTGGTGGATTGTTAATCTGGGGCAAAATGTAGAGCGCAGCAAGACCCCAGATGCAAATAATTATTGAATGAGCATGAGTGTATTATTTGTCACTTTTTAGTGCTCCAGTACTTGCACTCAGGGTCATCATAAATTACCCCATACCTCGTTGTGCCAAGATGCTACAGAAAAATCTTCCTACATAAAATAGTCATCCATTCTTCCCCTAAGCACAGATGTGTCCCCCCAAATGTTTTTTATGGCACCCAGCCTGCTCAATGGCTCCACAAAGGTCTTTCTTTTTCTTTGAATTAATAGCCCATCACATTATAATGTTGAACAACAGTTCTTTGGATCAAAAGCTACCTCTCAATAATCCCTATTTTGAGGGGGACAATCAACGGATGGGGGTTGCAAACGTGGGTGGAGGTTGGGTAAATGATCAGCAAATCCCTACCCTTGACCCGTGTGCAGTTGGCACTCATAGCTTGGAGCTCAGGTTTATGTTGGCAATAGATGTTTCTGTTCTTGGGTATTTACGTCCTCTTTTCCTCAAACAAAATTGGGTTCCATTTATTGTTCTCTGATAATTTCCCTTCAGCGTTGGACTCGTTTCCAAAATTTGCAAGAGGAAAAGAGATGTTTATAGAGACAACATCCCATTTAGACATAAACAATAAAGGCTAAAAACATCCAACACAAGTAAAAAGGAAATTAATTGAAAAAATTAAGAAAAGCTAGAGAAAAACGGCCATTTTTCATAATTATTGAAGCTACTTACGCTTTTTGAAGAAATGCATCTCTGGACATGTTCTGCGCCAGCAAATTGGTCGCCAGACTGAATACCTCATCTGTCCATTCCTAAGTAGATATAAAATAAACAGACTTTTAGCTGAAGTGCTGAGCTCACAACATGTTTCCTTTGATAGATCCCTGCAGCCAAGCAAATATTTTCTAGGTTTCATGGCAGGGGGAAACACAGATGTAAATTCTATCACCAAAGGCAATTCTCCCCTTGCATTGACAGTTGTTTATCTATGGGAAGGTTTCCACGTGTTCAAATGTGAAACATGGTGCAGTGATACCGAAGCTTCTGAGAAAACTTTGGCCTGATTCCTGGAGCACTTTCATTTAAACAAACACATGGTGGAAGTACAGTAGCTTTCACTATTGATATCAATCATTTAATTCCTTTGCGAGTAGTAGAAGGTGGAGAAGCAAGAATAAAACATTGGTCAGTCACAGTTTGGCCATTGCTTTAACCACCTGTGGAGATCTGGAGATACAGGTAAAACGTTGGCTCATAACTCATAAAAAACAGTTCAATGTGGTTTCCTTATTATGAACAAAAGATACTTACTGCTGATTGGTTGATATAAATACTAAAACTGAAACAACTGGTGCACCTCTTAAACTCTTAATACAACCCCCCGTCTCCTACATAGGCAACAAGTCAAACCAATCTCATCTGATTTTTTGCTCCATATGTATCTTATACCATGTCCCCACATGTGACAGTATATCTTGCATACTACATACATACATATATATAGAGACCCAGACCAGGAGATTAATAACAAAATGAGCAGGCACCCTAGATGAGACTAAAGAAGATAATTATGGAGGAACAGCTCCATATTTGATATATGGAATTATATACCTTAGACTGGGGGTTCAACAACCTTTTTACCTGTGAGCCACATTCAAATTTAAATAAAAGTTGGATTGCAACATAATGGTGTAAAAAGTTCCTGGGTCTGTCAAATATGGGCTCTACTTGGCTACTGGTAGCTTCAATGTGGACAAAAAGCCAACAGGAGGCTCTACTTGGCACTACGCATGGTTTTTATGCACCTAAAGTTTGAATTCAAGCCAGGAATTCAAAAATCAGCATCTGCTTTGAGGCCACTGGGAGCAACATCTAATTGGTTGGTGAGTTACATGTTACTGGTGAGCTACTGGTTGGGGATCACTGCCTTAAACAGTAAAAAGTAAAAGTAAAGTAAAAGTGAAATCTATATCAGATATTAGTAAGTATGCTTTGCAACCTTCAGAAGTATAAATATAAAACAAATGCCGCCTACTAAACTGAATTATATCAGTTGATACTGTGGGTTAGTGTAGAACAGATGTTCCTGGAATTTGGTGGCATAGAAAATCTCATGCCTTATACTGCCTATACATACTACATATATATATATTTCTAACTCATGTCCAATATATGGTCTTCCACATGTCCCAACCAACAGCCCAAACCTGAGGGGGAGAAAGGATTTTGTACTTCTATCACGGCATCTCTGCCTTTAAAAGCACTTGGTTGTTGATGAAATGCTCCGGCCTGAATTAGCAATTGAGATTGTTGTGGGTGACTTGTTTTCAATGGAAGGGAAGGACATTTTGAGAACATGATGTTTATTTGGCCGGATTGTTTGGCCGGTCTCTTTCAGATGCTTTGACAAACAGGGAAGTCATTGAATGTGATGCTCGGCTGAAAGATCTATAAGACTGGTTGCCAAGCACTTGCACATTCACCCAGTTAATCTGGAGAGAAAGAATAAGTCCGGCTTAATTATTCCCCATCATGTCGCTCTCCCACTTTCACATGGAACATTTCTGACAATGTTGATTAGGCCTTCTCTCTCCTCTAGAATAAAATGCAATTCCAAGAAAGCCTTTTAATAATGAGAAACCCACAAATGATGTCTCTGTTCTCCTCTAACTGGATCTGTAATTCAAATGTATGTCTTTCTCAATAAGGGCCTTGGTACAGACTCGAGGCAGCTCTAATAAGTGCAGTCAAGAGCCAACGACAAGAAGAATGTATTGAAAAAAGGCTTCCATTTGTCTTCTGCACATTCAACAAAGCATCAATCTTACCCCCCACCCGCTTGTCCCCCCCCCAAAAAGCTTCCGAAAATAATTCACATTTGCACATGGACAATTTAGCAAGGAAACAGCAAACATTTACTATCACAAATAGCTGCAATTCAAACTGACTAAACAGGAGTAATGAATTGAATAAGCAGCTGGAAACTTGGCACTGCCAATATATCTCCATTAAACGTTACTTTCATACAACGAGGTTATTTAGAAAAACTTTTTGAGTCAGTGGCTTTACTTGTTTCCATAAATGTTATAATATTATATAAATGATACATTTCCTATGAATTTTATTTGCTCCCAACTGAACACTTCACTCTCTTTCATCTTTTCCACTAGGACCAAACACTTATGGGGTAACAAGATAAAAAAGCATTAAGTCTTCATCGCGGTCTAGTATCCCATAGTAACCACTCAGCAGGTATCATTATAAAGGCAAGCATTTCATTGGCAACTATGAGGGTAAGGTCACACTGGGCGTTTCAGGGAGATTTAGTTGCCTGGCGACTAATCGCCTCGTCATTGCGGTGAACAATCTCCCCGAACGCCTTATCTCACTCTTGCGCTGGCTAAAATGAAAAATCGCCGTCGCTAAGCACAAACGGCGATTCATTTTCCGAAGTCGTCTGAAGTTTCCTCGTGAGGCAACTTTGGAAAACGAATCGCCACGTGTGTTTTTAGCGCAGACGATTTTTCATTTTAGCCAGCGACTAAATCTCCCCGAAACGCCCAGTGTGACCTTACCCTGAGCTATTAGATCTGGTGAAAGTTACAGTATATGACTTTTATTACCCTATAAATATCTCCTAACTATTTCTCTAAGTCAACACTCTTGTCAAACTAAGTTTCATTCCTTCATGTCCTTGATCCACACAAAGCCCTCACAGTTTCCACTAAGCCACAAACTTTCACCCACCAACCGGCCCAGATCCGCACTCTTTGGCAAAATGTAACGACATAAACCTAAGCCTTGGACTTGCCCAAATGATCAGTTACATTGGGTCAGTCTCACTGCTCTCAAATACAACTTCAGAAATCCCTACACAACAGTCAACAAAAGCTCCAATAATGTGACACTAAAGCCAACAAAATATTCGTTTTGGAAAAAGACAAGTTATATCTAATCCCAACATAAAATGCATAACCCCCAAATCCACTTAGTGTATATATCATTTGTATTCATGGAAGGAGGACATGCAGTACATTGTGAGTTGTTATATGCGTCTATCCTTGGAAACATTGGGGCAAATTTACTAAAGGGTGAAGTGACTAACACTGGCGAAAATTCGTCAGCATGGCGTCATTTCGGTACTTCGCCGATTTACTTACGGGCACCGTTGTAACTTTGCTAGCGAAGGAGACTGATGCTGGAGCTCATTCGCACTCAATCAACAGTCGAAGTTGCGTTCCGGCGAAGGGATATAACTGCGCAAATTCACTAAAATGCGGATTTTACTGAACGTTACCTCTTGTGTCAGACTTGCCTTCGCCACCTGAAACCAGGCCAAGTGCAATAGAGTAGAAAGGGCTTCCTCAAAATGTTTCTAAGTCCCAAAAACCGCTGGCATCTTTTCCTTTTTTTAGGGTGATAGGCTGCAAAAGAGCATAAAAGTTTTTTGGGGTAACCGGGTTCCCCCCTACATTTCCTAACATATGGCACCTAAACTATACACTGGGCTCATGTGTAGGGCAATATAACAACTTTATTGTCTTTATTAAGGTTCCCTGGGCTTGTGTAATGTAATGTATTTGCTGCAACATATACGTCCATTCAACTTGAACTTCACGCCGTATGCTAATTAGCCAACGCTAGCGCAACTTCGCTTTGCTTGCCGAATTAACACTAGCACAACTTCGCCAGCGTTCGGCGCCCTGGACGCAACTTTGCATGTTAGTGAATTAGCGTTATCTTCGCCTGGCAAAGTGTTGTGCTGCCTGAGAAGCCGCCGCTGGCGAATTTTTGGCGCTTAGTAAATTTGCCCATTGACTGGTACAAAGAAACAGATTGTCAAAATAGCCAATAGATACCACTCTGCCAATAAGGAATTGGCAATAATTGGGGAATATTAGCTGGTGAAGAGATGATGGCAGTACAGGAGAGTCACGGTAATAATAATAATAATAATAAACGGGCAGTTGTAGACAAAGCAATGCAAAATAATAGCCGATCATTTGGAATGGCTCTTCCACTTAAAACAGTTTGGATCACTTCATCCCTATCTTTTGGCAAATTTGGAATATTAGATTAATGAAACGAGTGCTTCTTAAAATAATTGCTATAAAGTGTATGTGTATCACAGCATACCTCCCAACTGTCCCTTTTTCGGAGGGACAGTCCCTCTTTTGCCAGCTCAACCCGCAGTCCCTCATTTGTACTGGAAAGTCCCTCTTTTCTCTGCACTGAACAGCCAGAAAAAGAAACAAAGTTTCTCACTTAATTGGCTTTTAGCAGAGAGCCCAGAACAGCTAACAGGTGCAAATAAGATACTTTGTAACAATTTTGAGACACAAAAACACAGTTTAGATAAGGAGAAATATTTTCAAACTTTCATAACCTGCCAAATTTTGATAAACAAACATGGTAATTAGGGGGTGTGGCCGCTTAAAGGGGTGTGGTCAAAAAAATTGCTGTGCTACTTGCGGAAAAATTTTTTTGTCCCTCTTTTTACTTCCAAAATGTTGGGAGGTATGTGACAGTGATCTCCTACTCACAGACATGCACCAAATGTGACTGAGAAAGGTACAAAGAGCTCTAAACACTCTACTATAGACTTGCTGACATGTACAACCCGTTATGAATATATAAGAAGAATATTCTGAGAATAAAGCTTCCTTTAGTACATTCTGTGCAATGTGTCCTTTCTGAACTTGAAATTCCTCTAACAATTCCCCTCGGAACAAAGAACTGACGCAAGGTTTCCCGGTAGCTCGTGCCAATAGTATCTTCATCATCATCATCATCATCATCATCTTCAGATTATTCTTTTATGATGTTAATGGTTTAAAGTGCTCAGTATAACAAGTAAAGTTATTTTCCTGGTCCATTACAGCTAATTGTTGGTTAAAGTGCTGAATGTGATGTATTAGGTGCAAGTAATTGTCACACTGTTCATGTTTCATTCTTTCAACAAAAGACAATTATTTTGCTATTTCAGCTTTTACCACTTCTAAAATGTATTATGAGGCTTTTTCCTTGGTCACAGAAAGTGGGTCCTGGTCTTGTAATGAGGGTTCTATGTGGCTGGTGAATTGGAATGGGTGGGACTCTGGGTTAATGAATCTGCAGCTCAAAGTGAAATGAAATCACTGATGTGCAATTATCAAACATGAATATTATGAATTATTAAACATGAATAGAATTCTCCAATCACCCGCCTGCATTCCTCTGTAGTTCTCCGGCCCCATGAGCAACGTTTATTCCCTGCACTGCTGACACGACTCCGTACTCTCTCCTCATCACTCCACGCTGTGTGCCCTCATTATAAACCAAACAACACAAATAGGATTTGGCGCTTAGCACAAAAGAAAGTGATGGGCGAATAAATCCAGGTCTAAATTTGTGGCGAATTTCCATGTTTTGCCACCAGTGAATAAATTCACGAAATTCCTTGCAAAAATTCAATGTTCTGTCAGCGACAATTAATGTACACCCATTGACTTTAATGCACATCAAATTGTTGCCGGTGATGATTTTGACGCCGGCGTTTCGTGAACTTCCAGCAATTTCGCGAATTTCCCAGGAAATTCGCAATTTTTTCAGCAAAGACAAATTCGCCCATCAATATGATGAAGCACTTAAAGAACAAAAGGGAGTTGTAGTCAGACAGGGACCTTTACACAAGTTGTGATCCTGCAATTGTGCCTGCAGTCAGTTCTGTGTTAATCCCCATTCTGTAAAGTGCCGGGCGATCTGTGGAAATGATAATCACTTCAGTGCAATTGAGTCCGATTTGGGACTAAATGTGTGCGCAGCCACGACCAAACTCCCATACCCAATTTTACCAAAAGCTTGATTAGTAAAAACTTGATAAAAATCCTACGTTTTTTTCTGAGTTTTTTAGGCTTTTTCCGGAATGTTTCTGATTTTTTCATGAAAAGTCCAAAGTGGTTGGTTTTTTCGGGTTAATTCCTGCGCAGACCACAGAAACTTCAAAATAATACAGGGACCTCAGCCATTGTCTTATACACAACATCGGCAGGTCTGAGATGGTGGAAATTGGCTTCTTTGCTGCATCGGCCTTTAATAAATCTCGGGGAAAAACCCCCCAAAATATTTTGACTTTTACCCCAAAAAAGCTGGACTGGAGTTCAGTAAATAATCCCATAGTGTTGTATTTAGCTGTATTGTAGTCTTCCCCTACTCCCCGTCTACTTGCATGTGTGTTTCTGTGTGTGTAGGCACCGGCAACATAACTATAGAGTAAATATAGAGCAAGTATAGAGTAAGTATAGAGTAAGTATAAAGTAAGTACAGAGTAACTATAGAGTAAGTATAGCATAAGTATAGAGTAACTATAGAGTAACTATAGAGTAACTATAGAGTAATAAGTATAGAGTAAGTATAAAGTAAGTACAGAGTAACTATAGAGTAAATATAGAGTAAGTATAGAGTAACTATAGAGTAAGTATAGAGTAACTATAGAGTAACTATAGAGTAATAAGTATAGAGTAAGTATAAAGTAAGTACAGAGTAAGTATAGAGTAAGTACAGAGTAAGTATAGAGTAACTATAGAGTAACTATAGAGTAAGTATAGAGTAAGTATAGAGTAACTATAGAGTAAGTATAGAGTAAGTATAGAGTAACTATAGAGTAATAAGTATAGAGTAAGTATAAAGTAAGTACAGAGTAACTATAGAGTAAGTATAGAGTAACTATAGAGTAACTATAGAGTAATAAGTATAGAGTAAGTATAAAGTAAGTACAGAGTAACTATAGAGTAAATATAGAGTAACTATAGAGTAAGTATAGAGTAAGTATAGAGTAAGTATAGAGTAAGTATAGAGTAATAAGTATAGAGTAAGTATAAAGTAAGTACAGTGTAACTGTAGAGGAAACTGACTCCATGGTCTGGCCCCCCAGTCCTCCATAATGACACCACTGCTAAGCACCAGAACTAACTGCTCCGCCAGTCTGTGGAAGTGACATGACACGCACAACCGCCTGTGATGTCACTTCTGCTAAGTGTGACATCACTGAAAATGACATTTTGCTGAGTGCCCTTGTGGATGTGAATGACCCATAAGGACAATGAAACCTTCTGCTTTTTGGGAGCAGAGAAAGGTAAAGATACAGCCACAAGAATAAAGACTCTGCTCTATGAATGCAAAACAACATTTGACTTTTTTACTTTTTTTTAAATAGAAACTTTCTGTTGTCACTTTTTGGATTTTCATTCCATTTTGAATCTTTGCTCTTGTAACTTTTGTTCTTTTTTTCTACTTCTATTTGCCAGTGTCTCCTCGTCTCTCCCCAGTATCAGTTTGTGGCTCTTCTCTGCCCGGTGTCTTTTCTTCTCCTTCTCATTTCACTTTTGGACTTTGCTGCTCAAACACTGGATTCATAGTTTTCTGCTTATAAAGTCGTTGATGTATCTGGTCTGACCTTTGTACATCTGAGATAAATGACAGTTTAATGGATGTCTCCGGCAGCTTCTTCTGACCCAGCATTTCATTATTCACATAAACAAGCAGTCCATGGGGCAAATGATCACTAGCCAGGACTGCATTAAATGCGCTGCATCAGCTTGTAACCCTTTAACTGCTGGAGCCAGTTATAAATTAATTTAATTATTTGGGGGTACAGATTACTGGATTCTATTTACCACTTCTATTTAAATACATTTTAAACTACCCTTTTGCTCTATATCTTATTAAAAGCATCTTTGTTTATAACACAAATGATCCCTAAACCTTCTCCCTGATATCACTACATTGGCATCTGCTGTTCTGTCTCAGCGACGTCTGCAGTAACGATGGGAAATGTCATAAAAGTCCCACAATCGCCCTCTGGAAACACAATTCAGCCTCTTTATTGGCCCGTCATCAGGAGGATTTGATATAATAGAGAATAGGCTCAATACATTTCCATGAAATACATTTCTACTATTGCCTTAAAATGTGACAATAAGAATTATCAACACAAAACGGATTAATTGCGCCGCACGAGCAGATACTGCTGATACCCAAAAGCCTTTGCTTCCTTTTCAAACATATTTATTTATCTATTAATCTGTCACCAAGGGGAACATTCAAGCAAATGTCGCTCAGGATAAATGTGTAATGAATAAATGAAGTGGCAGTTTATGGGAAGTTAAGAAAACAAATAACCACTCTGACACCTTGGGGCCCATTTACTAAGGGTCGAAGTGCATTTTCGAATGAAAAAACTTTGAATTTTGAAGTAATTTTGGGGTAATTCGACGATCGAATAGGCCAAATTCGACTTTGACTTGAATTGAAAATATTTCACAAATTTGACTATTCCAAAATCAAAGTACTGTCTCTTTAAAAAAAACTTTGCCTTCGACACTTCGCCACCTTAAACCTGCCGAATTGCTGTGTTAGCCTATGGGGGCCTCCTAGAACCTATAGCCTGTATTTCTCAAGTTTTGAGAAGTTGAAGTATTTTTTTGTAAAATCGTATGATCATAAGATTAAATGATATGATGGTACAATTCAAAGTATGATCTTTAAAATCCTTCGAATCTCAGACTACCCTATTCGAGGGTCGAATTTTCGAAGTTTTTTTCACTTTGAAATTCAACCCTTGATAAATCTGCCCCCTTGTGTTTATAACACTTATAGGATATGTAGGGACCTATAGGATCTATTAGGCTCCTATAGAGTTAATCCCCTACCTTTCCTTAAGTTCTCTTTTCCCTTGTTATTGGGCCAAGCCCTTCTAACTGGTAAAGTATAACATCTACACCTATTGGACAAAGAGTGTAATGACACTCCCCTGCCACACTGCTATATAGTGCTGTGTAGGGAGTGGCCTCTTCCTCTTTGGCTCCTGGTGTCTGTGCTGCTAGGTGTTTCCCATTGAGCCTGGGATCACCAAGGCCCCAGTAAGCCATTTACCCCAAAGGGACCTGTACCTTTGGTGATTAAGTCGGGAACCAGGCAATCCCGTGAACGAGGATTAGCTATCATTAGGGCAGATCCTGTTATAGTCTCTCTAGGAGAGAGAGATAGCCAGATTTTAGTAGCATGAGCAGTTCTGCGCTCCAACAAGGAGAATAGCAGGGAGTAGCCTCCCAAAGGCTTTTAAGGTGCCTTTAGTGTAGGGAACTCAGTGATAGGGAACTCAGTTCGCAGAGCACTGCCTGACCCCTACTTGATCGATCCTGTTTCACTTTGGTCGCTGGTCTTTGGGAGTGAGATATTCTTCCTGTGTGTTTGACTTGAAGGGGGACATCTGTACATGCTGCATCATCATCAATGCTATCCTGTCTCCTCTGTGATATGCTAACTCCTACTACAGCTCCTGCGTGAGTAAACCTGTGGTCAATTGCTTTGCCATATTATTGTGTTAATAAACCATCACACTGTTTTCACTTTTTAAAGAACCTCCTGGCGTCCATTATTCTATCTTTTACACTTATATGCCTGTGGGTTGTAGTTTTACACCATCTTAAAGGGGAAGCTTCCATTTAGCGAAGGCTCCGCCCTGAGTGTAGTTTCACAGTGTAACCCATGCTCATACACTAGCTGGACACCCTTAACCCCTAATTGGCGGGATAGGCCAAGAAAGCGTTACATTTTGGCGCCCAACGTGGGGCCCCGCCCCCAATCCAGGCTATATTGTGTTTTGGGCACTTTTTGACAATTTTTGTAAAATTGTGTTCTGTCCCTTTAAATTTTGCTGACAGGCTGCCGGACCCGTTAGGCAAAGGGCAGTCCTGCACGCACTTGCTATTTTTTTTGTGTGCGCATAGTAAGGCCGTGGGTTCGGGCTTGGTGGTTCTCCCCGTTCCCCTTATTTCGCCTGCGCCACTAAAGCCCCGCCAGCGCATATTCGCTGGCGTTTTTGTTTAACACTGTGAGTTTTCGCTGGCGCTGTTGTAGCCCTCGCGAGATTTCGCAGGCGCCATCTTGTCCATGTGGATACTGTTTGGCGCGCTTGAGTAAGGAGGCGGTCTATGTCCATACGTCACCGCCGCCATTTTGTGGAGAGAGTTATAGGAGACGGACGCATATCCTCACAGCTCCTTCTTCCTGCCTGGGCCACACCCTTAGCGGCTGCTAAGGGATTTCAGCGCCAGTCCTCCACTACTCAACGGTACATAGTACCAGCATTTCATTTGCACTACAGACGTCGGATTGTCTAAAGAAACAGCAGTCCTGTTCTTCAGTGCCCGCAATCCTGCTGGTCCACGGCTGTGGACCGGATCCTGTGCGGACTCGCATCAAAACCTTGCCACTCTACACTGCGGCTGCAGGTACAAGTTTTATTTGCAAGTTTTGGAGAAAAGAAGGGAAACCGTTCCTAACCTAGCATGGCTAACAAAGGTTGGGATGGATGGCCGGATCCCGAAGCGGGCCCTTCTGCTGAACCATACCCATGCCAAAGCCCTGCACCAACACCTGGATATAGCAGGTATTTTTGGATGGGAACATTTGGGGAAATGTATCTAACCCCCACTGATTGTATAATGGTGCCATACTGTGGGAAGTGTGGGGCAGAGCTAGAATCAGCTTTCAAGAGGCTGGTGACCTGTTGTCCTTTGTGTGGTCATTGCTGCTGGGCAGGTCCCTTCAATCTCACAAGGGAATCCTTAGGTCCGTTTATTATGGCCACTGCTCCTCCACCATGTCACTCATCTACTCTGCAAGTGCCTGATGTCGCGGCTGCGACTACCACCACACCTACTTCTATTGCTGGCCCATTCTCCACGCAGCCACCGGTTACCAGCTGCGACACCACCTCTTTAAATCCTGCCTTAACCACACAGGCTGAAATGAGTCAGGAGGTGTCTACTATTTCAAGGAAGGGTCTGGCAGTCATCCCTTCTGTAAAAAAGCCATCTGCTACACGTGGTAGAGGTCGCGGACGCGCCTCTGCTGCCATCTTTCCAGCCAACACGCCTACACACATTCAAGGTGCTGTTGCCTCTGCTTCCTGTTCCTCTGAGGGGGGTAGTTTGGAATTGCTACCACATCCTGAGCCGGATTGGGCAGAGATGGACTTCGGTCCTTTGCCTTCTTCAGACAGATCTTCCCTGGAGGCGAGTAGGTATTTCTCCACGTCACCACCTCCATCCATGGGCCCCTCTGCTGATACCTCCTTCTGGGTGTCCCCTGGTCGTGCGGATCCCAAGAAGTTGCGCACTGTGTCTAGGATCCAGCGCATCATAAATATCAAGGTCTACGACCAGTGGGGTTACTTTATGCCCTATGCCCCCGAATGGATCTACGATGAGATGGAGAAGCATCTAGATGAGTGGATCTATGGGGAGCTGATTCGCAAAGAAGGGATAGGAGGTGGAGGGTTGTTCCACAGCGATGCTGTTAAGAGGGAGCGTGACCTTTCCTTTCTGAGCAATGTTGTCCACGAATGGTGGTACGGCCGTACCGTCCTGAAACACTCAGTGAAGAGCTGCGGAAAATTCCAGGAGGAGAAACACTTCAGCTTGAGTGAATTGATCTCCAATGGGGGCCGCGTGGACAAGCCGCACCCAAATTATTATTTGTCCTATGAGGACACCAAGTCCAAGTCCTGTTTAGGGAAGGAGATCCATCCAGCGTCCTAAAAGGGAAGGCGTGATTTCCAGTTTTCCCCAGGTGTACCGGACTTGTGTGTTCATGTTACAAGGGATTCAAGGTTGTCAAGGGACTCCTGCTGAGAGCCTGATGTGTGTGCCTTGCTCTGCTGCAAATGAAGTTAATTTGTATGTGGGCCCCTTGTTCTTCAGTTCATCTAGATTGATGCCTGTTTATTTGGGCCTTCTTCAAAGAAGTCTTCTAGATTGATGCCCCTGTTTGGGCCTTCTTCAATTCACCATTTTCAGTTGCTGGACTTATGGACATTGTCCAGGACCTTTGTATATAGTTGGGTTCATGAGACAAAGACTGCTGAGCCCCCACCAAAACTCTTCTACCTCTAACTACTCGCTGAGTAGCACCTTTATTTCCTCGCCTTACTACTCCCCAAGTGGCTCTCAGGGACTTGGTACACTTGGGTAGGGGGGGTGTGCTATGGAATAAAGCTGTTGGTTATGGTGGGGTCATGTAACTCAACTGCACTGAAAATGAGTGTTCATGTGTGAAAAGAAATGTATGCTAAAAAAAAAAAATTTCTTTTCAGCCAAGTCTGTGCCTGGACCTCCTGATGTGTAGGTATGGTTCAAGTATCATAAGTCAAGAGCCTGAGTGTCCTTAAGGGTTCTCACGAAATTGTACTAATTGTAATTGTAACTACAGTACCCATTGTTACCAGGTATTCCTCAGGAGAGGGTACCAGAAGAGTGATGTTCAATGGTATTGTTGGTTTGCACTATATATTCACTTTGTTACTATTGTGTTTATATCATTTCACCATTGTCGGGACGAAATGGATTTTTCCCCCGGGTGTATGTAGGGACCTATAGGATCTATTAGGCTCCTATAGAGTTAATCCCCTACCTTTCCTTAAGTTCTCTTTTCCCTTGTTATTGGGCCAAGCCCTTCTAACTGGTAAAGTATAACATCTACACCTATTGGACAAAGAGTGTAATGACACTCCCCTGCCACACTGCTATATAGTGCTGTGTAGGGAGTGGCCTCTTCCTCTTTGGCTCCTGGTGTCTGTGCTGCTAGGTGTTTCCCATTGAGCCTGGGATCACCAAGGCCCCAGTAAGCCATTTACCCCAAAGGGACCTGTACCTTTGGTGATTAAGTCGGGAACCAGGCAATCCCGTGAACGAGGATTAGCTATCATTAGGGCAGATCCTGTTATAGTCTCTCTAGGAGAGAGAGATAGCCAGATTTTAGTAGCATGAGCAGTTCTGCGCTCCAACAAGGAGAATAGCAGGGAGTAGCCTCCCAAAGGCTTTTAAGGTGCCTTTAGTGTAGGGAACTCAGTGATAGGGAACTCAGTTCGCAGAGCACTGCCTGACCCCTACTTGATCGATCCTGTTTCACTTTGGTCGCTGGTCTTTGGGAGTGAGATATTCTTCCTGTGTGTTTGACTTGAAGGGGGACATCTGTACATGCTGCATCATCATCAATGCTATCCTGTCTCCTCTGTGATATGCTAACTCCTACTACAGCTCCTGCGTGAGTAAACCTGTGGTCAATTGCTTTGCCATATTATTGTGTTAATAAACCATCACACTGTTTTCACTTTTTAAAGAACCTCCTGGCGTCCATTATTCTATCTTTTACACTTATATGCCTGTGGGTTGTAGTTTTACACCATCTTAAAGGGGAAGCTTCCATTTAGCGAAGGCTCCGCCCTGAGTGTAGTTTCACAGTGTAACCCATGCTCATACACTAGCTGGACACCCTTAACCCCTAATTGGCGGGATAGGCCAAGAAAGCGTTACAGATATACAATATTTCAGCTGGTTTAGTCGACTTCATCATTCTTTATCAACTGTTACAACATAAGAGTAGTGATGGGCGAATTTATTCACCAGGTGCAAATTCATGGCGAATTCCCTCGATTCGCCGCCGGTGAATAAATTAGTGAAACCGCCGTGAAAATTCGCCAGCAAAAATTCGCCGGCGTCAAAAAAAAAATGCCGGCGAAATTCATGAAATGGCGAAAAATTCACGAATGGACACTGGCGTCAAAAACAGACGCCGACATCAGAAACGAGATGCCGGTGCTGTTGCGCGTATTTTTTAACCGTTTCGTGAATTTCACTGGAATTTTCCGGTGAAGTGAAATGCCCCAAATTCACCCATCATATAACAGCTTTTTGTGTTACTTGTGTTTATTTCAAATAATGACCATCCAACAAATGTATCTAAAGACACGACTTTGCACTTTGTGTTGTGCCCTGTCACAGTAATGAGCCTGAAACACATGTTGAACGTAAATGGGTTGTTCACCTTTAAATTAACGGTTAGTATGATGTACAGAGGGATATTCTGAGACAATTTGTAATTGGTTCTCATTTTTTTATTATTTGTGGTTTTTGACTTATTTAGCTTTTTATTCAGCAGCTCTCCAGTTTGCAATCTGGTTGCTAGAGTCCAAATTCCCCTAGCAACCATGCACTGATATGAATAAGAGACTGGAATATGATTAGGAGAGGCCTGAATAGAAAGATGAGGAATAAAAAGTAGCGATAACCCCAATAACTGTGACCCCCGTTTAAAAGCTGGAAAGAGTCAGAAAAAGACAAATGGTTAAAAATCTATAAATAATGAAGACCATTTGAAAAGTTGCTTATAATTGGCAATTCTATAACATACTAAGGTTTTTTTTTTTACAAAAATTGGAATTAATCTTGTATTCTATTAAAAAAAACACAACCAAACTCCCATGCCCGATTTTAGCTTATTTATTGATAAAAAAAACCCTAAATTTAATTGGATCCCCAAAAAACTCAATAACATCGAGCGAAAACCTGAATCGCCAAAATTTTTCAGCCCTTTTCCCAAATTTCCATACGTTTTGAGCTTTTTCTCCCAAATTGTTTATACTTTTCCAGATTTTGCACGAAAACCCTGAAAAAGTTGGATTTTCAATTTGGAATAGGTGCCTCCCCCATTGACTTATACAGGACCTCAACAGGTCTGAGATGGCGGATTTTCCCATTCAGGCTTTTTGCAGCATCAAAGATAAAATAAATCTAGTTTTCTAGTGAAAAAAACTCGAATTTTTCGAGATTTTAACATTTGGATTTTAATAAATTACCCCCTACGAGTTAACTTAAAGTGTTAACCCCTTTCACTTCTTTAACGTCAGGTACTTGGAGCTGCTGCAAAATATGTAATGAAGTGAGGAGAGTTTATTGAGACGGACTGCTGACGTTCCCACCAATACACAAATGGAGACAATGGAGCCCAAATGGCTGATCAATTGAACTTGAGCAAAATCCATCAACATCAGTTTTCTGACCCTTCTTTCAAACTCTCTTTTTAGCAGTGGACTCTACACACTGACCTCAACCCACTGGGACCCCAATCTTCTCTTTACAACAATGTGCAGATATCGGCTTCCCAAACCAAGGATATTAATATGAAGTCAATCCCCCCGAAAAGCCTGCCCTTATAGCAGCAAAAGGAAGGGCAACTTTGTATGAATCCCCTGGGCTTGTGATTGAGATGTTGGATGGGCCGGTGTCTGGATATTTGTTAGAGTTTAAAATGTAATTGCAGATGTTACTGTAAAGCAGATCTTTCTTAATGCTCGACTGCTCTTGTTGCACTTCATTATTATGGGGGAAGCAATGTAACATATAAGATGGAAAGACTGGTTTTCCATTTAATTGCTCATTATTGCCATTGATTTCTGGGCTTTGTATATCACAGTTATGGTTACATCTCAGTGTGAATAGAAACTTTATTAAAATGAAGCCACTGAGAAGAAGACCTAAAGGATAAGAAAACCTTATAAGAATGAATGTAAAGGGCACTTTTGCAGTTTCCAATTTAAAGCCATCAAGCTGTTAATTAACTGCTAATAGAATGAATTTATTATTAACAAAGAGATGGGGGAGATTTACATTCAGAAGGAAAACAGAGAACAGTTCTGGTGTTGTTCTGCTCAGGAAAGAGATGAGAAGCTTCACAAGGCTTTTACCATGAAGTTCATGAGTAGAACAACTTTAGAACAACTTTGTTTCCTTCTGAACGTTTCTCTCTCTCTCTGACCCTACAGTCAAAGGAACTGACCAGAGGGTGTTAATATAAAATTTGTTCAATTAGCAGTTGCCCAGAGTTCCCTGGTTTCATTGGGCATCTCATTCACAATTCAGCTCCATCAAGTACAAATATAAGACTAAAACCCAATGTCACAGAATGCTGATGCTATGGGAATTTATAAGGTTAGCAAATCATCTTGCTCCAAACTGAAGTTTAGAGAAATCCAAATATAGATATAAATTCATAGACACGGGGGTCCTTCAGACCCATGGCCAATTCTTTCATGTTACTGAATAACAAATCCTACATTGACAACAAAACAACTATTATTGTATTTAATGAAATACTGTGAAGACTTCAATGTATGTTTTATTGTTTTTAGGACTAGGCATCAATGTTTTATTGTACCTTGGCAATTTCTTCCTGAAATGCCACCAAGTTCAGATATGAGATGTTCACCAAATCTGGTCCATAGACGATTGTAAACATGCGATACTCCAGCCGGCCTCCAAAGTTCCCCACCTCTAACTGTTCACGTAATTTGGGATCCTAAAGGAAACAAGAAAGTAAAGACATTATTACTAAAATATTGCTCATAAAAAAGAATATATATATTTATTTAATGAAACACCCAAATGACAAAAAATGAGACATAAATTCACAAAAGTGGATAAAGCCCCAGTGGTGTTAAACTGGTTTAAAATACTTTCACCATATTCACAAAAAGAAATCCACCAAAATTCCCACTCAATCACCACTTTTCATGATTTAGTGAAAGAAAAAGAGTTTCCGGACACATTTATGAATATGTCTTTAAACAACATAAAAATAGCGCAATAACGACATTTTAGACAACATTTTCTCCCGACATTTTAAAAATGGAGTAAAGCTCAATGCAACTCTTCTCCGTGTGTCACATCAATTCTAATATAATCTGCTCTGTTTTGCTTCAGCCAATCTCCATTTCACTCCTCCTGTAGGTGCCTCATTGGGGAATTATTATCATATTAATAAGGATTCACATTTTATAGTCAGGGCACAAGTTTGTGTCAAATTAGGATTCGGTTCAGCTGGGCAGAAGGATTTGGCCAAATCTGAATTGTGCTGAAAAATGCCGAATCCTGGCCGAGTCCCAAACCGAATCCTGGATTTGGTGCATCCCTAGTTTTAGCAGCATGGAGACACTTCACCTGAGATAATAAAACATATTTCTGATACAAATCCCAATATTATACAAAATTTCTTGTATTTAGACCCTTATATCTTCTTACACAAGTGGAATTACACAAACATGTCGGCAGATTTAGAAAGCCCAGATTATCCTGAAAAAAAATGATGTATAATTTTCCCAGGTAAAATATCCCCCTGCCCCCTCCCCCCCCCCCCAATTTGGCAATTTGATTGCTGACTGACAGGTAAGAGCTAAAGCCACATTCAGAAAAAAACGTAGTTCGGACAAAAACTGTCTGTTTTAACAGACAAATTCATTCAGAAAAGAGGAGGGGTTTGTGAATTTATTGGGAAATCTGAAAAAAACATTTTGTCTCAAAAACGAGTTTTTATCCATCGGTGGCTTTGCACTTGAGACATGTCATCATGTTCACTTAAAGGGGCAGATTTAGTAAAGGGTGAAGTGGCCGTCGCTATTCACCAGAAATCCAATCCGCAGGGACATCGCCAATTCACTAACAAGCGTAGACGACAATTCGTGAGTGAACGAGACCATTGCTAGAGTTTAATTGCACTCTATCGCCAGGCGACTTTTTTCTCTGACGAATAGTTGTTGCTCCGCAAATTCACTAAAGTGCGGATTTTACTGAACGCTACCTCTTTCGCCAGAGTTGACTTCACCACCTCAGACCAGGAGAAGTGCTAAAATGAAGCTCCACCCTCCTCAATCTTATGTCACTTACATCATATCCTGTCTGCCAAAAATGCACAAAAGCTGAAAAAACACCGGCGGGATTGCGTGCAAAAGTCCTAACAAACTTTTTTGGGTTAACATTTTTTCCCCAGACATTTGAGGACCATGGAACATTCGTTTTACAGTGGGCTCATGTCTAGGACATTATATGATCTCTTTTGTCTTTATTAAGGTTCCTTGGACATTTGGAATAAAAAGTGGCCACTTCAATCATTTGCACCAACATCTCGAATAAAGACGTCCGTACGACTTTAATGTGCCCGCCCTATTCAAATTGACCTGAGTGTAAGATCACTAGTGACTTTTCGCTAGACATAATTAAATTCTTGTCAATCTTCACTATGAAATGCTCGCACTAAAGAAAAGAGCGAAAAGTCGCCAGCATACCGTGCCCAGGACGAAACTTTTAGTGAATTAGCGTAGTGAGTAATGAATTTGCACCTGGCGAAGTGGCTGGCGACAATTTGCCCTTTCGTAAATATCTTGCACTCTCCTCTCTATCAACACTATTTATTGTTCTCTAGGTCAGTATATATTTATATATTTATATTCATAGAGTATAGACAGAAATACACTTTATATGAAGATCTCATAACAACAGATCAATATTGACCTTCGGAAGTGCTGGGGAAAGAAATCCAGCTGCATTTTTAGAATGTTGGACTCAATATTAATTCTCCCGGTGTTTCCAAACATGAAATGATGAAACATATAAATCCAAAGCCGCAGTTATTAATTGCTAGCGACTAAACACAAAGCAAGAGGTCCCGAGAGGATAAGATTTGAAATACTCGATTGGATTTTTAACAGCAATTTTTACAGTAGTTTATTTTCTGAAAGGGCCTGGATATTATTTATTGATTTATGTGCAGTTCAGATGATCCACTTTGAGTTGGTTTCTAATGGTACTGTATGTGCTGAACTATACCGAGACGCTCTTCACATCACATGACTAACAAATTGAGGGAAGATAAAAGGTATTATTGGACATATCGATGAAATGAGAATTTCAGTTCTTATTGTTTTACAATCTACGTGGCTCTCCCCATGTTTATATGTCAGTCACGTTAATTGTATAGTACAAACATATTACATATAGTACAGGCATGGGATAATTCATTACTCATATAGTAGACTTATATATATCCCTATAATACACAAAAGCCATGAATAGCTTGTAAATTCTATCCTTATAAATGGTGAGTTCTGATGTCATCAGTTATAAACGGTGAGTTCTGATGTCATCAGTTATAAACGGTGAGTTCTGATGTCATCAGTTATAAACGGTGAGTTCTGATGTCATCAGTTATAAACGGTGAGTTCTGATGATGTTCTGATGATGTTCTGATGAACCTTTCTAAAACAGAACTCATCAAATTTCCTCCAAGATCTTCCCCTGTCCCTCAGATATCACTCACCGTAAACAACACCACCTTTCATTCCACCACACAGGCTGCCTAGGAGTCATCTTAGACTCTCATCTGTCTTTCACCACACATTCAAACACTTGCAAAATCTTGCCGTATTCAACTGCGCAACATTGCTCGAATACGACCCTATCTCAGTTCAGAATCAACTAAAACACTGATTCAGTCTCTCATCATCTCCCGCCTTGATTACTGCAACTTACTCCTCACAGGTATTCCAACAAGTCACCTTTCACAACTCCAATCTGATCTAAATGCGGCCGCTAGACTCATTCATCTATCTCACCGCTCAACATCAGCTGCTCCCATATGTATGTCCCTTCACTGGCTCCCAATCTCCTCTAGAATCAAATTCAAATTACTTACACTCACATTCAAGGCCCTTAATAATGAAACCCCTCCCTATATTTCATCTCTAATCTCCAAATACTCTCCTTCATACAACCTTCTCTCTGCTTCTGATCTTCCCTCACTTCTCCTCTGATCACTTCTGCCCATTCTCACCTACAAGACTTCTCTCGGGCTTCTGCTTTTCTCTGGAACTCTCTGCCACAAGCTGTCAGACTTTCTCCTTCTTTCCAAACTTTCAAGCGCTCCTTAAAGACCCATCTGTTTAAAGAGGCCTATTCCATGTACCTTAATTAATCATTGCTGTATCAAAAACGACAAATTGTTTATATAATCCTAATGTCTCAATTGTACCCTAACCTTTTAGTTTGTAAACCCTATTGTAGTCTGTAATCCTTGTCTGTTATCCACCATTTATTCCCTGTTTGCTATAACTGCAGTAAAGCACTGCGTATCTTGACAGCGGTATATAAATAAATGATGATGATGATGATGTCATTTCTGTCACATGACTCAATGAAACTTGTGTATTATAATAAATAAAGTACCCCCAGTTGCAAAATATGAGGATATTAGAAGTTACCTCAGAGTTCCATGACCTGTATAAAAACACTCAGCCTTCGGCCTCGTACTTTTATATGGTCATGAAACTCCTCAGTAACTTATAATATCCTTATATTTTACAAGAGGGGGTACTTTATTCACTATATAATTAGCATTGTATCTATCCTCTTATGTGGTTTGGGCTATTCTACACAGGCATGAAACTACGGGGCATATTTTTCAAGGGTCGAATTTCAAATTGAAAAAACTTCGAAATTTGAATTCAAAAAGACCAACCAAGTCGAAGTTATTTTTAGTCGAATAGGTCAATTTTCGATGGAATAGGTCCGTATTCGGCTGAATTCTAATCGAATTTGGACTAGTACGTAGTCAAAGTACACAAAAAATAGCTCGAAATTAGATTTTTTTTCATTCCAATTTCTTTTTCATTTGAAAATTCACCTCGACCTTTGATAAATCTGCCTCTACATTTATCTGTGTTCTGTGATAGAAGTGTAGATACAAACTGGCACAGCATTTAACTTGCCCTGGGCTATTATACATGACACTACATTTATCCTACCACACGAATTTGTGGTGAATTAACGCGTTTCGGCGGCGGCGGCGAATAAACTTTCAAAACCAATTGTGAAAATTTGCTGGCGTCTAAAAATTTTGAACGCGCGTCGGAAAAGTCATTTCGTCAAAACCGTTGCAAGTCAACATTATTCGGACGCCCATTGACTTGAACGCGGAGTCAAAATTGACACGAGCGTCAGAATTGACACAGCGTCAGCTCATCCTTTGTTCTACACCTTCAGCTCATCCTTTCTTCTACACCTTCAGCTCATCATTTCTTCTACACCTTCAGCTCATCCATTCTTCTACACCTTCAGCTCATCATTTATTTTACACCTTCAGCTCATCATTTCTTCTACACCTTCAGCTCATCCTTTCTTCTACACCTTCAGCTCATCATTTCTTCTACACCTTCAGCTCATCATTTATTTTACACCTTCAGCTCATCATTTCTTATACTTCAGCTCATCCTTTCTTCTACACCTTCAGCTCATCATTTCTTCTACACCTTCAGCTCATCATTTATTTTACACCTTCAGCTCATCATTTCTTATACTTCAGCTCATCCTTTCTTCTACACCTTCAGCTCATCATTTCTTATACACCTTCAGCTCATGACTTCTATCTGTCTTTTTTTCAGTCAAGCCTGTAAGAATTTCCTGAGACTCTTGTGCCATTCAACAGCAGGACCTATGCTTTTTATATGTTGAGAGTGCCCATTTTGATGCCCACTGCAGCAGCCATGATGGTTTAGAAGGTTCATCTTTATCATGGCCCCTGAAACCCCTTTCTTACAAATCACAAGGCTGAAGTTACACTGAAGAAATGAAACCTTTTACATTATAACTTTCAATATTTAGAAAAAAAATACTTTCATGAATAGCAATAAATGACAGTACTGAAATTAAATGTTTCAGTATTTATTTATTGAAATATAATAGACACATGCACATATGTTTATGTACCTGTTAACCTAAAATAGTCTAATCAATGGGGTTTCTTACATTGTGACTGAGAGACCTTCAAGTGAAACTATATATCAGTTATGGTTGACATAGATACATGGAGTTAAAATAAACTGTGCATCATTTCCTATGAGTGATATGAGCTGGAGCTTAGGCATGTAACATTATATATCTCATAGATCACTACATGTAGATATGTGGAGGGAGGATTAGTAGAAATCTCATCCCTGAGATAGAAAGATGATCACTCCAATATGATTCACAACAGAAGATCTCATATAAAAGTCCTACATTATTTATGGCTAACATAGAGTAGATGAGAATACATGTATTATCAATATTAAACGCTGGAGGTGAGAAATCATACGACTCTCATACCCAACATAGAAAGCTGGAAATAAGGAATAATAAATGTTCAATGTGACAATTTAGAGATTAGAAGGCATCATCTCTCGTGTATATTGTACATCATTGGATGCAAATCCATCACTATTTCAGTGCAGAAGGGTAAATAGAAGTCATTGTTTACACTTGGTTGATATTTGGACCAAAGAAGAGATGTTTATGAGCAAAGGGCAAATGGTCACTGGCTTTTATAATAATAAAAAGATAATAAAAGCATGCGGTTTTCTCTCACTACAAAGCAAAGCAATAATCTATAGATAAAATGAATAAAATAAAGTGGCACTTTTTGCACTTCCCGTCTCAGTACAATGTGCAGATAATTACACTGTAAGAAGAACCACTAGATTTGTTTCATTTGCTAATAATGTGCCTATTCTCTTATTATCCTGATACAGAAAAGAAAACACCCATTGACTCCAATGCATTTGGTGCAAGAGAAAAACAGAGTGAAATTAGTCCAATTTATTCCAATGGAGCTGGTGAAGTTTGCCATTTTACAATGTTTTCTGCAGTCTTTGCTAATTATTCAGCCAATAGAAACGTGGTAATTTCACTCATCGCTGTCCTCAGCATCTGTTAAACTCCCGTGTCCACGCTGGACTGACCTCATAATTCCAGACTATAATGTAGTGTCCATGAACAAAAGCTTCTGTGCGTCTTTCTAGCCAATTACTTAGCAGTCGGCTGGTTTTCTTCATCACTGAGCCAAATAGATTTTCATCAAGCAGAACCTACAAGGCAGTTGCACAGTGGACTATACACTAATAGCAGAATAAAGGGCACACTATACAACACTACACTAGACTTTCCATTAAAGTGCTTTGCAGTCAGTGATACATTCATTACTTCTCTAATCTGGAGCGAGTGGGCTATCCCTGGGGACTTTGCATGAATGTTCACTTCCAACAAGATCAAATATATTACAGTTTAATCAGATATATTCTCCATAAGAGGGCTTTCTAAACAAATATTAGTTACTTAAGATACTTAAGAATTGGTCTCTTATGGTAAATGTTCTATATTAGCAGCTCTAACACATCACAGTCCATTGAAGAGGCCTTCTTCTTTCATTTGGTACTTCTGTGACCATTAGGTTCTATAATAATCCCATTAGTGCTATTTTTGTTTGCTCAAAGTGTTGTATCCAGAGAAGGGGTCCCCAAACATTTTAGCTTGAGCCACATTCAAAATGTAAAAAGAGTTGGGGAGCAACACAAGCATGAAAGTTGCCAAATAAGGGTTGTGATTGGCTATTTGGTATGATTGGCAGCTACAGAAGACTCTGACAGTACAACTGGTTTTTATGCACCAAAACTTGCCTCCAAGATGGGAATTCAAAAATAATCACCTGCTTTGAGTCCACTGGGAGCAACATCCATCCATGTTACACACGAGCCACTGGTTGGGGATCAGTGATCTAAAAGATACAGGCTCCACAGCCAAAAGCTTAATAGGGCTCCCAAAAATACTAAGATGTCCTGTTTTGCAAAGATATATTGAAACTCCATATGTTGGTCCCCCATCACCTGCAGTGTCTGTTTCCCTTATTGTTATGCCCCAGCGGATGTTCATGTACATTCGAAAAACAAAGATGGATAGGGGCATTTATTGCACAAAGACTGGACACATTGAAAAGTGCCTGATTACTTATAAATCATGTTTTCATTTCTGATATCAGCACTTACCTACAGCAAATGTTGGTTGTTTTATTGACAATAAATCAAAACCTGAGAAGCACAGCTTATGGAATAAAGATGTTTTCTGATAAGCGATGGGCGAATTTCTACCGATTCGCTTCACCTAAAATTCACGAAGCGCGAATTTCGACCCGGCATCAAAATAATTTTGCCGCTGTTGACAATTCCTAATTTTCGGGCCTTTTCGGTGATTACGTCGACGAAATGTGGAAATTCACTGCAAATTTGCGCCTCGCCAATAAATTTGCCCATGACTATTTCTGATTTCCTCTTTGTTGTTTGATCAAAGTAACCTCCTATAAATTTCTGGAAAAAACACTATTCTTGCAAATGTGATACACTTTGAATAATTCCAACACATCAATTTAAATTCTGAAACTTCCAAAAAACCCAACCTTTGTTTTCACCGGTCTAATGCGAACATATAGTGCCATGGAAATTCTTTTATGCCATTAAAGCTGCAGAGTGAATGTCAGTCCCTAGGCTGCTCCGGCTACATGAGAACGACAGGCCGAGACATACGCTCTGTCTAAAAGCAGCAGCAGCGTCTCTTAAACAGGCAATTCCTCCGAGAGCTTCGGGCTCAGAAAAGCTACTTTCTATTAAACTTTCATCTCCTTCTGCTTTTGTCTTTACAACAAAAATAAAAAAGATACAACAATGGAAATTTCTCAGAGCTTTTTTAGCATTTGATAATGAATTTTATTTTTCCCGACCATTTTTTCCAGTTCAGTTGTATTTATTTTATGCTTGTTTATTACATACGTGTACCTTGATGACAGTGGAGGGCATATATAGAATAGGACCCGTTTGCTTGGCTTTTTGGGGACTTTTACCAAAAACCATGAAAAAACAAGACCACTTTTGCAATATTTTTGCTTATATGATATTAGCAGTTTTGGCAGTGGTAATAAAATGAATTTAAAACAACACCACCACCTGTTGGCTGACCACCAGGACACAGTCAGTAGAAAACGAAATTACTGAGAAAAGAAGTCTTGTGATGTTGCACTACTTGACCAAAATGATCAGCAGGTGGCAGTGTTGATTCAAATGATTTTAATTGGCAGAACAAAAACTGCGAATATACTGAAAACTAGACAAAAAAGAATTAACATAAATTGCAAAAATGCTTTGAAGAGAACTCTAAGAAGAATTTTACATAATTCGATTTGAGCATTTACATTTGCGCCTATAGTCTGCCTAGTGTTGGAACTACTCAGGTACCCCCAGGTGTTACAGGGGAGGGGCACACAAGCAAAACTGAACATAAAATAGAAACGTCTCCTTTAGGGGAATTTGCTGGAACACTATTGTCCTGTAATGTTCCGCAGTTTATTTCTGGTCTCCACACTTACCCCCATATGCAATAAAAGGAATAAAGTTGACCTACCTACCTGGTTTCTATGGGTAACTGCACTTGGATACAGTGCTTTTATTACATAACCCAAACACTGAGATAAATCAAACACTCCTTTGTATTACGAGATGGAATTATTTGCCTAGAAACAAAAACAAAAGCTGCCTTTGCATTTCTGACTCACTTTGCCACAGTCATTACTGGATTTATTTATTTATTAAATGCAACAAAAATGCACTACAGTAAAGCATAAAAATCTGCTTGTGCTGAATGGACCTGAGCCAGCCTGAGATCTTTGCTGCCTCACTGCTGCCCTTGACCTACAGCTTCTTCTTCTACAGATTCTCTGCTGCTTCCCAGAGAGGCTCCGCTTACACGGCAGGGCTCTGTGCCCAAGTCCTTCACGGTTGGGTTGCAAAGTGAGGATGCTGTAAATCTATTTGTGGGCTCCAGTGTATCTTAAAGAATGTCACAACCCCCTAAGTAAAAATAATCAAACTGGGCAGAGTGCCATGGTGCCTTCTTATGTTCAACTGCATTGATCTGGTTGGCCATTTGTTTTCAGACTGGTGGTTTCTTCTTTCACATGGGCAACTAAATGCTCCTGTCCTGTTCATGACTTACAAACTAATTATGATTTGGCCTTGTTTGGAAGTGGGTATAGTGCCATGGGGGCAAATTCCCCAATGATCCCCTTGCAAGCCCTCCCTACCTATCAATAGAAGATAGAAGGGGTAATTTACAACTGCAAGTGCAGGTGTGGGGGCCACTAAATTGACCACAGTCACTTTAAAAACTGAAGCAAAAAAATCTTATTCCATATAGGTACTTGACCAACATGGGCACCTTGCATTTCTGTATAGGCATTATAAGTTCCTTCTCTTCCCTTGAGTTGCGCCCATTGATGCAGCAGAACCCGGAGCTGCTGGAATCACTGAGCATCTCAGTTGACCTTGTGGGTCGTGCCCAACAGAGACACAATGATTTTGGTTTGGGTGACATTCCTATGATAATATAATAACACTAGAGACTAGACGGTCTTGGCAACAGAATATGTGACGTGAAGAGAAGGAACAAATGGTAATTTCAAGCAGTTACCATTGGAATTCCATGGCTGATTTCTCTTTTTATTTCATTTAAGGGAGAAGTGTTAAGGAGTTCATTTCTCAATCAATTCCTCTGAGTTCTGAGGTTTCTCAGGCTTACACTCACATTTCGCAAACCACACACTTTCTTCAAACGCTTTGATCCTCAATCTTGAAAGAGACTAACAATTCACACCTTTTTTTTTCTCTTTGGAATTGATCGACAAATCCAAAAGAAAAAGAAAAATGTGTGTTTAATGAGGGCCAGCCCCTAGAACAGCCACAGAGATCTTCTGAAGGCGGAAAGGAAGAGTTCTGGAGTTAAAAATACCATTTAAGATTCAACACTATGTATCTTTATCAAGGGTCGAAAGTTAAAAAAAACTTCGAACTACGAATTCAAAAAGACCAACTGAATAGAGGTCGAAGGTTTTTGGGGGTCGAAGTGGTCCATATTCGGCCTACTTCGCATCGTACGATTGAAGGAATAGCGCCTTCGATCTTCTTCAATTCGAAGTTTTTCCCCCAAAAAACCTCAATTGACTCCCACCGATTGACTCCAAATAGGTTCTAGGATGTCCCCCATAGGCTTAAAACAGCACTTCAGCAGCTTTTGGGTGGCACAATAAATTTTGATATTCAATGTTCAAAGTTTTTTTGAACTTCAAATCGAAGTTGGACTATTCAATGGTCGAATTCCAAGTTTTTTACTTCGAAAATTCACTTCGACCTTTGATAAATCTGCCCCTATGTGATTGCTACTTCATGAAACACAGATATACCAATTATAGTTATTGCTCTTATGTTTCCTTAAACAGATGCTAAAATCTAAGGCCATTCTCCAAAAATGGTAACATCTAATAATGACACCAATGGGCTTTATACCCTTTATCGTACAAGTGTTATTTGCATATATCAAGTTATGTCCTTATTAGTCAAGAGCAAATTTTCATTCTTAAGAAATTCTTATCTGTACAATAGCAAATACATTCCTACAATTTGCTAATTTCTTCCAACACATTGTCCCAACAGCTTCTCAGATACCTGGGGAAGGGAAGAGGTTGAGCGGAAAGGGGAGGCAATGGATGGATAATAACGACATCTGCTGGTTTTTATTCATGGGGAAATTCTAGCACAAGTTCACAAAACAATCCCGCCTGGTGAAACCACAAATTTCACTGTAAAATTGTATCAGGCTAAAAGTTTGGTCATCCCTAGTCCTCATCCTTTAGAAATTCCTTAATTATAAATTGCCTCCATAGCAATAGTCACCTTTTTCATAGCCCTGATTAAACTGACATCTTAAATTGTGGCACCAATTTTATTAGACATCAAAAATGTTATTAGAATATCAGAATATTTCCTCGTATGTGTATTGCTAAACAATAAACAATTTAACACCAAGTATAGTTTTTTCGCTACTGTATAGTGTGCCTTGCGATGTTGCTCTGCGTAGAATTGACAAGAGAAGCTTCAGATGACTCTTCTCTGTTCACTAAATACATTTTCTTCCATTTCAGAGAAAGCTATTCTTGAAGCTATTCCACTAAAATGACCAGCAGGTGGTGCTGTTGTTTGAAATTCATTTCATTCCTTAGAAACCGCCAATGTCATGAAAACTATGAAAACTAATGTCAATTGCAAATGTACCGAGAAGAATACCCTAAGGGTCAGGCCACACAGGGCGTTTTGGGGAGATTTGGTTGCCTGGCGACTAATCGCCTCATTTTTGCAGTGACCAATGTCCTGAATCTGTTCTGGCTAAAATGGAAAAACGCCGGCGCTAATCAAACGCGGTGATTCGTTTTCCAAAGTCGCCTTAGCCAGCGCAGAGTCAGGAGACTGGTTGCCGCAAAAATGAGGTGATTAGTCGCCAGGCGACTAAATCTCCCCAAAACGCCCTGTGTGGACTTACCCTAAATCATTTTAGAATTGGTTGATGGTTTAAATTTTCATTAAGTACCGTTGTTTACTCGCAGTGGGTTAATTGCTAAAATCTGAATTTAAATTAAAAAAACCACGACCAAATTCCCATACTCGATTTTACCTTATTTATTATTTAAAAAGCTCAAATTAATTAGTTTTTGGGTGAAAACCCACATTATTGTATGTGTTTTTCTGGCCTTTTCCCCAAATCGTATGATTTTTTAGGGGTTTTGCCAGAAAAGCATCGGATTTTCGGGGTAAACCCAGAGCAGGCCACAATAACTTCCAATTCAAATCTTGAGCAATTCAAGTTTTTTTTAAAAACACCCGACATATTTTAGTTTTGCCCCGAAATGCCAGACCAGACTTTAGTAAATAACTCCCTTAATGTAACGGGCCATCTTTTTAAATAATAATGGCCTGAGAGCCAAACGATCGACTCATTATCAACCAATTTAACACCAACACTTACCAGGCCAGATTTCTGGAATATAACTGCTATCCCGTGGCCAGTGTTTGAATAAAAACAGGCAAGAAATCATCAATTACATCACTGAGTCCATACACTGAGGTACAGTAATATAAACTGTATATGAGATAAAATACTGTATATTGCAAAACAGAGAAGCTGTCAACTTTTTAAATGTTCCCTTAAGCCTGGCAATCACTTTTATCTCATATCCTTTGATGTATCTGCATATGTAAATGGTATTTTGAATAAAACATCTAAGTGCTTGGCGAGTCCTAAATTTGCTTTCATGTGCTATGGCCTCGTTCTACCATTTAAGGATCTTCAAGATATTCCCCTAAATGCTTTGATAAAGAGTCAAGCTTAGACTGGGAGGCAAAGACTCACTGGCAGATTTATGCACCATTCTTGTTATCAGTACTTAGAAAATTCATGAGAAGTGGGGCAATATACAAAGTGGAATATAAGGGTGCAACACACTTTTAGCACTTTATATATTGCCCTGATGTTTGTGCCCTTGGGTGAACTTAAAGATGTAGATACAAACAGCTGCACATTATTCAGCATATGGACTTCCCCAGGAACACCCCAAAACTTTCACAAACTGGGAAGCTCTAGGGCAGGGATCCCCAACCTTTTGAACCCGTGAGCAACATGCAGAAGTAAAAGGAGTTGGGGAGCAACATCAGCATGAAAAATTTTATTGGGGTGCCAAATAAGTGCTGTGATTGGCCATTTGGTAGCCCCTATGTTGACTGTCAACCTACATTGAGGCTCTATTTAGCAGTGCACCTGGTTTTTATACAACCAAAACTTGCCTCCAAGCCTGGAATTCAAAAATAAACACCTGCTTTGAGGCCACTGGGAGCATCATCCAAGGGGTTGGAGAGCAACATGTTACTCACGAGCTACTGTTGGGGATCACTGCTCTAGGGGCTCTTGTGTCCTTCAGAACTTGCAGCTTCCATCACCAATGTCATGGGTGCAAGTGCTCCATGGATGAGACCTAAGGGGTGCAACTGTGTGACCATAGAGCTTGAATATTTGCTCCCATAAAGTTGCAAGTAAGAGTACGATTGCATTGAGGCATTTACTCAAAGCTGTTGGACATGCCTGGTCTATAACTGACCGTGGGTACAAAGAGACATGATGGTGGATATGTTTCAAGAGGGCTGTAAGGATAAAACATTTTGTTTCCAAATGTTTTTTTTTTTTTATAAATGCTCCCAGTTTTAAGCAAGGAAGAAAGCCCAAACCATTGTTCAGCAGGTCGATATTGTGACTCACCTTTTGACAGCCCAAATTTATCAATTAACGACTGAAGGAGCTTTTATGTAGAGCTGAGATCAAGATAGAAAAGAGAGTCGAATAAAAATAACAGGTTGTTTTACAGGACGGGCATAATGTGCACTTTAAGTGGCAAACAAAATTATGGAAATGGATTTTATACCCTAATGTGATCTATGTACTTCTTGCGAGTATCTCTCTTCAGTTGTGATGAATCTCCTTGTGCTGGAAGAGAAGCCAAATCCCTCTAATCATCTCCAAAGCTTTCATTTCCCTGATGTGCTTCTTCCTCGCACAACTATTTGTTTATTCTAGAGGTGTACACAAGAACTGCAACTGGTAAAAGAATGAATCACTTTAATTCATTTCACTGTTTCATAACATTGCAGGTGTTTCAGGCAAAAAAAAAAAACACTTTAGGAAATGCTGCCTTGAAAATATTCTTAGCTATACATTTAGGGACCGTTTTATTAAGACACAGCTTTTTCAGCTCAGGTTTTTAGATGCCAAAAATCTAAATAAGTTGCAGGGAAAAAAGCAAGACTTTTTCTGGATTTATTATGCAAATGTAAAATGTAATGTAAATTGCGACAATTCCAAATATAAAAATACTCCAGCTAACACCTGTCAAAATCATGTAAAAGTCGATAGCAGATGTCCCCTGTACAACTGGAAGATCTTTCTTTGATTGGTGGATTTAGAGGTTTTAGAGGCTTTGGGGTATTTTTGACACTGGCTTTTGTGCAACTATACGAAAAAAGTAACAGTTTTCGCAACGTTTTTTGCGACTTTTCCCATTTGTGCTTTTTCAGTTCGGCTTGACATAGTTTAGTCGTCAGTGGCGTAACTACTTGTCAGCGGGCCCTGGTTCAGGATGGGCACCCGGGACCCCATCAGGCCCTACCCCCTATGAATTGTGCTGTTGGCATGCATGCTGCAAAATCTCCCCTGCCCAGCCTCCCACAATAACTGTTATCATGGCTCCTGTGGGCCCCAAGGGGGTGAGGGCCCGGGTACGATTGCACCCTTTGCACCCCTGGTAGTGTTAGTCGTGGTTTTAAAAACCTCTAAAACCACTGATGTTCAACCTTTAATAAATAGGCTTTAACTGTCTGTAGCATGGTCTTATTTCTCCTCCTCAGATCATTTAATGGGGCTGCCATATTGAAAATTTGCACCGAGTATTCCACATGGGCCTTACTGAGCCAGTCCCTGGTTAACCCTACACACCATACTTATGTTTATAATGTCAAGACTGATGGGTCACATGGGCCCCTTTTCTCCACTTTAAATAATCGCAGTTCTGTAATAACGTATGGAAAGGTATGCGTACAACAATATTATGAAAGGGTCTTTGAAGTGTCCTTTAAATGAAGCCCCAACCTTTCCTCCATATAGTACTGCAGTTACATGACCACCAGGAACGTAGCGCAATGCTCTCATTGAGTAGAGAATGGTAAAGCCCCAGCCCCATGTGATGGTGGGACACAATGAAAGGGCCAGAACCCCCCAGTTTTTTCTTAAATTGTCAGTTCAGCATCACATACAGTAGTAAGTCGACTTGTATATCTAGTGGGGCCTGAGTTGATTCCAAGCTTCTCACGCTTCTAAAATGCAACATTCTGGTCTTGCGTAGAGCCAATCAGAAATCTGATGCTTCTAATCCTAAGGCACATTCACTAGCTGTGTCTACATTGGGTGAAACCAATAATAACAAAATATTGAAAGGCCACACTGCTCAAAAGTATTTTTTCCCATTCTGCATCTCCTGATTATTGAGTGTAAACAGTAGATTTTCATTCTATAACTATTTCTTGTTTTATGTATAATGTGAATAATATGCAGAGCCCCATCAGAATGACAGTAAGAAAATATCGACTAAGGAAAACATTATTATTAATGCTAATAATAATAACAGCAACAATAACTTAATAGAATGCGTATTTTAATAGACATTTTTAGTTTATTTTAATAATAATGTAAATAGAAGGCTCAAAAGAGAATTATAATCCACTTGGTGCCACCACTGACACTTCATCAAGACATCATTCCTGCAACAAATGAATGCTGGTGGCTGTAGCCTTCCCCAGCTATTGAATAAGGTGAAACCTGGCAGTGGTAATGTTGCTTGGCCTGACTTCTCTCAATGACCTTTACAAGTGATTTCATAGAGGAGCAGGAGGCACATTTACTTGGTGGAGTTGCAATTTCTTAGCAATAGAAAAATCAATATTCTTCACAATGTCTGACCTACAAATTCATCTGAACCAAAGCAATAGAATATTGAAGGGTTTTATATTGCAGTCAACTCATTGGTCTGCTTTGAGCCGTTATTATGTTCAACAAAGGGACCAGTGAGACTGTTTAAGGCCTGGCACAGATTAACATGAGATTAAACCAGTCCCACTACCCAGAGACCTATAAGCTATCCTAGCATTCAGTCACTAGCTCCGTTTAGTCAAGGAGTTAAAAGATAAATTGCACTGATCTGAACATTCACTTTATGGACCGAGGGAGAACTATTAATAGGAGAAACAGTGGTAACAATCCTCAGTGATGTGACAGTGAAAGACATGAGCAAACTTGAAGATCTGATGGTCTGTCAATGTGATGCAAAGGGCATGAAACCAATGTGGCCTAAGCAGCGAGCAGCGTGGTTTCAAAACTCCCAAAATTGAAAATGGGCCCATTATTTTTAACACTAATTTCACAATTATAAATATTGCCTATATGCTTGGTCTCAGTTGGCTTCACTCATTTTTGGTGAAAAAGTAAAACTTTTAATTGGGAGATCAGGACTCAGTGGCATAAAACAAACCTTGTTTAAAAGCTTGGTCCCCTCCAGAACCACAACACGTAGGTCCCCTAAAATGCCTTAGTTCTAGATTAGAGCAGCAGCTGGGAGGGTGCCATCTTGTTCACTGTCATACTGTAGAATTCTCCCACACCACTAACTGCTAAATAAATATTAAGATGAAACGGCTTTTTCACAAACGGCTTCATTTTGAATAAGAAATACCAATATCCACAAATAAAATCCACTTAAAGACGGAATGGGTGCCCAGACCAGCCAGCTGCTTAACAACCATAAAACAATATTAATCACTGTACATAAAGCTCATAGATGTCAAGGCTTGATGAAACATTGTACGACTTGTAAGCAGCCTGTCCGTCCTTAGGAATAACAGATGTGGCCAGAATACTGGGAGAAGAAAAGGAGCAAAGAGAGGAGAAGGAATGGAATGTTGGGAAAGAGTTTACTGGGACCTTGGCCAACAAGCTAGTTAACATTTAAATAAGCCCATAGATATATGTACATATTTATATATCGCTACCTGTATATGCTGTTCATTAAAACAATTACTGGAACAGAACATAGTAAAATAAATAAACTATGTACATTACATCCAGGATAACTGGCCATACATGCCACCAATAAAATCATCTCCAGATGGTCCTGACCAATATCTATATACCATATGTACCATGGATATCGGTCGGTTTAGTCCTGAAAATGTGCAGAACGTGGGCCAGTGCATGGTAAATCTGCAACTCCTCTTCACTGCTTGGGTTGTAAGCCAGAACCAATGCAACAAACAAGATCAGCCCATGCATGGCCACCTTTAGTGTCAAGTCTTGAAAGACACAAGAGGAAGGAGTTCCCTGCATCACAGAGCTTACAATCCATGACAGAAATGTCCAGGCAACTAACAGAATATATCCCGACAGTGTAAATACACCAGTAGAACTGTAGGGTCAAGGTTCCTAATGGTGGCCAACATGGGCTGTGTGTGTATAGGGCCCTCCGTTGAGTCTGTCTGACTAGTGATGGGCAAATTTATTCATGAAGGTGCAAATTCGTGGCTAATTTGCCAGTTTTGGTGCCGGCAAATAAATTTGCGAAGTTGATGCGAAATGCCGGCAATGATAAACAGATGCCGGTGCCCATTTTGACGCGCCAAATTGTCACCGCCATCAAAAATGCTGTTTCGCAAATTTTGCTGGAAATTCGCGAAATTTGTGGCGAACCAAAACGGGACAAATTCGCCCATCACTATGTCAGAACAATATTAGCCCAAACATTGAGCAGACATTGAAAAGGCCGGTTTAAAAATCCCATTGGGAAGACGTAACATTCCACCTGCACCTGTTGTTCTGACCGGCAGCTCCAATTGCCACTCACCAGCCTTTATGGAGCAGAATTGTACGTTTGTTTGTGCCAAAGCCCCACGCTGACATGTAAATTCCCATTTCCTAGACATAATGAATTTTCTCTCTCATCTATTAATTTTAATGACACTTCAACGTGGGCTTATTAAAATGAAGAGGAGGGAAGAGAGCCAGGGAGAAAGGATCCAATCTACTCTCTCGAGTTTTTGCGCAGGCTGCTCCAGTACAATGGCACACTCGTTTTTATCATTCCTGCCATATCTTGCTTCATTCATTTCTACTTTATATGTCAATCTCACAATAGCATTCAATTACATTCAATCACAGGGTTTTTTTTGCCCTGTGTTTAGTTCGCAAATTATTATCTTAACGAAATTAATTTCCCATTTTCTGCACAATTTTGCTTTTTGCAGAATTGTATAAAGGGAATATAATAGATTTTTTTTAGCCAGTACATAATTATTATTTCACATTTATGGCTTTTGAATTTCTGAAATTACAATGTCAAGAATTGGGTCAGTTTTGGTGTTGCTTGTTATCAGGGAATAATATTTAGCTTTTCCAAAATAAAGAAAATCATTTATTGTTCACATCAATGAAATGACAGTTAAATGGAGTTGCTGGGTTCATATAATGCTCCTGACAGTTTGGAGGCCAACCATTCTTACATTAAAAAATATGAGAAAAAAAGCCAGTTGACTTCATGCCATTTTTGTAAAGTTTTGTAAATTTTCCTGTAGTTTTCATTACTAATAATTCACTCTACCATATATAATTTTATTCTTGAAGCAACAAGTGTATTTTTTCTAGCTGTAACATTGGTGTGTAGGAGACATCTCAGGTCACTGTGCCCGATCCTGTGCTTTTATAAAGAGCCAGCACTTCATAATGAAACTGCTTTCAGATAAGCTATTGTTTCTCCTGTTATACGGTTACCTTCCCATTGTTCTGTTGATGGGCTGCTGGGGAGGAAAGGGAGGGAGTAATATCATTCCAACTTGCAGTGCAGCAGTAAGGAGTGACTAATATTTATCAAGGAAGAGGTCACATGGCTGGGGGCATCTGGGAAATTAACAACATGTCTATACCCATGTCAGATTTCACAATTTAATATTTAGAAATTTGTTTGCTGTAGCTTTTTGAAAAAAGATATGTTATCCAGAGACTGAATCCCATTAAAACCTGTACAATACAAGGGAAACAAGAGGAATAAGGTGACAGTTTGACACATAGGGCAGCCTTAGAAGTGAATTACTTAGATGAGGAACATTTGGTTCCATATTATGGAGAGAAGATGTTGGTTTATTTTATTGAAGAAGACAAGAAATTTTCGGTCAACCGCACACCGACACCACCCTTCCTGAAGGTTTATTTATTGTCCATATACAGAGACATAAAGTGATTTGGCAAAAACAGAAGGGAAAATGCAGTTCCATGGGTCAGAAAATGGGTATTCCAAGGATTTTCTTAACCAGCTAGAACACACATGTACTTGCTGATATCTGAAAATTAGAAAGGTAATAGAATGTATATAAATTGTATATAAATTGTATATAAATTGAGACTCAGGATCAGTTCATATCAAAGAAGAGCAAAAAGTCCAAGTAAGTGGATGTGTAGAAGTTCTGTCAGGAAGTGGAGCACCTTGAAATAGATCTGCTGGATTATATAACAATCTTAGAACAGTAAGTGCTGAACCGAAGGGTGGCTGTAAAAATAGAGTGATACATTAACTTGTCTTTACAACAGGTCTGGGATATAATAAGAAACAGTCGTTTGGCTTAAAGGGACGGTAGTGATAGAAAATTTACTGTGTGCACCAGCATCAGCACATCTAATAACAAGTCATGCCTGGAGATGGGGGTCTTGCAAAAAAAACAATAATCATAAACCATGGTAATAACATCACAGGAGAAAGAGTTGACTTATGGTGCGCGGTCTATAGGAATAATAAAGCAGAGAGATAACAGGTAAATGTATTACTGTGTAAAATAAGATTCAACTGGTCTCCACATATAGAAATATAATCATGTATAACTATAACCAATAAAGACACAAGATATAGAAATATAATCATGTATAACCATAACCAATAAAGACACAAGATATAGAAATATAATCATGTATAACTATAACCAATAAAGACACAAGATATAGAAATATATTCATGTATAACCATAACCAATAAAGACACAAGATATAGAAATATAACCAAGTTTAACTATAACCAATAAAGACACAAGATATAGAAACATAACCAAGTTTAACTATAACCAATAAAGACACAAGATATAGAAATATATTCATGTATAACCATAACCAATAAAGACACAAGATATAGAAATATAATCATGTATAACTATAACCAATAAAGACACAAGCTATAGAAATATATTCATGTATAACTATAACCTCATGATATAGAAATATAACAAGGTTTTCTACTCCTGAAAAAAACTGAACTTATACCCTGACATCGTCATATAGACCATCTTTACCCAGTCATGAAATGCAAATATTTTAAGGCGCTGCGCACAATTCTCCCTGCCCAACGTAGGTCTATTGTCAAACAGTTCCTGGATGTGTTTATTCTCTGTTTTTTCTGTTCTTGACCCGTGCCTGTCCCTGACCACTGCTGTATTGATGCCTGTACCGACCTTTGCCTGTTACTGACTATTATTTCGGATCGTGATCTTGCACTGCATTGACTGACTGGTTTGACCCCCGGCCCATTCTTCAACTATGCCTAGCTCCTTTCCCATTACTCCAGTTCTGATTCCCTTGCCTGCCCAGAAGTCTTGCCTTGGTCCTCTCACTTTAAGTCGTGGTGGCATCTGAGTAGTGAAGGGCTCCTCCCAATGCAAAAGGCTAGACCAGAACCTTGGCATTTATTCTAGGTTTGGGTTACCGAACATGACACTTCCCTGAACTCAGTTGCACATGAAACCACATTCATTAAAGCCACTTGTGTCAAAATACACCATATAGTGCACCACTCAATCCTTCCTGCCTCCCATTCCATTGACCCAGAGCAACCAAGATGAAAGCTACTGCCATCTCCATCCCATCCGACACTTTGTTCATGGCAGCCCTAGTGTGTATGGCTCATTCCACAGAAGCTCAGCATAGTGTATCTTTTTTTTTCTTGCAGATCTAAGTCAACACTTTGCCTCCTCAAGGCCTGTGTCCCAAAGAAGATCTTTAGTGGCCCCCGCAGTAACCTTGTAGACTGATAATGACGACCAATAGAAAAGGCTAAAGCACAGTTATTTCTCATTGATCAACATGCTCTCGTGATTTTCATAAAAGCAAGACCTGATGAGTTGACTTGAATGAATGTTTCCATTTAATTGGACAGAGACTATTGACTGGTTCATGCTTGTGAATTGTGCAAGGCATGATCTGTATTAGTCCTTTATACACTGAGCAATGACTGGAAAATCATTTATCTTGGAAACATTCAAGCAAACCCGATTGCTCCGACAACTTCTTTCAAAGAGCCTTTATATCAATTATTCTTTTTCTACAAAAACCTGAAGCCCAGCAGATCAAACCGTCTGGCTGACATCATTACATTTCTCTGCTGCATTTTGCTTCATTTTAAAGACGCTGCATCCACTAGCAGAAGACAGGGAAAAAAAGTAAAAAACTTGATTTCTAGTTAAAATAGAGAAAAGAAGATATGTGTACACTCCCTACAACCCAACTGGAATCAATGGGTGTCGCTGTCATACAATAAATGGCAAAAACATTTAAGAGCTTAAAAAAAAATCAAAATGAAGAAGAATAATGTAAACTGACTTTTTATTAAAATTTCAATTACTGCAAATAATCCACGTCCCTCCTACTTTGATGGAAATTTCTCAAATTAAATCTAAAACCTCAAAACAAATTCATGGAAAATTGCTGCAATTTACATTTGTTACTTTTCTCATGGGGCCTGTTATCCAGAATGTTTGAGACCTGGGATTTTACAGATAATAGATATTTCTGTAATTTGGATCTTCATACCTTAAGTCTACTAGAAAATCATTTAAACATTAATTAACCCCAATAGGCTGTTTTTCCTCCAATTACGATTAATTATATCATAGTTGGGATCAAGTAAAAACGAATGTTTTTTTATCACACAGAAAAAGCTAATGATATTTGAAAATTTGGATTATTTGATTATAATGGAGTCTATGGGAGACAGCCTTTCCATAATTCGGAGCTTTCTGTATTACAGGTTTCCGGATAAGGATCATATACCCGTATTAGCAATTTTTATACTGCTCATATAATACATTTGAAACAGCAGCTCCTCCTGCTGCACAGATCAGTCACAGGAGAAAATTAAGTTTAAAGGAGAACTGATGTTAGAGCTCAGGGCAGTGCTGAGATCTAACACCCCACTAAAATTACTAAGTGCAAATAAATTAGCATAGAGTTTAACTTAACACAAATAAAATACATTTTAGATTAAAACAAAACTTTTTCAATTGATAAAAAAAATTAATTCAGATAATTTAATATATTTCCTTCACATCTCACATCATGTTTAAAGATCAAAGGGTTTAATCTCCACGAGTTTCTCCTATCTCATTTTCAGCATTCCCTCTGATAATTAAGAGTACAAATATTTAAATTAAAATGTCAATGTATGAGGAGATTTCAATATGGCTTTAATGCTGCCGACTAACCTTGACTAATCTGTTCACTAACCAGTGAGTGGGGCTGGGGGCTCCATTTCCCTCCATGGTGGCTCATTCTCAGAAGCACCCATCAAAACTGAATAGGTCCCTGCTAGTTTCTGAAACAGCTGTGCTCTCTTTTCATATTAAAAATGGTGGTAAAATTTAAAAAATGTTTTAAACAAAAGAGACAAAAGTAGAAAATCAAGTTTCCTGGAAAACTGATTGGATTCATAAATCAATGACAATGGATTCAACCAACACAGAATTATTGTCATAATACTTTATTTATAAGGTGCTAATGTATTACGCAGACTTTGTTCATAATTGAACCTGCTGAAGTGGAGCTTACAATCTAAATTACCTATCACAGTCCCACACATATACAGTTACCCTGCCTGTATGAAAACTGGATAGTGTCCCAGTCAGAATCGAACCCATGGTTTTTGTCTCACCAAAGACCCATGTATAATCTTATGAAACAAGAAAGTCAGGAATATAAAAGGCAAAATGTCAGCTCCATGCTCAGTACTGTTATCAAGTGAAACATGTTTCATTGGGGCAAAACTTAGCTGAATTAATTCCCCGCAGCAGCTATAATTTCTGCTTTAATCCTTGGAAATGGGAATCGACAGAAATAGGAATGTGCCGTTACATCACAAAAGGTCCTTGGGAAACATTTTAAATCTGCTGCCCAGAGCAAGGCACTAAGTTCTGTCTTGCATGGAAAGAGCCCACAGCACAGAAATCTATTGGTTCACCCAAACATGAATATCTGTTTCCTAAAAACTACTAAAAG
This sequence comes from Xenopus petersii, assembly GCA_038501925.1. Taxonomy (NCBI): domain Eukaryota; kingdom Metazoa; phylum Chordata; class Amphibia; order Anura; family Pipidae; genus Xenopus; species Xenopus petersii. Next base: position 175,713,491 of record CM076680.1, on the reverse strand, counting down.
GCAATGTTAGAAGAAAGGGCTGGAGGGTTTATGGCAAATCAGAAGATCCATCAGTTGATGATCCTTCATGACGTTTTGACCTTATTTCATCAAATTATATCACAAAGTGAATTTTTTGAACTTCTGGGATTGTAAACCCCAGTGAATTTTTCACTGGTGGAAAACCACAACATTTCAAAAAACTTTTACATGGACTCATTTTACTCATCAATAATAACCTTAAAGCAGTGGTACCTGAACTTTGGGGGTGGAACCCCTGAGGGGACCCACAGCAGTGGCAACCCATGAAAGTCAAGTACGGTGACATTTGGGAGAATGCCTATTTGCTCTCTAGGATACACCAAAAGGCTCAGCTTGAAGGTCAAATCAGGAGAAATTTGCAGTGAAAATTCGCTGTCCTAGATATTCTTTCAACTACGACTGAATGACAGAAACACCAATGTTCCTGTATCTCTAACCTAAGCCTTAATAAAGGGTGGACCTCCAAAGGTGCTCAAATTGAACTGTTGACAACCGTTGCCATAAAAAACACTTTCCAAGCTTATCAACTCAACCAAATCAAACGTTTCAAAGCAAAGCGTCACTTGCTGAGGAATTTCTGTTGCATAAGTAACAGGGGAACATAGTAAAGAACCTTTAGATTCTTCTCCCATGTTGCTTCTTGTACAGATCACTGGTGAACCACCTTGAGACTAAATGTCATCAGACAACAATATGCAACTGTCACATCATGAATGCAACTGCAGAAGAAAGAATTGCTTGTTTACCAGGAGTTGACAGGAGTTTAGTTTTGTGATTTTAGTACCTGTTTCATCTCATCGGACCAAGTCAATAATTCAACTAAACCAGATGCATGAAGGTCAACTTTATTGCATTATAAGCTGCTGAGTAATTCCAAATATTTGTTTTGATATTTGTTAAACATCCTGCTTACACTCAAGTCTATCAAGATTGAAAAGAATAATAGAGTGAGGTGCTCGGCTCATCAATATGAATAAAAACACATTATTATTCTATTGGTGAACAAAGAAAATTGTACCAACAGAATGAAATTCATTAATCCCCTTGATATATGCAGTCACTAATGTGCAATTATAAAACTCCATTTGTTTCTTATATAAAATATAACGTTAGGAACACAGAAAATTGGAAAATCCTAACGGGCAGAATTCAAAAGCACCGTGAACAGCAGTCGCTACATTAACATTCTAAATATACAGCGATGAGATGGAATGTTGAGAACGCAACGCTGGAGACATAATTGTGTCGTCTGGTAGAGGCTCAATCAAATTCATAAAGAGAGGAGGTCACTGGAATTGAATGAATACTCTAACCTGGTATTCAGGAATAAATAGTACCTGACCAATATGCCTGTTTATTTGAAATCATCATCATCATCATCATCATCATCATTTATTTATATAGCGCTGTCAAGATACGCAGTGCTTTAATGCAGTTATAGCAAACAGGGAATAAATGGTGGATAGCAGACAAGGATTACAGAGTACAATGGGGTTAGAAGGAACTAGAGATTAGAGTTTACAAACTAAAAGGTTAGGGTACAATTGAGACATTAGGATTGTATAAACACTTCATTTTTGATACAGCAATGATTAATTAAGGTACATCGAATAGGCCTCTTTAAACAGATGGGTATTTAAGGAGAGCTTGAAAGTTTGGAAAGAAGGAGAAAGTCTGACAGCTGGAGGCAGAGAGTTCCAGAGAAAAGCAGAAGCCCGAGAGAAGTCTTGTAGATGAGAATGGGCAGAAGTGATCAGAGGAGAAGTGAGGCGAAGATCAAAAGCAGAGCGTAGGTTTTGTGAAGGAGAGTATTTGGAGATTAGAGATGAAATATAGGGAGCGGTTTCATTATTAAGGGCCTTGAATGTGAGTGTAAGTAATTTGAATTTGATTCTAGAAGAGATTGGGAGCCAGTGAAGGGACATACATATGGGAGCAGCTGATGTTGAGCGGTGAGATAGATGAATGAGTCTAGCGGCCGCATTTAGAATAGAGTTGTGAAGGATGACTTGTTGGAATACCTGTGAGGAGTAAGTTGCAGTAATCAAGGCGGGAGATGATGAGAGACTGAATCAGTGTTTTAGTTGATTCTGAACTGAGGTAGGGTCGTATTCGAGCAATGTTGCGCAGTTGAATACGGCAAGATTTTGCAAGTGTTTGAATGTGTGGTGAAAAAGACAGATGAGAGTCTAAGATGACTCCTAGGCAGCCTGTGTGGTGGAATGAAAGGTGGTGTTGTTTACTGTGAGTGATATCTGAGGGACAGGGGAAGATCTTGGAGGAAATATAATGAGTTCTGTTTTAGAAAGGTTCAGTTTCAGGTGGCACTGAGACATCCAGGAGGAGACAGCAGAGAGACAGTCTGTGACTTGGGAAAGGACAGAATTAGAAAGATCAGGAGTAGACAAGTAGAGTTGGGTGTCATCAGCATAAAGGTGATACTGAAGTCCAAATGACTGAATGAGTTTTCCTAGTGAAGTTGTATAGAGCGAAAAAATGGAAAATTCTCCCTGAGAACATCATCAGAGAACCAGCAACTTATTTTCATTCACTTTTTTTTTTAAAATTAGCTGAAAATAAAAACAATTCAATAATAACGTCCCTAAATAATAATCCCATCCTAAAATACCCTGAGACTGGGCTTCCAAACCTCAATCTGATTGGCCTTCAAGCTGTTTTGAGACCCAAGAGAGGGTCCAACCCTACATTTTTGAAACCTATGAGCAAAAAAAGCTTTTATAGCTGCTAAATTATCTCTGATTTAGGTTTGACATCTGATTGATTCAATTTATCTTTGGAAAGCCATACATATTTATAGGCAGATAGACTCTTTCCTGCTATTTTTGCATTTTTCTTTTTTTACTTTCTATGCTTGTTTTTATTGAAGAAACAATTTGGTTCTATTTCAGACATCAAAACACAGCTAATGGAAGACATTTGCATTTCTTGAATTATTTACAGCTATCAACAGCTCTGGGCACAATTACAGAAGTCAGGCTGTGTTTTTAAATTGTTTCAGATGGAAACTCTTTGTACAATCTGCTCTGCAGCAGGTACAGGACAAGGACCCTTCACTGCCATTAAGAGACGTCAGGAACTCAAAGGCCAGTGAATGGGAATATTATAATATATGTAGCTAATGTCCTATACAGGCATCAAAGAACTTCATTCGGTAAGATTCTGGAGGAGGATTTTATACATTATCTTTGGAAATCTACTTTTAGTGAAGTTATCAAATCAGGAGCTGCCATGGTAGGAATGGAAGGAGAGGTTAATAAGGGTAAGATGGGCATTTAACTCACACAACCTTAATTATTACTATTGTTGCCAATTTTATTTTGTATCCTAAGGAATTTTTGTCCATCATAGTATGTGTTTCCACATTGCAATAATGGTCTGAACATTTCTGAACATTATACTAGCAGTATATTATGTTAGGAGAGTAACTCAATCCTTCCCATCCATCATATTCTTCTTATCTTTAGTCATCACCTTACTTTTCTGGCCTTGCTGTCATCAGCCCGAAGTGTATTATTAACTGAGTCTCTATATTTAGCCTCTCCTGGAGGCATCTTTGGAGATCATAGGGCACGTTTGTATGATAGAGTAAGGTACAACAAGCTGTTTTTATAAACATATAGTATTATGCTCCTACATGTATGGCTGGGCTCTAAAATGCACTCCACAATATAACTTATAGTCCTGGTTCTTTACTTTCACTGAGGTGACAAAAAATAAAGAAATCACATCTCCTAATTATAGGTGATTTTGTGTTCTTCACAGATGCAAAAGTAAAATCATCAATCATTCAATAAGGATTTGTATTACTCTAAAAATATAAACTGTGTCTGACCAAATGGCAGAATGTGCTTTATGACCTAGACTGGTAGAGATAATAAAATAAACGGTTAAACATATAGTCAGCACCTTCTCTACCCCCAATATGTCCCACGTCCACTTTAAATCCAACTTGGAGATTCAAACATAAAAAATAACTTATCGTACATTGCCAGTGGTCCGTAATGGAACAGGATCTGAGTATGAATCAGTATGTTAATCTAATTTGTACTGTTGGATATATACAGCCTTCATTGTACAACATGATGGAATCATCTACACAGGAGCAGGCATTTCAAAGTAGCTACAGCATATCTGCCAAAAATATATTGGGGATGATTTAGGGCATGCCCAGAGCAACCCAATCTCCCCTAGCAGAGTCCAATCTGCCCACAAGTGCACCCATATTTGGTACTACTTCTTTTGGGGAGGTGCAAACTGGGATTGTACCATCTTGTACATTTTATGCAAAAGTAAAGATTTTTTCCCCCTTAACTTTGTATAATGAAAATATTAGCTTTAGTTTTACTGAACTGCATGTACAATCCCTTTATTGCCTTCAGGCTTTCTTTTCATAATCATCTTCTTCCTATTGTCTTTTAAATGATTTGTAAACCCTTCCATTGTACAGCACTGTAGAATGATCCTTCAGTTTTTTTGGGGGGTTTTCCCACTGGCTAATGGATACGTTAGATTTTATGAATGTATTACTGACTAAGTTGCTTGTATGAGCCTTGTCTAAGCTGTCAATAATCATCTTCTTACTATTGTCTTATAATTCCACTTGAAGAATCCATAGGGGTGTGTGTGTGCTGTAGAAGCCCCTGGGTGTGGTTGTTTACTGGTAACGTGTACCTTACTTGGTCTTACCGAGACTCACTTTGGTTAGTGCAACTGCTTGCAACTCCCAGTAGAGCACGGGTTACATTTGAGTGCTAGACACAGTGGTTCCTTAATCCAGAAATCTCCTATTCTGGTGCCTGAGCACTTGGTACCTATATTGGCAGGTACAAACCTTTACAGAATTACTCATTGGAGCTTCTGGCTGCTCTACTAACTACCAACGTCCTGCTTCTCACTGCTAGAGTGAACTATTACAGGTCTTTCTAACATTGTCTTCACCTACTGTGACCTACCTATGTCCTAGGCTCATCCACACACCACCTCCTCCAGCAAGTGGGGACCAAAGAGATAGAACGTATGGTGGCTTCCCTTTTAAAGACTAAGGAATCCTGTCACCCCCCTGGCCAAATACTCAACTGCAAGGGCAATACTTTAACCTGGAGAGGAAAACATCTCCACTCTAAATTGTAAACAAGGCCCAGCTCTTACCTGTCCATGACCTTCCTATGGTACTACATGAAATAAAGGTTGGCAAAAGCTTTACGCCCCCTACATTTATAATTTCCATTCTCAAAGGTAAAGATGGCTGAGGAACAATAATTACTAACAAATTATAATTTCAGCAGTAGGTAAGCATTTTAATGACACAATCTGCCTTAATTGCACCACAAGTGCTTGCAATCAAGGCCTGAATGGTATTGTCCTTTCTAATTAGAGCTTTCCGTAATCAAAGGTCATGTCATCACTGGCTCCGAATGGAACTCCCTCTGACTAATCATTCACGGAAACACAAGATAATTAGGGGCACATTTACTATGAGTCAAATACCGAGGGTTAATTAACCCTCGATATTCGACCATCGAAGTTAAATCCTTTGACTTCAAATATCGAAGTCGAAGGATTTACCGCAATTCGTTCGATCGAACGATCGAAGGAAAAATCATTCGATTGAACGATTAAATCCTTCGAATCGAACGGTCAATCGATTTTCCTTAGATCATAAATTGCTAGGAAAGCCTATATGGACCTTTGAAATTCAAAGTATTTTTCATTCTAATCCTTCACTCGAGCTAAGTAAATTAGTGTGATTTGTTTCTTCCATTTATCAGATATAGTACAGACTGATGTTCAGTCTCCCAACTGTAGTAAGTTATGCAAATGATGTAAATACATACATACAGTAACTAATAAGATAAAAAAAAAACAGATATACTACTACTTTGTATGGTCGAACTGGCATGCCATTGACCAGAGCAGTTTCTGCTGTGCCCCAGCCATGGACAACATTGACCAACTGCCATCATAGGCTCATATAATACCTTTACCATTCACATATATCTACAGCCAGTTGTCATGAGAGTGGGGCCTAGGTTTTAGGCTCTCTGGTGGGCCCTAAAAGGCCCAGTTCAACCCTGTTTTCCATATATTTTCTCAGCAACATATGCACAAGCTCACACACATGCTGTATGTATATGTATTAAGCAGCAGTATGCCAATAAATGCAAATCTGCAGATAATAAATATTCTGCTGGTCACTGAGCTTTGATCTCAAAATTTAAGCAAACAATACATTAAGTTTAAGTTCCCTTCTATAGAGCTGTTACAAGTTCTTCTTGCCCTATAGTTATGCCCTTAGGCAAGACACAACTATATGTTAAGAGCATCTCCCATAAACAACTAGTTCTAAACCAGGTAGTATTCCATGAGGAATAGTGTATTTCATTCCAACTATGTTTATCCGACTACTCTACAGCCTTTCGTTTTCATATCAAGCCAACGTCTCTTCATCATGGCAGCAAAACAAATTTCAGAGCAGATAATTAGATTATCTTTCATGTATTAGTCATGATGCCTGGGGCTATGCCTGGAACTGGGGCTTCTGCATGCAAGGATGCATATTGATAAGGTTAATCAATTAATTATCATATTTTCCTCATTATCCAACAAATCATTTCATTTCAAGCTCGGTTTTAACTATACTCGTTTTTGCTGTGCACGAGTGTTAAAATAACAACAACAAAAAATACAATTTCAGAAAAAAATAGTATTATAGGTTAAAAAATGAGGACGTTTATCTTTGTTTTCCTGAATGGTATTTGTGGATATTGAAAAAGGGAATGTATTCATAATGAAAGTCCTGGAGTCACAGCATGAGATTTGCAAAGAGACACAAAGAGACATGGGATGAGGAGTGGGTATTTCAAATAAAGATACACTGACACACAGGGCAATTGCAGTGCAGGGTTACCCCTTGCTATTTATATGTGCAGACGTGCGACGTTTCGGGGCGAACCCCTTTCTCAATTAATGAGGAGTGGGAATGTCACTAGAATACAAATTATACCAGGTGCACCACTGATTAGCAGAATTTTCAGTACAAGCCCCTCTGGGAGGGCACATCTTTCTTAAGGGTCCCACACTCAACCCAAAACAAGGTTACTGATATAACCATGGTCCCTAGAAAAACTAGGACAGCAAATAAGTGTTAACCTCAAATCTCACCCCAATTGGCCTTCTAGCTGGCCTTTCAAGTCTCTAAATACACCTTTAAATATTTTACTACTTTTTTGTTATCCTCAAAGGGACCTTGGGGAGTTCAGGTGTGTTCTCCTTAATGCCACATTACCTCTATTAAATCTTTCAAGGGAAACACAAAGGACAAATATACATTACGTCCAAATCTCACCCCAACTGTTTTTCAAGCGGACTCCCTATAACTGCTCCATGCCCCCCCCAAGGGGACAACCTCATAATTTGGAAACCACTGTTCTACACTAACTTCATGTGACTTGCCGTCATCAAATTACCTGTACCCCCAAAAAATGATTAGTTCACATTATATCTGACACTTCTTCCACAATACTGGGTCTCTGGGCAGGTGGAGCAAAGACTACCAGCAAAAGGTGGGACAAGGAGTTGGCTGCCCTAGTGTATATAGGTCCAGTAAAAATGCTGCTGTGTCCCCTATACAACTGTCACCATAGATAGATCATATATAGATAATAGATAGATAGATAGATAGATAGATAGATAGATAGATAGATAGATAGATAGATAGATAGATAGAATGAGAACTTTAATAATGTCAAGTTCCCTGAATAATTAAGCCTGCTTGGCTGATGATATAATTCCCTTGACATGACCTCCTCTGAAGCGAGGGCTTTATACAGACTTGTTGACATGAGCTTTCACAGTTGAAGAAAAAAAGCCGTTCCATTTCATCATTAGACTCAGAAATTTACTTTTCACGATATAACAACTAAAAAAACACAATGTATCTGCACAAAGTTAATATAACGAGACACTGTGATTGTGGATATAAAACCCTAAGGGGTCGAGATGTATTCAAATTACATAGAACGTTACAAATGAATAATAAACAGGTACCACTAGCAGAAGTTGGATTTTGTCAAAGGCTTAAACCATCTATTGGGCCCCCATGTGTATGTATGTATATATATATATATATATATATATATATATATATTTATATATATATATATTCAATAATCAGGTTCCTATCACTTAATCTTCATGCTGTTGGACTGTGTCATATGATATAACTGAATAAGAGAAGGCAAAGCATTACTACATATTGGAAACACCTTATATAGATGATTGCTGGAGCGTTTCTTCCATATATCAAGTAAGCCAACATCTATTTCACAATTCAAATCATGGAAAATATAGATAAATGTTGCCTTGTTACTTCAGAATATTGTGTTACAACTGTCTCAATAAGAAAATCCAGTCAAACTGTTCATCATTTCTTTTCCTACAATAAATCAGCATTTTCCTTATCATTACGAGCACATTAAATTGGTCCCGTTTTATTGATGTATACAGTCCACATGAAGCATAAAGGAATTAAGTCTGACTCACCCTTCCAGAGCGAGAAGAGGTTCTGCATAATTAGATTCCTTTGCATAATATTTATTTATTAGCATTTTCTCCAAACCTCTTTCAGAAGTTCTCTCTCTTTCAAAAAGAAGCAACATCCTTCAAACACCTACACTCACAGCATAGATAGATGTCCCCCTATGTAGTTTATGATGTAATAACAAATGAATAATAAATGAAGTGCAGATTTTTCTCTATGTATCTCCATTATTTCTTGTTTCTGGGCAAATTGTTACAGTAGCTATATGGCTGCAACAACCCATATGTAATAACTGAAATATAGAGTTTAGCCTTTCCACTACACTGGGAAATAATCTCCATCATGTCTATGAAGATTCTCATTTATCCAGGTCACGAAGAAGCCACTTGAATGACTGGTGAAAAGTTTTCAAGGAAAAATAAACCCTTAGGGTTGTCTTTGATTTAGTTCTACTAGATAATCTCCATCATCTTTTCCCAACACAAACCACACTTGTAGGATCAGACTCCAGCTTTTCAGATGTCCCAGCCCTCCACCATCACCACCAACATCCCAACTTCAACTGCCTCCTTGAGTTGCTGGCAGCTGCAGTTCAGTATAAGTCACAGGTTGAAGACACTTTTATAGTACTATTTCTCAAATAAATAAAAAGTTTTTATACATGTTGTAAATAGAAGATCTTTCCTGATGATGACGTCCTGACCAGACGTTTCAAAGATTGGCAGGACCATCAAGGATTATATCAATGTATCCTTTATTGTTTGGAGAGAAATAACTTTTAAAGATTACAGTGTATATTCACACACCATTAGGTTTGCATGCCTGGTTGGTCTGATGACTGATCTCCCCTATGAATAATATTAACTCCAGGATAGCCGCCATCATGCTATCTTTTGATGTAGAGCATGGTAGTGACTGGGCAATACTTGTATAACATTTTGCCACCTTACCCTATCAAATCTCTCCATTACTCTTACTTTACCCCTATTTGGACCCCCTCAAGGCAGCTTTGAGTGTATGTGTAACATACTGCTTCACCGACCCTTCTAATATTATTCTGCATGGAAACCCACCAGTGAGATGCTTTCTCTTACACTATCAGATCTCCCCCATTAAAGTAGACTTTTACATAGGGTACCAAAGTGTCCATTTGCAACATAAGTGATAAAAAATGGGCTGAAGATAGAAGTAGCTTTAAATTTTGGAAGTTGCATAGCATTTATAGTAACATATATCCCATGCTCTCCCTCCTTCTTTGACAATATTTGCAACCCCGGTGATGGGCACCAATGCCATTGAAATCACATGAACAGAGAGGGACAAAGACAACCCCTCCAGTAAAGTGCCAGGTTCTTAGTGTACTTAGTGCCAGCTGCCCATTATTGTTCATTCACACTGTACAGAGTCTCTAGAACTCTACTTCATGGTAAATCTCACCATACTCTATACTGGAGCTATAACCACAAGGAGAGAATCATGAGCATAAAGTAATAATTAACAATATTCCTTATAGCACTGAATGGCTCCTGTCTGCTCTCCATAAAGAGACACAAGCGGCAATGTTGCTTTCAGGAGCAATTATCTGCATGAAATTAAGGAAGACAGACTTTTCAAACCAACCTCATCTCTTTGCAATTCCCCAATTCTCCAACATCCCAACATCACAGTGAGAAAGTACCCAAAGAGGTCCTTGGAGTTAGGCATTAACCTACTAACAGCTTCATCTTTTTTAACTGAATTTGGTATCAAGTCTGGCAGGGTTATTTATATTGCACAAGTGGAACTACTGATCTCTGCATTGCACTCTATGTATTGATACTCAGATACATTTCCTGCAGGACTCGCTTTACACAGATAGAGGCAAGTCAATATATCAATGTCACGGCTGAGCGAATGCGCTGAATTTTAATCAACTGGAATTGTGAAAGACTCTAAATAGAAACTATACATGGTGTATGGATTTGGCTTACATTCCCTTTATTTTATTTTAATTATATAATAGCACATCACTTCTGCATAAATATATAAATATATAAACTGGAGTTGCTGTAGTGCTTTCTCTCCAAGGACCGTTGTGTCCAGTGAGTCAGTGATACCCAGTGGTGTAATTAGTATTAATAATGAAAGAAGGGTTGAACCAAGTCATTACTATAGGTCAAGATAATGGGGCTCATTTATGATGTCATGGGTAGAAGTCCAAGAACATTAAGGGGCACAATAGTTCAAGTTCTTCTGAATTGAGAAAGTCAGTTGGATGACTGGTGAAATGTCAAGGGAAAAAAAAACAGCAAGTCCAGTGGATTTGACTTATTTCTGCAGGTGGCACAATAGCTTTTCCCTTAGTGCTTATGATGCTCAGAGTACTTGTGCCAGGAGACTGGCTGTGCCCCACACCTCATGCCCCACACCTCATGCCGGCACTGCTTTGGGCGGCCAAAAATGATCACAGAGACCAACAGCAATGTATTCAAGCTGGATAGCAGGGTGCAAAGTGCAAGAGAATAAGCATCTGTTTTTTTCACGTTGGACCCTGCACCCAATCCTTGGAGTAAACCATCTCCTTTGTACTTTGCCATCATTTAAGTAATCAATATCACAAAATTCCCATGTGGCTGGTTGCGTTGTTGGCTGTAGAGTATTTCAGATATGAAGTGGGGTAAGAGCGTTGTGAGACATATCTGAAAAATGAGCTGAACCGGTGTCATAACTAGATATTACTGGGCCCCTCAGCAAAAATTTTTAGGCCCCCAAAATGTCTAGAGGTTTACCAACATTTAAAGAAATTGTATATGAATTGGGGCTTCATGGGGCCCCTATACCTCCTGAGTCCCCCGACAGACACAGGATCTGCTTCCTCTGTAGTTACACCATTGAGTTGAACTTTCCAGTTTAACAGTAAACATGTAGGCCAGGATCTGATGTTTAACATGTAGACCAGGATCTGATGTTTAACATGTAGGCCAGGCTCTGATGTTTAACATGTAGACCAGGATCTGATGTTTAACATGTAGGCCAGGCTCTGATGTTTAACATGTAGACCAGGTTCTGATAATTAACATGTAGGCCAGGCTCTGATGTTTAACATGTAGACCAGGTTCTGATAATTAACATGTAGGCCAGGCTCTAATGTTCCAAGAAGAATAATGGCCTCATGGACAATCCAGAGAAGAAGTGTGGATAAAGACAATGTTGACTCAGCAATACCCTTCTACATGGGAGTATCTTTCCACCCAATCCCATAGTGCAATACTAGGCAGTGAAGAAAATTAGTATTAAGGATTTAAAAATGCAGCATTGTGAATGAATATGATCTGTCTTTAGATTCTGCTGTGAATCTTTCTCATGGTTAAAGGTTCTCGGTGAGGGCACTGTCTCTAAAAATACTCTGAACGTAGATTTATGACTTTGGTGCTCAATGAAGTGTCCCCAGCTGACTGCCAATAAATCACAGACAAGCTATTCTAATTCCAAGGAAACATGTGGGATTTAAAGTAACTGTATGGTGATTTCTATTGACTGTGAAGGTAAGTGTCGGGCCACGCTGCAAACAAACAAACAATTGTGTGTAAGACTAGTACTGAATTTAAAAGACAAGTAAAGGCTAAATGTAAAGTAATAGTGGTCACGGATATACAGGTCTTGTCATTAAATACAAAGTTCCATCTGATTTTTGGGGCACACGTCCAAATGTTAAGCACCCCCAAGTGATTGTATTGACTTACCTGAAACCACAGCCAGTGCTCTAGTGATGTGTGGGCCGACCTGATACCCGTGGGACCCGCGGGTCGGGCAGGTTCGGGTCGACCTCGCACTGCTCCTCGCCACCTTCAAATGCCAGCATCTGACTTCCGGGTTCCGGTTTATAGTCTTGCGTCTGCTCGCCCCTCCCCTTTTGTGACGTCATTGTGACGTCATCGGCGGGGCGGGTTGGCGAGGGTCTATAAAACGACAACAGAAGCGCGGGTGGCAGCAGGGGGGTTAGGGTCGGATGCAGGTCAGGAAAACCCTGACCCGCACATCACTACGTTGCTCCTATCGGCAGAAAACTGCACCGGCCCAGGGTTATTCCAATGAGCACAATGAAGAGATTTTCTGCTTTTCTTCCTCTTTTTTTGCGCGGTTACTCGTGTGCAGTAGAGTCAAAAGTCAAACTTTAACTAAAAAGTTGCTATTTCTGTTTTGTTCACTGGAATAACCCCGGGGCCGGTGCAGTTTTCTGCTGATAGGAGCACCAGCCTGGGGGTTCAGGTAAGTCAATACAATCACTTGGGGGTGCCTAATATTTGGCACCCCAAGACTTTCCTTCTCCTTTAAGAGCAGGTGTTTTTTAGATGGTGTCAGTGACTCCCATTTGAAAGCTGGAAAGATTCAGAAGGCAGCAAATAATTCAAAAACTAGAAAAAAATAAGGAAGACCAATGGAAAAGTTGTTTAGAATTAGAATTCTATAATCTATTAAAAGGTGACGTTGCTCAGCTAAGCACTGACCAGAGAAATATCAGGGGATTCTCTTCTCTGGAGCAACGTGAGGGTGGGGTTCAATGTTTGTCTACATGAGCTCCCCAAAAGGGGGAACATATTCCAATTCAGCGTATTTCTGTATAGTCTTTAAGCTACACACTCTGTATACATTGTTGTGCTTAGATTATATATATATATTAGTGTAATTCCTGCTGCTCATTGCTATATATTGCTATAGAAGTTAAAGTGATGGCTGGTACAGTATCAGCTCTATTTAAATAACATACAAAGTCCATTCCCACTATGTGAATATGAGCAAGAGCCTGTGTTGCATCTCCGGCAATACGGAATGATCAAATCCTTTGTAGTAAATCATATAATAGAGGCCATTCACTGCCGAGATGAATAACCAAGCTTTCTCAAATCAATAAGCGACAGTGGAGTAATAAAAAGAAACTTTCATTTAATGAAGACATTTAACATTAAAATGCGAGTTCCTGTTCTTTGTGCAGCGAATGGAGGGAGCCGAGTGGCTGGAATAGTAATGGCCTCCAGAAAGCACCGCCGCACAGACAATATCAAATAAATAATACAATACAGAACATTTCCTTATCTACATATTCAGCTACACTGAAAACATATTTTAGTATTTAATTGTATAAGTGCAGAACACACACTGAGCTTTCTATATATTATAACTTCCTTGGCTGAGAAAGACAAGAACAAGAATTGTCGCATTATAACAAAATACTGGTGTTATTGCTGCTTCCAGACTCCTGACACTGACAACTGAGGGACTAATTAAACAACAGATGGAGCCCTACAGGTTCCACTTCTTTGTCATTTATGTAAACTCCTGGTCACTAACTCTGGGCCGCAAGGCAATGGTTCTAATTCATATCTATAAATACATTTACACAAAGTAGCCATATTCTACGCACGCAATAGTCTAGGCTTTCTGAGTTGAAGTCCCTACTTTTGGGTTCAGAATTTGGCCCACGACTCCCTTAAGTTTATAAATTCACCCAGCTGACAAAAGGGGAACCCATTCCGATTAGAAGAAAAGAGGTTCCAGCTAAATATTGGGAAGGGGTTTGTTACAGTGAGAGCTGTGAAGATGTGGAATTGTCTCCCTGAATCAGTGGTACAGGCTGATACATTAGATAGGTACAAGGAAGGGTCGGATGCTTTATTCACCAGTAGCTCCTCCCAGCAGACAGGAGGGAGCCAATGAGATTAGAGGAGGGAAAGGGGTGTTACAGGGAGAGCTGGGAAGTGAATCAGTGCTACAGGCTGATACATTAGATAGGTACAAGGAAGGGTCGGATGCTTTATTCACCAGTAGCTCCTCCCAGCAGACAGGAGGGAGCCAATGAGATTAGAGGAGGGAAAGGGGTGTTACAGGGAGAGCTGGGAAGTGAATCAGGGGTACAGGCTGATACATTAGATAGGTATAAGAAGGGGTTGGATGGTGTTTAGCAAGTGAGGGAATACAGGGATATGGGAGATAGCTCATAGTACAAGTTGATCCAGGGACTGGTCCCATTGCCATTTTGGAGTCAGGAAGGAATTGTTTTCCCCTCTGAGGCAAATTGGAGAGGCTTCAGATGGGTTTTTTGCCTTCCTCTGGATCAACTGACAGGCAGGTTATATATAGAATTACTATGACTAACTTACTATGTTACTATTATGTTACTATCTTACCCTCACTGGTCTCCAGGCCAGGCACCAATCCCCTGCCTTGAGTCCCTGATAGAGTGACCAGACCCATTATCAGGCAAACACTGATCTAGGGTATCAAAGTTTTAACCAAAGCACTAAAGATAATGGCAGCTTCTAAAACTGGAACATTTTCCCTTTAAAGGAACACTCTTGTCTAAATCGCGCACAGAAGTCTCCACTTGCTAGTCCAATGTTTTGCCTTTTTTCTGCAGATCAATGTTTTTATCTTCACCTTAATCTGCTCAGTCTACATGGGCAGTGGGAGAGTTTCTCTTAATTGTGACCTGAGTGTGTAACCAATGAATTCACCAGCATGTGCTGCACAATGTTGTACCGTGTTGGAGTTCCACCAGCTTCATTTCCAACTCCCTAAACATCAGATTCCATGTGAGATACAATAGGAGCAATGCCAGATTAGAAAAAAATGTGTATCCTCCATATTTACATATTAATATATAGTATATATTTTGCAACTGAAACACTTGTCTCTACTAACACACATAAAGCGCTGCAAAATACGGTGGCAGAGGAATGGAGAGCAGAGAAATGGAGAGCAGAGGAATGGAGAGCAGAGAAACAGAGAGCAGATGGATGGAGATCAGAGGAATGGAGAGCAGAGGAATGGAGAGCAAAGGGACGGAGAGCAGAGGAATGGAGAGCAGAGGGATTGAGAGCAGAGGAATGGAGAGCAGAGGAATGGAGAGTAGAGGGATTGAGAGCAGAGGGATTGAGAGCAGAGGAATGGAGAGCAGAGGAATGGAGAGCAGAGAGATGGGGAGCAGAGGAATAGAAAGCAGAGGAATGGAGAGAAGAGGGATATTTGCTGTAAGGAAGACAAAGATTAAGTCCTGGCAACAGGTTCTCTATTAATCTTTTCATAAACAACAGATGATAATAGACAAGACTGTTGCAGCTAAATCTAAAGTCAGATCCAAGATCAGCACTAGAGAAAGGGGACGCTATCAATTCAGAAAGGTTCAAGGTGAAGGAGACATAAATTAGAGATGTCCAACCAACAGACCTCCAGTTTCTGTTCAACTACTAGACCACCCAGTAAACTTATCTTCTGTTCTTGGTGGGAGGCTTAGAGTTGGCTTTGTCTGTTGTATCAATAAGTGAATATACACTAATAGTACTATCCACAGGTACATGTGGCCTTTATTGTCGGGGGGTATGGTCACAGACTTGGGTTGGAGAAGAAGCATTGTCCTGTATAACCCCTGCTCCTCTTTGCATCTTCATAGAAGACATTCACTTCCCCTGGCCGCAGCACCCGTCGCCACCCATAAAACACCAATAGTACAAGTTATAAAGAGTCATCAACAAACACCGTGCGGTGTGCAGATTTGGACCCAAATGGCAATATTTCTTCCAACAAAGGAGTATTTTTTTTCCAGATTATCAGCATCATTGTGGGTGGGAACCAAAAAGTGTTTGCTGCAGTTGTGCCTGATGCAAATCTCTAAAAAGGGGTGCACGGTCATTGTCGGACTGGGGTGTCTGAGTTTCATGGAAGTCAAGACCACCATATACATAGTGATAATTAATACAGTAGTTGAAATATATATAGGAAAATAGAAAATGTATCATCTCTACTAAAATACATGGTTTCTGGATCACAGTATCTATAGCATATCAAGAAACGGTATTATATACATGGTTACATCTAGCTAAAGGGAAAAGAAAAAAAAGTTGAAGGAATAGATTTGGGATTTGGGAGTTCCTAGCAACCTTCAAATCTGTAAGTGAGTAGAAAGGGCAAATAAGCGGAGGAAATAGTGACATGTTTCTCCCAGAAAGAATAAGTGCAGCCGGCAGTGCCCGCGGGAGAAATGCGAGATTGCAGCTATTAAGCCGAGGAGGACACCAGAGGCCACGGAAATTGATGATAATGACTTGCCAATAACAAGAAGCCAAAACGTCACTGGAGTTATTAGTAAATAAAGTAATTAGCTTGTGCAAGTGCTGAAACGGGGCGAATTAAATCGATTTACAGTATCAAATAGGGCAAACCCTGGAGGAACGAGGAACATTTTCATCATGTGTTGCAAGTACTTCTCACTGCAGCCATAATAAAAAAGGGTTTGTTTTTGGAATATTATAGAAAGAAATTTAGTTTTGAATAAAAAAATGAGAACATTAACAAAAAAAAACACATTTTTACTCTACCTCTGAAATGTTTATCATCAGTGTCATACTGGGGTACCTGGGAACCACCAAGAGCCCACCACCTGTTACTGCTACAAACTTCCCCTCTGTGCTACCTGATCACTTCGGAGGTTTGTAGATGGACAAGACTACGTTAGAGCCAGTCCCACCATGTTTAGTTTCCCTTTATGTACTTGCACCCATTCCCAACCACTCATGTGACGTTCCAGTGAACACCAGCAGCCTTCCCTTGCTTTACAGTGGGAATTCTAGATATACGCTAAGGATCAGGATGTCCCATTTGGAAGAGTAACATTACATTTATTGTTTCTATTGTCTCAAGCTCCCCCTAAGGCTTTTGGTGCTCAGGTTGGGTGCACCAGCCCAGGGTAGCAGGTATGCCATTAGAATCACCGGGTCATGCCTAACAACTTGGAACCCTCCTTGTAATTTAAGGGTGTACAGTCCAGTGAACATTTAGGGTTATGGTGCACCTGGTGTATTATTTGACACTATCCAGTGGCGTAACTATCATACAACCCATCCATCCTTATTTTCTGACAAAAAGTCACGTGATTTTGCTCCCCACTACTAATTTGCATATGCAAATTAGGGGTCGGATTCGGTTTGGCCAGGCAGAAAGATTCGGCCGAATCCGAATCCTGCTGAAAAAGGCTCAATCATGGCCGAATCCCAAACTGAATCCTGGATTCAGTGCATCCCTAATATATACAGTATATATCAAAGCACCCTTGAAGGTGCCATTTCTACTGGAAATACAATGAAGAATCCTAAGGTTCATTTATGGCTGCAAGTGCAATTTTGGAAACAATTTGCCATGTTTGTTTACTCCGAATGCAACAGAATGGGAGTAAGAGTTCTGATGGCGGCTCTGTGTTCAGTCATAAATGTGGGGCCACATCTGGGCAATAAAAGCCAAAGGCGCAGGAGTCTGGGCAGCCATAGAAACACAATAGTATTAATACTCTCCCTGCAGAAACCCTGCTATGCAGATCCCCCTGAGGCCCATCCATATTTAGAAGCCAATGAAATATTGAGCATTTTTAGCATTTTTTTGTAAAATATGTTCCCCAAAAGTTTCAGCCGCAGGTCCCCAAATGCCTTGTCCCATATAGATGATTCAGCTTCCAAAAGCACAAGAGATTTTCTTGTGATCACCCTGTTTTCTGTTTTCCTATTCTACAGAGCAGGGTGGCCAAAAGGTAGACTTTTAGCTGGTGATCAGTTGATCTCAAGTCAATAAACAGCTCCTCTAAATCCCCCCTCCGGTTTCATTCTTCTCAGATATTTATTACATTAAGGTTACATAAGAGATGTTTAAATATAGCAAAATACATTTTCTCATAAATCAATATTTAAGTAATATTTTCCATGGAACAAAATGCTTTTATGGATGTAGATCTTAATGGGACAACATTACTAGAAGTAGACCTCACATTAGTCCAGTATGGGCTCTCCTGCTACAGAGGATTCCCAACTATCCACAGATAATCCAATCATTTCCAATGGAAACCCCGGCAATAAACTGCAAATGGTATAAAATACAGTGACCATGTCCTGGAGATGGAGGATACCAGATAATTAGAAGCAGCTCCGGCACAAGTCAGGCTTCATTATTGTCACAATGTCCTTCAGAGCTTTCTAAAAGGCACTTTAATGCAGTTATTGCTCCACCATAAATAAAACAGAAAACATTTCTTTTAGGAATCTGTTTATTATTGATATTAGTAAAGCCAATGTTTGGCCTCCAGGAAGACACAAGGATTTTGCTGTTTTCTCTTTTCTCAGAAATGGCACCAGGCGCTTACGGATGTTCCTACAGATTTTATTAGTCCGACTCCTGTCGACTCCTCGTGTCACCGGGAAGCGCCAGAAACATTTAGCAGATAATCCACTTGTCTTTTGGTCTCTTTAGCATCTTCTGCACCGGCAACTGGACTCAATAACAGAGAGAAAATGTCTCTGATGTGAAACGTTTCCTCCAGAATTGGACTTGGGTGTTGACCCTGCCGTTACAGAACCACAAGGGGCCACTTTCAGACAATGCAATCAGACTCTTCGGTTATTATGCCAATAGGCAAAAGTGCACAAGAGAGGCGGACTAGGGCCCCCTGTAAAGCTGCCTCCATAGGTATAATAGGTATGGCCACTTTATGGTAAATACGACCCTAGAAACAGCCACCATTGTATCTGGACCGGCTGTCAATCAAAATGTCAGGTTAATAAAGAAGAGTATTGTTTATTATTGAAAATTGGAACAGAATTTTGAATTGATTATATTTAGAAAGTTTTTTATTTCCATGAGATGCAGTTCATATAAAAACTCTGGATTTTTGCAGTTGTTTCCCTGTTAGATTTGGGCTCTGGAGTTGGACACAAAATTCTTCAGATCTGAAGCCTCTTTCCTTTTACTGTTCATGTCTCTTCCCTGTATAACCGGCTGCCTTTCCCTTCTGCCATATCAGTGATACTTCCCAAATGATACAATTTAGCTGCACATTCATTGAGCTTATACACTGGTTATACACTGGTTATACACTGGATATACACTGGTTATACACTGGTTATACACTGGTTATACACTGGTTATACACTGGATATACACTGGTTATACACTGGTTATACACTGGATATACGCTGGTTATACGCTGGTTATACACTGGTTATACACTGGTTATACACTGGATATACACTGGATATACACTGGTTATACACTGGTTATACACTGGTTATACACTGGATATACACTGGTTATACACTGGTTATACACTGGATATACGCTGGTTATACGCTGGTTATACGCTGGTTATACACTGGTTATACACTGGATATACACTGGTTATACACTGGTTATACACTGGATATACACTGGTTATACACTGGTTATACACTGGTTATACACTGATTATACACTGGATATACACTGGTTATACACTGGTTATACACTGGTTATACACTGGATATACACTGGTTATACACTGGTTATACGCTGGTTATACACTGGTTATACGCTGGTTATACGCTGGTTATACACTGGTTATACACTGGATATACACTGGTTATACACTGGTTATACACTGGATATACACTGGTTATACACTGGTTATACACTGGATATACGCTGGTTATACGCTGGTTATACGCTGGTTATACACTGGTTATACACTGGATATACACTGGTTATACACTGGTTATACACTGGATATACACTGGTTATACACTGGTTATACACTGGTTATACACTGGATATACACTGGTTATACACTGGTTATACACTGGATATACGCTGGTTATACGCTGGTTATACGCTGGTTATACACTGGTTATACACTGGATATACACTGGTTATACACTGGATATACACTGGTTATACACTGGATATACACTGGTTATACACTGGTTATACACTGGATATACAGTACACTGGTTATACGCTGTTTATACACTGGTTATACGCTGGTTATACACTGGTTATACACTGGTTATACACTGGATATACACTGGTTATACACTGGTTATACACTGGTTATACACTGGTTATATGCTGGTTATACGCTGGTTATACACTGGATATACACTGGTTATACACTGGTTATACACTGGATATACGCTGGTTATACGCTGGTTATACGCTGATTATACACTGGTTATACACTGGTTATACGCTGGTTATACACTGGTTATACACTGGTTATACACTGGTTATACACTGGATATACGCTGGTTATACGCTGGTTATACGCTGATTATACACTGGTTATACACTGGTTATACGCTGGTTATACACTGGATATACACTGGTTATACACTGGTTATACACTGGTTATACACTGGTTATACGCTGGTTATACACTGGTTATACGCTGGTTATACGCTGATTATACACTGGTTATACACTGGTTATACACTGGTTATACACTGGATATACACTGGTTATACACTGGTTATACACTGGATATACACTGGTTATACACTGGTTATACGCTGGTTATACGCTGATTATACACTGGTTATACGCTGATTATACACTGGTTATACACTGGATATTACTGTATTATGGACTTTCCATCCTCAGTCTTTCATCTACTCCATTGCTGCAGGGGCTGCCGTGTAAGTAAGTTCTGTATATATTTGTGGCACCAGCTGGGATTGTGTAAATGTTCATGTCAGTAAAACTAAAAATGTCTGTTTATTTATTGTGTGTGTGAAGAAGTGGGACCTTCATGATTGGGGCCAATGCCAGGCCGTCTCCTTGAGCAGAGAAATCCTCAATAACTGACCAGCGATACTGTATGTTGGGCATCAAGCCCTGAATACACAAGACTATGAGTGGTTATTTGGTGAATTACAGACGTACAGTATATGGCTTGATAATAAGTCAATATTAATACCTTGCTATGGCCATGGGTTCATATAGGCAACTGTAGTGCAGTAGTGTTGAAAATATTCAGCAATGAAGAATCAGATGAGAACTGTAAAAAGCAGGAGATGTTAAATACAGGTATGGGACCTGTTATCCAGAATGCTTTGGACCTGGGGTTTTTCCGGATAATTGATCTTTCTGTAATTAGAATCTTCATACCGTAAGTCTACTAGTAAATCATGCAAACATTAAATAGGCTGCTTTTGCCTGCAATAAGGATTAATTATATCTTAGTTGGGATCAATTACAAGTTACTGTTTTATTATTACACAGAAAAAGGGAAAAAAAATCAGGATTATTTGATTATAATGGAGTCGATGGGAGATGACCTTTCCATATTTTGCGGCGTCTGGATAACAGATTTCTGGATCACAGATCCCATACCTGTACTTATAAGATCTGATCTACTGCAATAGAAGCAAATTGCTTTGGTTTCTGTGGGTTCTATGTTAGTCCTGTATATTGGGCCACTGGAAGTCCCTTGATTGATCTCTCTATGGCCAAAGCATAATACAGGTATGGGATCCGTTATCTGAAATCTGTTATCCAGAAAGCTCCAAATTAAGAAATGGCTGTCTCCCATTGACGCCATTCTATCCAAATAATCCACATTTTAAAAACTATTCCTTTTTACTCTGTACAGTAAACAGTAACTTGTACTTGATCCCAACTAAGATATAATAAATCCTTATTGGAGGCAAAACCAGCCTATTGGCTTTATTTCATGTTTATATGATTTTCCAGTAGACTTAGGGGCCGATTCACTAACTTCGAGTGAAGGATTCGAAGGTAAAAAACTTCAAATTTCAAAGTTTTTTTTGGGCTACTTCGACCATCGAATGGGCTACTTCGACCTTCGACTATGACTACGACTTCGAATCGAACTATTCGAAGTAAAAATCGTTGGACTATTCGACCATTCAATAGTCGAAGTACTGTCTCTTTAAAAAAAACTTCGACCCCCTAGTTCTCCATCTAAAAGCTACCGAAGTCAATGTTAGTCTATGGGGAAGGTCTCCATAGGCTTGCCTAACTTTTTTTGATCGAAGGATATTCCTTAGATCGTTGGATTAAAATCCTTTGAATCGTTCGATTCAAAGGATTTTATTGTTCGATCGAAGGAATATCCTTCGATCATTCAATCGAACTATCTGCGCTAAATCCTTCGACTTCGATATTCGAAGTCGAAGGATTTTAATTCCTAGTCGAAAATCGAGGGTTAACCCTCGATATTCGACCCATAGTGAATCGGCCCCTTAAGGTATGAAGATCCAAATTACGGAAAGATCCAGTATCTGGAAAACCCCCAGTCCCGAGCATTCCACATAACAGGTCCCATACCTGTAATAATAAAACAGTCGCTTGTACTTGATCCCAACTAAGATATAATTAATCCTTATTGGAGGCAAAACCAGCCTGTTGGCTTTATTTCATGTTTATATGATTTTCTAGTACACTTGAGGTATGAAGATCCAAATTACAGAAAGATCCATTATCTGGAAAGCCCCAGGTCCCAAGCATTGTGGATAACAGGTCCCATACCTGTAATAATAAAACAGTCGCTTGTACTTGATCCCAACTAAGATATAATTAATCCTTATTGGAAGCAAAACCAGCCTATTGGCTTTATTTCATGTTTATATGATTTTCTAGTAGACTTAAGGTTTCGAATTTGCGGAGTGCTGGCGAAACTACCCCTGGCGAAGTGTGGTGAAGTGCACGAAGTGCAGCGAAGTTGCGCCTGGCGCAACTACGAATCTTAGTGAATTTGCCCCATAGTGTCTTGGATTAAATAAAAATTTAATTTTTTATTACTTATGTGAAGAGAGAATGGAGACGTAGGGTCCGATTCACTAACTTCGAGTGAAGGATTCGAAGTAAAAAAACTTCGAATTTCGAAGTGTTTTTTGGGCTACTTCGACCATCGAATGGGTTACTACGACCTTCAACTACGACTTCGAATCGAAGGATTCAAACTAATAATCGTTCGACTATTTGACCATTCGATAGTCGAAGTACTGTCTCTTTAAGAAAAAACTTTGACCCCCTAGTTCTCCATCTAAAAGCTACTGAACTCAATGTTAGCCTATGGGGAAGGTCCCCATAGGCTTTCCTAAGTTTTTTTTGATCGAAGGATATTCCTTCGATCATTGGATTAAAATCCTTTGAATCATTCGATTCAAAGGATTTTGACGTTTGATCGAAGGAATAATCCTTCGATCGTTTGATCGCACTATTTGCGCTAAAATCCTTCGACTTTGATATTCGAAGTCGAAGGATTTTAATTTCCAGTCTAATATCGAGGGTTAATTAACCCTCGATATTTGACCCTTTGTGAATCGGCCCCATAATGTAGCCGAATTATTCCAAAAATGTTATTTTTATTCTCTCTCTGCCCCACGTCTGCCCTTCACTCCCAGCACTTTCCCCGTGTGTGCGGGAAATCTTCATGGAGTAATTAGGGTTTTTTTATAATAAGGGACTGTAGGAAATAGCAGCGCTGGAGCAGAGACACTTGTAATAAACACCATTTGCACATTCCTTTGTTGCTAATTATTTTCAAGCCCTTGGACTGGTTCTGGGAGATCTTCCACTTGAGTCTGTGGAACAAAGTTAAAAGCCGCACGTAAATGTGGATTCATCCAGATGGCGCAGGATTTATACCCAACGGGTCAAATAAAAATATACAACCAGTAATTGAACATATAGAGAAGAAAACTCTCTGGCGTAGAAAAGAACTTGCAGTTACTAAACTTTTCCCCAGAAATGTAACGTATTCCCTTCTTTAAATAGACTTGTTAATGTGCCTTTAGCAGTGGGAATATTACATTTCTGTATAATGGCCCTTTACTTGCAGAGGCCGATGATGATGATGATGATGATGATGGAATCCATATTAAGTTCCCGTTGCCTAGAAACAACATCAAGTGTGCCGTGTGACTGCGAGACTGCCCCGTGCGCAGCGGGAAGCTTACACTCTCTTCACTCTCTCTCGTTTGCCGATACAGCGCAATTCAAATGCATGAAAGCTTCAAGCTATTACGGGATTTGCTATGTTGGTTTTGAAGTTTAAAACACAGATTTCTTTCATCCAACAATGGTGCAATATTTTGACAAAGCCACTTCAATCACAAAAGGGATTGTAAACCTAAAAATGTGGCCTAACCAAAAAAATTGACATTCTAAGAAACGTTCAATATATTTATTTGTTATACACTGATTGTAATGATTGTAATGAATGAGATTGTGAGTGAAAGTAACTTGTTTCTGCACTGCTGATTCTGATTCTTGAGTCAATGTAGCAGAGGTCGGGCTGGAATGATTCTTTGCAGTTCTGATTGGCCGGCTTCAGGGGGGTATGTAATAAACAAGGGGCAACGTTTGCTACAGGGTTGGACTGGTACACCTGGGGGCCACTAGGAGTCTAACTGACAGTCAGAAAAGAGGATCAGGGGAACGGGTCTGGGTCGGACGGGGCCCAAGAAGGCCACAGGGTCCAGCAGGCCAGTCTGACAGCTTGTTCCCCGTGTCATAACCAGGGCTGTACTTATATATATATATATATATATATATTCTGTATACACACACATAAGAGCCATGAATATCCTGTAAACGATATCCTTATAAATGGTGCTTAGTGATATCATCAGTTATAATCATATATATATCATATAATCCTATAATCATCTATATATATATATATATATATGCTCATGAAACTCCTCGGTAACTTATAATATCCTTATATTTTACAAGAGGGGCTACTTTATTCACTATATATTCTCTGCAGTCTCACCCCTGTGCAAGAGGGAGTCAGATCTCATGCACATCTTCCAATAAAACCCACAGATGTTATAAACAGGACCCCGGGTGATCTTTGTCTACATATCCAGCTATCTGTCTATCTGTCCGTCTGTCTGTCTATTGTCTACGTATCCATCATCTATCTACTCATCTATCCATTTATTTATTATATATCTACTATCTATCTATCTATCTATCTATCTATCTATCTATCTATCTATCTATCTATCTATCTATCTCTCTATCTATCTCTCTATATATTTATTATCTATCTATCTATTATCTATATATTTATCTATCTATCCATCATCTATCTACTGCTCTATCTATTTATTTATTATATATCTACTATCTATCTCTCTATCTCTCTATCTATGTATCTATGTATCTATGTATCTATGTATCTATGTATCTATCTATCTATCTATCTATCTATCTATCTATCTATCTATCTATCTATCTCTATCTATCTATCTATCTATCTATCTATTAAATGATTTATCTATCAATCAGTCATCTATGATATTCAGCCCCTGGGTTAAAAACACTTTGGTTTGGGTGCAGCTGTTCTGTGGGAAATGGAGGAGCCGTATTTCCAAACTTTTGTATAATGGGTCATGTGATAACTAACCCCAAGGTTGGACTGGCCTGGCGGGATATCAGGGAAAAATCTAGTGGCCCCCAGCTCTCATGGGCCCCATGACTCAGGCCCAATTGACCGTCCCCTCAAAATAAATGAGAAGGAAGAAGATAAGTGGGACAACATGAGGCGGCACATGTGTGGGGGAGGGGTGGATGGTGTTGAGCCCCAGTGGACCCCCAATGTCCCAGTCCCTCACTGACAAACCCAAAGGTGTCATCCTGCATATTGTCCTTTTGTCCTCCAATTTGAATTTATACATTGGAACAAATAGGTGCATGGACGGAGCACCCGAGAGACAGCTGGACTAGTTACATTACTCTTATATGTGTATAAACTACTGATTGAAAAGAAACCCATAAGAATATCTCTAAGTACTGGATTCTGAAAGTAGAACAGCTTTCAACCCTCTGTGTATTTATATATATATATGTGTGTGTGTATTTATATATATATATATATATGTGTGTGTGTGTATTTATATATATATATATATATGTGTGTGTATTTATATATATATATACATATATATGTGTGTGTGTGCTGCTAATGTGCACGTGCTAACCTATATATGTCATGTGGAAATATGCTAAAATATTAATGTTAAATGAAATAAATGCAAATATGTCCTATATTTTATTCTATTTTAGTGAGGAACATGAGAGCCGTGTCATCTGGTAGCAGCAGAATGAATTGTAATATACACGGCAAATAACATAACAGCTTGGGGTCAAACATTTCTCCAGAACCGGCACATTGAATTTATTTGAAATATGTTCTGTACAAAGACTTTCTATCTCGAGAGGGAAGGACGAAGTTGAGGCAAAGTAACAGCAATTCCTCTTGTGCTCATCATCATCCACAGCACAATACACTATCTAAATATACATATTATATCTATATATATATACAGAGAGAAAGCATTTATATATCATTTGACTCACTTACTAAAAGCAAAATACAAACTGATTTGTAAAATACATCGTTATTTCCATAATTGTATTATACAGGTATTAGATCCGTTATCCAGAAAACCCCAGGTCCCAAGTATTCTGGATAACAGGTCCCATACCTGTAATAATAAAACAGTCGCTTGTACTTGATCCCAACTAAGATATAATTAATCCTTATTGGAGGCAAAACCAGCCTATTGGCTTTATTTCATGTTTATATGATTTTCTAGAAGACTTAAGGTATGAAGACCCAAATTACAGAAAGATCCGTTATCTGGAAAACTCCAGGTCCAGAGCATTCT
This sequence comes from Xenopus petersii, assembly GCA_038501925.1. Classification (NCBI taxonomy): domain Eukaryota; kingdom Metazoa; phylum Chordata; class Amphibia; order Anura; family Pipidae; genus Xenopus; species Xenopus petersii. The sequence continues at coordinate 175,686,437 of CM076680.1, read as the reverse complement.
GGATAACAGGTCCCATTCCTGTAATAATAAAACAGTCGCTTGTACTTGATCCCAACTAAGATATAATTAATCCTTATTGGAGGCAAAACCAGCCTATTGGCTTTATTTCATGTTTATATGATTTTCTAGTAGACTTAAGGTTTGAAGATCCAAATTACAGATCCGTTATCCAGGAAAAACCTGGATATTTTTGGATAACAGGTCCCATACCTGGGCGACTGGGAGACTAATCTCCCCGAATCTGAGCGTGTGTCTCTGCCCTTAGGAATCGTTTTATTCCCTATAAAAACAAATGCACCCGTGTAGCCAATTATGTGTAATCTCTGAGAACAGCCTCTCGTGCTTCTCTGTTCTGTTGGCAATGATTGCAGTCAATTTCTGCTTCTATTAACTACTGTCTACTAATATATAGAATAGAGGAATTGTGCTGAACCCACTCGTGTATCTACAACTGTCTGTTACTGACGGGCCGACACTGCCCAAATGCCTGTCCCACGCATGACAAACAATACGGATCTCAGTAGCAATTGTTGTGTGGAATTACCGGGACAGTTCACACTCAGTAATAACATGTTGCTCTCACTAATTATTCCTTTTGGCTGCAGTTTAGATTATTTTAAGGGCTCATTTTATGCCTCTCTCATTTAATTACAATCATTACACTAAAGCTACAAAAATAAAATACCACTTGGACAACCAAAAAAAAAATGTACTACTAAAATGCAGTTAACTATAGCAACCAAGAAGTAAAGAACTGTGATCCCTTTACTACTATTTGGGCTAATTAAAACAAGGATCCCTGTGTTATCAGGTCTAATAAATGAAATATTTGCTTTCAGACCAGTAACTGCTCACTGCTGATTGGTAGCTATGGGTTACAGGACCTGGAGCAAACTTTACACCTATGCCTTCATTTACTGTATCTTAAAGCATTAGAAAAGACTAAAAGTAAGCGAGGTTTATCAGAAAGGTCTATATAAATACACCAGTAACCCCTCAAAGTAATGCTGCTCTGAGTCCTCTGTCAAAAGAAACAGCACATGTCTTTCCTTCTATTGTGTACTCATGGGCTTCTGTATCAGACTAACTGTTTTCAGATTAAACCTCCAGGGCTAGGGCTTGAGCATGCTCAGTTTGCTTCTCTCTCCCTCCTCCACTTCCTGCTGTAATCTGAGCCCAGAGCTATGAGTGAGCAGGGAGAGACTCAGGCAGGAAGTGATGTCACATTCTATAGAATAAATATAGCATTCTAGTTTGCACTATATAATCAATTGGCAATAAAATGCCTCTGTAGCTTTCCTTCTCCTTTAAGGGAAATCTATAGCATTGGCAGTTCATTAAATAGATAGAAAATAGTTTGTGCCATTGTAAACCTCCCAACATTTTAAAATAAAAAAGAAGGACATAGTGGACATGGCAAAATTTTGACCACGCCCACCTTTAAGCCACAGCCCCAACTACCTTGACCATACAAAAAATGAAAAAAACAAATCTGATTAAAAAAAAATCCCCAGACAAGTCAGTAAGATGAGTGCACAAATGAATAGATTGACAGCATTACCTCACTTACACTTGCACAAGCGGAATAGCACTTTGTCACATTGTGAGTGGCGAAAAGTGGGGGTTATTTACTAAAACTTGAATTTATCTCATCTTTTTATTAAACCAAGCTCAACCAAACTCCCATCCACGATTTTAACTTATTTATCAATAAAATTACTCAAAAAATTCTGTGCGGGAAAAGACTTGATAAAATTGAGCAGAAACTTGAATTGTATGAATTTTTCGGATTTGACATCCAAATTGCTTGATTTTTTTCATGCTTATCACCCAAAAGCCCCGCCCACATTTTTCATATTATCGGACGAAACCCAACACGGATCACAATATCTTCATATTGTAAAAGGGACGTCTCCCATTGACTTCTACATGACGGCAGGTTTGAGATGCCGGATCTTTAGATTTGAACTTTTAGCATCTTTGGGGTATAAACATTTTTTTTTTTCCAACGAAAAATTCAAGTTTTTCCCCCAAAAACCATAGACCATAAAAAAACAAAAAAAAAGCGAGGTTTAGTAAATAACCCTGTTAAAGTGCAAGCTGAGCCTGCGGCGCATGTAGTGAAAATCCCGGCACTGGCTCACTTTGCCACACTGCTGCAATTAAAGGGAGCTACATTGGAGACAGAGGAGATTTGACTACAATTTAAATCTCCATCCCAGTCCCTAGAAATTTGGTGGTGAGGTGATAAAGTGTGGGAAATAAACTACTTGGGCCCAATAGATGACCCCCATCTGCCTCTCAACTGGGGGACAAAGCACAATCGGATTCCCAGTCCCATTCTCCCAGCCGTTACTGAACTGGCCAGAACCACCCAACAAGCGCACTGCTCTTTAACTCCTAATCATGTCCTTGTGATTCATTATCCCGTGCTTAGTGTATATATAGTCACTCTCCCGATTTGTGTTAGAAAAAAATTCTATCTTGGGGCTGTAGCATTTGGACCCACTGATTTCATGAAATAAATACAAACACTCTGTCAACATAATTGCTGGGTTAGACTTTAGTGTGAGTCTTACTGTAAACAATCGGGGTGGCGTTTTCCCTCGTACATATGAAAACTATTAAAATGCCAATTGGGGTTTTGGTTGAAACATTTCAAAGCTAATTACTAAGAAAATAAGCTGCGATGTTGATAGGACTTTGAAAAAGACATTCCGCCCTTCTCTTCTAAATTGGATGGAAAAACATTACAAATTGAACACCAACATTTACTGCTTTTTGGCTTCTTCTCTAACTGAAACTCTGGGATTGAGAAGTATAAGGAGAATAAAAACGACTCTATTGCTTTGCCTGTGAGAGAGAAACTGCCAATTGTTGTTTTTAGCTGTTGTGTCTGTGTGTCTGTCTGTGTCTATGTGTGTTTGTGTGTGTATCTGCGTGTGTGAGTCTGTGTGTCTGTCTGTGTCTATGTGTGTTTGTGTGTGTATCTGCGTGTGTGTATCTGCATGTGTGTGTCTGTGTGTGTGTGTGTGTGTGTATCTGCGTGTGTGTATCTGCGTGTGTGTGTGCGTGTGTGTTTGTGTGTGTCAGTGTGTGTGGGAGCATATGAGCCATGCTGAGTATTTAGGTGACAATCCTAGTGCCTGGTTGGTGTGGTTAGGATTACTCCACTAGGTTCTAAGGGCTTGTTGGTAGAGTTGAAGTTTAACTGGAACAAGCAAGTGACTCTGAGTGGTATAAAAGGCTGTTCTAGTTATGAAGTGGTGGAGATGTTCAACTGGACTATCATGGAATAAGTCTTTTGAGAGGGAATGGTCCAAGTGAATGAGGGAGAAGTGAGGAGAGATTTATGCAGCATTGTACTGACGTATATGGGGCCAAGGGGACTGTCACCCAGAGGCTCACCACCCCATCCACGAAGGCCCCACCCCCTTTATGAACCCTACCACCTTCACCCTCCGACCATATACCTTCTCTTGTAGCCCCTGCAAACTGATTCCCCCCCACACAGTTCCCAGATCTATGAAGAGGTCCTCAGTCCCACTTGGCCCAGTCTGACCCCGGAGCCAGGGCAACCTCTATTTGGTCCTGGTACTGGAGGCCAACTTGTGATTACCTCTTACAATTTCCATTTGAATATGTCTTTTCATTGATGTCGTTGTGTTGTGTGCGGGGTCCTTCCCTCACCCGTAAACTGTCAATATGTCACAGCTGGGACTTTGCAACTTTCACATTCCCAGCCTCTAGTTCTGCAACTCAAAGGACCTCTGGATTCTGGGAAAATGTCCTTTGTGGCACTTGTGGCACTGGATAAAACAATATTCCATTCCATGACATGATCAGTCACAGCACGGCAATAAAATGTGGTCACGTTGCGGTTACTTGTCCTCATGACCCCAAAGCCAGTTATGAGGAGAATTGTGCTTTTCATGTGTCAAACGCCTGCAATGAATCAATCAAATACACTATGTGAGTATCTATGTGAGTATGTGTGTGTGTATCTATGTGTGTGTGTGTATCTATGTGTGTAGCTCATGACTTCATCCCAAAACTTTTCAGGGGAAACAGTTAGAAGATGGATGAAGGCGTTGGGCATATGGTTTGTGTTATCTGCTGCCACAATGTCTTCCTGGGAATCCTGGGAATTGTCTGTTAATCCTCTCATGGAGTAAGTGCCCTTGTTACGTTGTGCCGATCAGTTGTGCCATTATTTATTATTGTGCATATCTCAGCTACTCATATTGAAGGGTCACTTACCCTTCACAAAACAGATCTTTAAATAGTAGACTTGAAACAATAAGTCCTCAGATGAGTTCTCCAAAAGATTCTCCCAAGGGTTCCATCCGCTAAAGTTCAGTATAAATGAACATTTCAATGACTTTCTTATCCGTGGGTTTATTAAATCAATACAATGCACAAACACTGCAGAAAAGTGACTAGTCCAGTATAGGAGGGATATGGCAGAGTATATCGAGCAGTCACCCCCCAGTTGCACCCCTAGACAGCTGCCTCTTCTGACGACCCATATATTTTGCTTTAAAAACTGGACCCACATTACATCTCTGGGTTGATTGTATTTTTGGTGATCTCCTGTGTTCCTCTCACACACACATAACAACCACACTTGGACTGAAGAGGATTGAAGAGTCGCACGTGTTATGGCCATTGTATTTATTTCCACGTCGCTCTGAGCTGCCCAATATCTGGAGAATATTAGTGTCTGTATAACCAGCTCGAACAAGTGCAAATATTAGTGAAATGGAAGAATGAAGGTGTAACAGACGAGAGGCCATTATGTTGCCGTGGTTGATTAATGGTGCATTATATTGTATCTATATCTCAATTAACTGAAGTTGATTCATTGTTATGAGTTTGTTAACTACTGAACTGTGGGAAATCAACATGAATAATTCATAAGGGTCTCGTAGAATCTTAATCGCTCACACATGAAAAGCTGATCTTCCTTTCTGAGCATCACATTGTGCCAATAAGTGAAATCTTATTATTATGGCTATAGAGCAATTAAAGAGTCACTAGCACAAAAAATGGTTCTTCAGGTCACATGAGCCAATTCATACACGGTAGTAGCCCATTTACAAAGGACTAAGCATTAAAAGCCACAAAGTAGGCGGATTGTAAACATATTTGGGGAAATGTAATAAAAGGCACTTTGTTTGCCCAAGAGCAGTAACCTATAGAAACAAATCAGCAGGTAGAATTCACTGGTCACCTGATGAAGATCAAACATCTTATTGGTTGCTATGGGTTACTGCTCCAGGGCATCATGTGGGTGGGCATGTGGTTCCTCGTGTGGGTGGGTGTGTGGATGGGCATGTGGTTTATCAGGTGGGTGGGAGTATGGAAGTGTGGGTGGGCAAGTGCAAATGTTCTTTCATGGACTAAGTTAGGCAATTCCTAGATGTGGAAAGTATAAACTGAATCAAGCGAGGCCTGCAATCATCATCATCACCATCATCCTTTATTTACTGTATATAGAGCCAGCACTTTATGCAATAAACTCTTCTGTATCAAATGGGATATAAATTCACAGACACTTTATTTACAGGGAGAGCTGGGAAGGTGTGGAATTCTCTGCATGGAGTAGTTGTTCCCATTAGACTTAGCTTTTAGAAGGGGTTGGATGACTTTTTAGTGAGAAAATACAGGGTTATTCAAAAGAGCCCTTCATACAAAGTTCAATCCAGGGACTGGTCCTGGGGGGTTATGCTTGGAATTTGACATTTTCAGACAAAACAAAGCTAAACATCTACATGACAGAGAACAATCTCCCCTGGCTCAGAACCTGAAAAGGAACAAGAATACCCTGATAACAAGAGAAATCAAATTATATTTCCATTCAGGAAACCAGAGAAGAACAAGCCCCAGTTCTGATACTTCTTCAGCCTCCCAGGAGTTTGTCTGGACAATATCTGTCCCAGTTCCAATTTCATTATATTTCAGCATCATTATCTCCACTATCCCATCTCACCAACACATTTTCCATCATCTTTCTTATTTCATTATCAGTCATTCCATTCTTTCCCGTCAGTACTAAGTGCCGTTGATGGCTGGAAAGAAGGGAGAGGCTTTCAGAGCAGATGGACCTTTCCCTCACTGCAGAATCATGGCTGAAATATCTTTATAGACCATCGTCACGTGCCGAGTATCACATGTTTGAACCATTGTGACCATTTGAACTGCTTGAACTGCTTGGGCAGATGAGAATAACTTTACCAGTTGTCCATTGGAATGTGTGGAACACAGCAGTGGGGCAGTTTCATATTGACCCGGATACATCTTGGCCACAACCAATTCTGCCCTGATACCACCCACAACCATGCTCGATGTCTTAGGATGATATCAGATGACTATTCTTTACATTTCAATGGAGCAGTAAGAAGTTAGGTTTTGGACAGTGGGTAGTGGACCTGTTACTGCAGGTGACCAGCTGAAAGGGGGCTAAAAGCGCAATTGTGATCAGCACTGAAAATGGTTTAGTCCACTTTCGTTTTCTAAGGCCATTATGGGAAGCTTGTGGTTGGCTGTGACGCTAGGAGGGTACAATACCTAAATACAACTACATGCATTCAAGCTGTTGAGATACAGGGGGGTCACTATTTCAGGGAAGGGGAACACAAGGCTACAAATCATCTATTTCATTTTTTAAAAATGGATCAAAAATGAATTCCCATGACAATATTCATAATTTCTAAAATACAAAAATTGAACCAAGTTCTATTGTCCTCAAGCGAATAAGCAAATCCAATGCATCTCTGCAATATCTGCACAGCCTATAAAACCCTCCACTGCTACTGCTGAGCTGATAACCTACTGACTGAAGTGCAGGGCTACAAGCTATACTGGTATCTATACATTGATATTGGTTGGCTGAGGAGGGTAGAATTGTCAGATCAGGAATATGGGACTTTATTCAAGTGTTGAACCGAAGGACCATCTTTCTCTAAAACACCGGTGTCACTGTTCTAAGGTTTCCAAATGCCTCTGTCATTTCCTGCACTGCTGTAAATACAGAGAAAGATGGGCGAGGTGCAGTGTGACCCTTTTGAGATCATGTTGTTGTCTAGATGGGGCTTCAGATCATCTGAAAAAGCTGGGCAATAGCAAATGCATGCTCCTTTCCTTTTGGCAAAACATGACTAAACTGATTCTTCTTGGGTTTACTTGAGTGTCAGATTGCAAGACTTGAGGCCAACAATGGGAATAATAAAGGCCATCTGCACTTGTAAATCTGGAGAGCTTGTTACTGTTGCTTTGATAATTTAATATCAGTCTTAAAAGAGTAGAACAGCAATTTACTAAGCACAAAGCAGGGTGCAATGTTTTACGTACTTTGCTCCATCCACTGCACTTCTCTGACCTTCCGCAGGTCTGTGGCCTCAAAAATGTAGAACAGAAAGCTGCTTCCCCCATGAATACAGTGCTGCCCGTGTAATACACAGTATCCATGAAGAAGGAGGCATGGAGGTGCCAATCAAATGTGCGACTTAAGGAACCCCGGCATAGCCAGACCCCAAAAGTGCTTTTATAAATGAGCACAAAGAAGCCCCAGCCAGGGTTTTATTAAATGTCATAATAATATTGTTTCTAATGATAACTGTCATAAATAAGTCATATGAGAAATCACCTAAAGCTGCTGTCTAAAGCTAAAGCACAAGAGCATTTAAAGTCAAAGTACAGTCTAAAAACACTAAACCCAATCTTCCATCCACCATCCAAAATATAATAAATAACCTTCTCGGCAGCGGCCAAGTGTCAGCCCATTAAGCTGTCAGCTCTTAGCTTTTCAATGAGAATCTTCAGTTACGAGAAGGAATCAGACGGAATGTTGCAGTTTGTCTCGCTGAGCTCTGCTTGGCCTTAACAGTGCGGAAGTCAATGATACTGAGTCCTGCTCGGGTTTCATGGGTATTTGTGCAATGCCAATGGCTCTTGTTTCAGGGGTATTTGTGCAATGCCAAACTGGAGGTCCCAGACGTACTCTCCCTGTAGTTCAACTACAGCTTCATAGCCCAAGCAAATAGGACTAATAGAAATTGGCAATGTATTCAATTCTACAAATCTGGTACTTGGAAATAGTTTAGCAATAATGGAATGTAAAAGGTATAAGCTAAACATTCAGACAGGCATGGGGAGCTGGACCTAAAGGGTAACTAATAGGGATGCACCGAATCCAGGATTTGGCCTTTTTCAGCAGCATTCGGATTCGGCCGAATCCTTCTGCTCGGCCGAACCGAATCCAAATCCTAATTTGCATATGCAAATTAGGGGTGGCGAGGGAAATCACGTGACTTTTTGTCACAAAACAAGGAAGTAAAAATTGATTTCCCCTTCCCACCCCTAATTTACATATGCAAATTAGGATTCGGAATTCGGTTCGGTATTCGGCCGAATCTTTCGAGAAGGATTCGGGGGTTCGTCCGAATCCAAAATAGTGGATTTGGTGCATCTAAACTCAACGAGCAATTAAGTTTATGAAAATACAAATGTTTTAGACTTCTTTACCAGATTAAGGCCATTAACGGGGAATATTTGTACCTCCATATGTGCCCCCCAGCACCAGGAGCCCCCCTCTTCATTTCTGCTGATTCCAGTACAGGCTCCAGTTACTAAATGCTAAGGGACTGAATTACAAGATACAGTTTGTATACAGTGTAACATAAGAATCAGGGCAGATTAATAATTAGACCAGCAGCATCAGCTTCTATAACAGATAAAACCTCACTTTCTGCTAATGTTGCGATCATTTGTAAGACCTCCTAACGCTGAGCTTCTCAGCAGCAGCCCCGAGCCCACTGAGCATGTGCAGTGCCACTGACACTGGGGAGATGAGAGCATGGGCAGTAGGTCATTTAGAAGACACTGATCATTCCTGTTACACGGCTGCTGGGCCTCTGGGCTGACACAGTAGGTTAAGTAAATTAGGGATGCACCGAATCCACTTTTTTGGATTCGGCCGAACCCCCGAATCCTTCGCGAAAGATTTGGCCGAATACCGAACCAAAGCCGTACCCTAATATGCATATGTAAATTAGGGGTGGGAAGGGGAAAATATTTTTTACTTCCTTGTTTTCTGACAAAAAGTCACGCAATTTTCCTCCCCGTCCCTAATTTGCATATGCAAATTAGGATTTGGATTCGGTTCAGCCTGACAGAAGGATTCGGCCGAATCTGAATCCTGCTGAAAAAGGCCGATTCCTGGCGGAATCCAGAACCGAATCCTGGATTCGGTGCATCCCTAAAGTAAATAAACAACAACATTTATAAACATATTCTTTTTTTAGGCTTCGTTTAGTTGCTCAGTGAATTTTCTGCTGGAATGTTTTATTGAACAGAGACCAACAGGTTTAGGCAAAGTGCACCATTTTCTATCCATATTGTATTAATTTATTCATTAAATTCCCACATTACATGATTATTGTTTACACTGAAGCAAAGGATTCAATTGGTTTATATTTTGCCGTTTCTGGTGCTTCTTGTACAACTATACGTTATATGTTTGTGCCGCTGCCAAATTGTCACTCAATCTGTTCCTCTCCTGCTGCCGTACACCACTCACTTCATGCAGATTTGGACATTTGGAGCGATATTACTGCACCCCAAGAAGGGTAAGAAGCTTTGCCAAGTCATAAGTCAGCTCACTGGGCAAGATCAGGGCTTCTGCGGGCAGATCAAGCAGTAAATAAACACAATAAAGCCGAGTTAATGGAGACAAACTGTCACGGCCGGCACCCGATACCAGAACAAATGCCAAGCACCCGGGTCTCGGCTCGGCTTCATCAGTAGTGTGACCACCGTTGGGCTTCGGGAGGAGGAGCCCTCAGCTTACTTGGGTACCACCTGGACTTAACGAGGGGTACAAGGCGAGATGTTCTGGCTGGCGAAGGGGCACGACTGTTAGCAGAGTCTTTTGGGCCGAAGGTCACGGTACAAATGGAGCAGGCAAGAAAATCGTCAGACAGGCGGAGTCGAGGCAGGCGGATATCAGAATCGTCAGGCAGGCAAAGGTCAAACCGGGTTGTCAATCAAGGGGTTAAGCAGGAGAGATGTCGTAGGCAGGCCAAGGTCAGGATACAGAGTTCAGAGTAGTCAGGATACAGAGTTCAGAGTAGTCAGGATACAGGCTGGGTCAAACACGGGTAATCAGACAGACGAGATTCAGATCAGATGCACAAGGCTCAGGAAACCACAAGAAACAAGTTCTATCACAGGCAAGGAACAGTACACTGAATGGGCCTTAATAGTATTCAAAATTTGCACCTTTAAGAGGTGCGCAGGCGCGCCCTAATAACAAAGATGGCGCCTAGGAGACACGCGGCGGGCGTCCCCGTCGGTGGAGCGCGGCCGACCCCGCCATGCAGGTAATTTTATTACACAAACTGTGACCCCCGACGCAACTTCCACCATATTTGCTGCTTGCGCTGTTTTCCCGGGACACGTGAAATATTTCTGCTTCTATAAAATAAACTATTTAACTACTCTGTGGAGATTTACTTAAAGCATTTTTACACTTTTAGCAATTCACGTAAATTACTTTTACGCTTTTAGCAATTTCTATCTTATAAACTCAGAAAGGTTTTATTGGATCCTCCGAGACATTTGTATTACAGTATAAATGGGGACATTTCTCATGCAAATGTTACAGGCAACAAGAACTGCACTTTATTTCTCTCCAAATGCTCCTGGTCGTAACATAAAGCAGACAAAGAAATGACATGCAAATACAATAGGTTTGCTTCCCCTTTCATTTCTATGATCACAACAAGAAACAAATGGTGCAAAGTGTCAGCGAGGGGGTCATTGTGAATGCAGAAAAACATCCCTAGTTACAGGTCATTGCTTGTAACTAGGGATGCACCAAATCCAAGATTCGGTTCGGGATACGGCCAGGATTCGGCCTTTTTCAGATGGATTTAGATTCCTTGTGCCTGGCCGAACCTAATCCGAATCCTAATTTGCATATGCAAATTAGGGGCAGAAAATTCACGTGACTTTTCATCACAAAAGAAGAATTTTTTCCACTTGTTCCTTTCCTGCCCCTAATTTACATATGAAAATTAGGATAAGGATTTGGTTCGGTATTCGGCTGAATCTTTCACAAAGAATTCGGGGATTCAGCCGAATTCCAAATAGTGGATTCTGTGCATCCCTACTTGTAACTGTGTCATGGAAATAGAACAACAATTCTGTCCGTATTCACCCGAGACTGGTCCCAAAGCAAAATCCAATTGCAGCAAAGATTTAAAGGGGCGGGAAGAAGAATGAGATGTGTGTAAATTGGATCCTGATGTTGCCCCACTAATGGCGAATTGATCTGCAAAACCACTGACCTGAGGCTCCTTAGTTAACAATGAAATTCTATTTATTCTTTGAATGGCAACACATTTCCAAAAAGCAACCAAAAAAATAATCACAGAGCCTTAATTAAATGTCATCAATGAAACAGATGTATGTGTGCGTGTGTGAGTGTGTGCGAGTGTGTCCGTGAGTGTGAGTGAGTATGTCAGTGAGTGTGTGTGTCAGTGAGTGAGTGCGAATGAGTGTGTCAGTGAGTGTGTCAATGAGTGTGTCAGTGAGTGTGTGCGACTGTGTGCGAGTGTGTCCGTGAGTGTGAGTGAGTATGTCAGTGAGTGAGTGTGTCAGTGAGTGTGCGAATGAGTGTGTCAGTGAGTGTGTCAATGAGTGTGTCAGTGAGTGTGTGTGTCAGTGAGTGTGTGTGAGTGTGTCAGTGAGTATGTGTGTCAGTGAGTGTGTGTGAGTGTGAGAGTGAGTGTGTGTGTCAGTGAGTGTGTATTAGTGTGTCAGTGAGTGTGTGTGTCAGTGAGTGTGTGTGTCAGTGAGTGTGTGTGTCAGTGAGTGTGTGTGTCAGTGAGTGTGTGTGAGTGTGTCAGTGAGTATGTGTGTCAGTGAGTGTGCAAGTGTGAGTGTGTCAGTGAGTGTGTGTGTCAGTGAGTGTGTGTGAGTGTGTCAGTGAGTATGTGTGTCAGTGAGTGTGTCAGTGAGTGTGTGTGCCAGTGAGTGTGTGTGAGTGTGCAAGTGTGAGTGTGTCAGTGAGTGTGTCAGTGAGTGTGTCAGTGAGTGAGTGTGTGAGAGTATTTGTGATATGACATTCATCATTAGAGCAGATGGGTGAATAGGAAGAAGCAAAATGTTCCATTTGGGTTTTTTTCCCCAACGCTACAAGACAAATAGACTTGTATCTGCTGATGTAAATGAACCCACAAAACCATGAAATAATAATAATAATAATAATACTGCGCTGGAGCGTAAGTGCAAAGAGATGTCGTTTATTTCACCGCTAATAGTTGGAAATCAGAGGACACAGAGGAAAGTCTCAGCTGATTCCCCGGTGGAAACAAAGTCGTCGGAGGAAAGGGGTCGGTTTGTACAGGAGCCGCTGGTCCCACTTTCTGATGAACGGCCTATAGTTTCCCATTAATAATCGATTAACTTATTGGCTAAACAGGGACAGGGGTAAGAAAAACAACTGCTGTATTGTCAGTTCTCCTACGTTTAATACACAACATTGAGCCCAGCAATTCTCAGCTGAACATTCCCACTCACATTGCCATTATTAGAGCTATAACTATAATCGATTGCATCAAACTTTCAATCAATGTACCACTAACGTATTCTCTTAGCCTTTAGGGCTTTCCATACTTTACTTGGACTTCCTACATCAGGCTTCCAACACCATCTCCCCCCGACCCCCATCCACTAACTGGAGTCCCAAGAAGTCTAATTCAGCTTCACCTCAATTCTATTCTCAGGAGGAGTCGACCTGGTCTAGACTGACACAAGTAACAAAGTCAACCATTATTGGGCATATGGCAGACCTGTACTCAAAAACCATAGGCAGATATGGGGCAACAATGTGCACCCTACACACACACACACCCCTCACAAATACAGACAAAAAAACTCACTGTATTTATGGGACAAGTATATTGATGGGAGAAGAGAACATCTCTACCCCACTCTCAAGCACAAAGTCCTACCACTAAGATGCTAAACATGGGACAGGGTGTAAAAGTGCAGAAAACATGGCAGTTTGTGGCTGGATTTGCCATTCCCATGCCCTGCACTTAGTTTATTTACCCTTACACTTGATTTAATCTTGCTTTGTAGCCATGCGACTCATTTATAAGATGTACAGTTTGCTTAACAGCTCACTTCTAAAGTTACCTTCCTTAGTTAATGACATGAGAAATCAAGAATCAGGAATGAGTCCCTCTGACATTCATATCTTAGTGCTGCTGGGAATTAACCCAGGACACCAGAGCTTCAAGGTGGCAACTTTACCTGTACTTATATAATGTACATACTACACATAACACTGATACAAATCAACATAGATCAGATCAAATATTTCAGGTATTTCCTGCGAAAACAATTATAACAAAAAACAGAATCACAAACTCATGAAAATAGAAAATACTTATATGGACTCTATCTGCCATCTAGCTTTCTAGCTGTCATCTATCTATCTATCTATCTATCTATCTATCTATCTATTATCTATCATCTATTATCTATCTATCTATCTATCTATCTATCTATTATCTATCTATCTATCTCTCTCTCTCTCTCTCTCTCTCTCTCTCTCTCTCTCTCTCTCTATCTATCTATCTATTATCTATTATCTATCTATCTATCTATCTATCTATCTATCTATCTATCTATTATCTATCTATCTATCTATCTATCTATTATCTATCTATCTATCTATCTATCTATCTACTGTATCTATCGATCTATCTATCTATCTATCTATCTATCTATCTATCTATCTATCTATCTATCTATCTATCTATCTATCTATCTATCTATTATCTATCTATCTATCTCTCTCTCTCTCTCTCTCTCTCTCTCTCTCTCTCTCTATCTATCTATCTATTATCTATTATCTATCTATCTATCTATCTATCTATCTATCTATCTATCTATCTATTATCTATCTATCTATCTATCTATCTATCTATCTATCTATCTATTATCTATCTATCTATCTATCTATCTATCTATCTATCTATCTATCTATCTATCTATCTATCTATCTATCTACTGTATCTATCGATCTATCTATCTATCTATCTATCTATCTATCTATCTATCTATCTATCTATTATCTATCATCTATCTATCTATTTATCTATCTTATCTTATCTGTCATAAACATACATTTCTCCAGGATACAATCAAAGGCATGTCAAAAAATCAGGACTGTCCTTAGTTGTTTTGGGATCTTTTATGGTGTAGCATTATTTATACAAAGTAATTATTGTCCAACCTTCAGCTATTGTTTATTCCCTGGTACTTGCATTTTGATAACAACCAAATGGGAACTGTTTGGCTTTGACTTTTGATATCTGGTATCCACCTCTCTTCATACCTCAAACAATGGCTCTGTGGGTACCACACTGTCTATGGGTTCAATAGACATTTCCAGGTTTTTGGGAGAAATGGGAGACACAAAAGTGTCGGAGTTCAAGGGAAGGGGATCTAAAACTCACAGCTCTGCTTTCTAAAGATACCTCTATATATATTGCTTTAATAATGAGTTGAGCTAAAGAATGGAATAAGAGAGAGAAGAGGTAATCAGCTTTTCCAAGTCAACACTTCAGCTCCTGGGCTGTTTGTCCTTTCTACTACACTTGCCACCATCAAAATTGGTTATACCCAAGAAGGTAGACATTCCAAGAAGAAAGTAGGTAAGATTCCTAAAATACCTATTCATAAAACACCTAATTCTCTGGGAACAACGCAAATGTCTACAAAAGGCAAGGAGACATCTGTAGATGGTTGTGAGAATAAGTGATAGTCTATTATTAGTATAGGCTTTAAAGAAAGAAATGTCCTCCATCCTATTGGGAATGGGAGTCCAAATGCAGGGTAATAATAATGGCATCAATACTTCTTATATCAACTCTTTCAACTGCTGGAAGCCAATGTTCTACTGACACTCGGGGGTCTGAGAAGTCAATGGGACATCAATGAATGACATTGGAGGGAAGAAAATGTAGGTTCCTGAATATCTGGGGCAGGATACTTGAAGTAACAAGTAACGAGGCCCTGACAAAAACGTAATGTTGCCCTGCTGAAGAGCAGGCTCCTTTACATACACATTTATTTTAAACTTTTCTTTTTTTTTGTATATTGTTTTAAGTAAAAAAATGTCAGTTATGCCTACAGTGAGGCCACATTTATCTCCCAATCCACATAGTATGGTTGAGGTGTCAGCAGCACATACACTGTATAAACAACAGAACAAGTCACGTTTTTTTGGTTAAACATAATTAGGAGCAGATATGCACCGAGGGCTTGTTCTAATCCAAGCATCAGATTGTTTGGAATGTTTCAGAAAGAGAATTCCTGCAATTACAGTATTACAGTATATTTCTATACGGTGACAGAAAGCAATTCCGTTGCAGATGCCGCACTCCATGCAGATTTTGTTTTGCCCTTCACTGAATGCACCAACTGCCAATTTCAAGTGCTTTACAATTGAAATGTAGCGGCTGCAATTATCATTGTTCATAACCTGCAAATTCGGTAGTGCAAAAGGCAACTATTACCCCCTGTATGAATTTGCACATGAATAATGCTGCAACTGCCAGATTCACAAATTGCCACTGCCCTCATCAAACTGATCATTTTACTCAAAAAGGCTTGGAACCTCCCCAGAGTATGGAGACTGCTGGTGAGAAGCAAGGGACAATAAACCCAATACATATATATATATATATATATATAAATTAGCTGAAACATAAGTGAAACATATTTGCTGCCAGAAGTGGAAGGCGGCAGTTTTAATTGTCGGCTAATGACGGAATGAACATGAGTTGCCAGTGAAATATCTGCAAGATAAGAGACATCATTTTTCTCTTGGTTGAATGTTCAGTATTTAGGAATAGCTGGGAGTAAATTACAAATGAAACTCATTCTTTTTCTATCATTTTGTGTTGAATGTAAGAAAAGCCGAGAGCATGGCACAGAATTAACCTCTCCTGCTCCCGCCGTTGAGGTGGCAGTTTAGCTGACGGCAGGTCATATATAGAGGATAGTGGGGTGCTCTGTGGATTTTAACGTGTCGAGATGAAAATGGCAAAGCAATGGAGTGAGAATATTGTGTCTCTAGTGACCATTGCTACAGGCACAGCCTCAAATGCTACAGAAAGATCACAAATAATCAAACCAAGATGTTCTTCTACGTCAGACTTCCATGGACTGAACAAACGAGGGCAGGCCAAGCACATTCCAACAGAATATATATATTGGGTTATCCATTTCTGATTATACTGTATATATATATGTGTGTGTGTGTGTGTGATACAGTATTCTGTTTCCTAATATTCAGGGCAATGTAACAAATCTACAGGTTTTTACAGCAATGTCTTGACAATATACAAAACTCTGACAAGAATCAATGGCCCAAATTCACTAAGAATCGTAGTTGCGCCAGGCGCAAATTCGCTGCACTTCGCCAGGCGTATTTTCGCCAGCGCTCCGCAAATTCACTAAAATCCGAAGTTGTGCACAGGGGTAGCGTAAGTTTTCGAACTTGCACTAGCGTTAATTCGCCAGGCGAGGCGAAGTTTCGCTAGCGATGGTTCATTTGCATACGGCGCCAAATTCAAATTTCAATGGAGGAACACGTATCTGCACTACAAATGCCTAGAAAACCTTCAAATCAGCAAATAAAAATGTTATTTTGCCCTACACATGTGCCCACTGTCTAGGTAAGTTGCCATGAGTCAGGAAATGTAGGGGGGAAGGAGGGGAGCCCCAAAAATATTTTCGATCTTTTTCAGCCTATCACCCATCATGTAGAAAACACGCCAGCGTTTTTTGGGACTTAGAAAAAAATGTGACTTTTTTAGAAACAATCAATATCTACTCTATTGCGCTTCGCCAGGTCTGAGGTGGCGAAGGAAGTCTAGCGTAAAAGGTAGCGTTCAGTACACTGCGCAAGTTAGTGAATTTGCGTAGTTACATCGCTAGCGAAAATTCGCCTGGCGTAAGGGTGCGAAGTAACACTAGCGAATTTACGCCAGCGTTTGTTAGTGAATTTGTGCAGTAACGGAAAATGCCAAATGCTAGCGAATTAACGCTAGCGTTCGGCGCTTAGTGAATTTGCGCCAATGAGTCTTTAGCAATTGATTTTTTTCAAAAAAAGCCCAAAGAACTTGAGAAATGTTTGTTCCCCTTGTTAAGGAGTAATTGTTCCCGAGAACTTGTGGTGACAAAGCTGAAAGCAGTTGTAGTTTGTGACATGAAAATGAGTTTTATTTTGGTTTGGGGAATTAACACCGGGGGTTAAACAAGTTTGTACATTTTTTACTCTTTTCATCTGGAAACAAGAAGAGATTGAGCCCTCGGGGCATGAGATTTGCTCCTTTTCTACTCCAAGCCAATATACACTGGACAAATCCATATCTGTTGGGTTTATTTCATGGTTTAAATCTTTTTTAGCAAACTATAGAATTATAAAATTATAGAAATTATAGAAAATTATAGAAATATCCCTTATCTGGACAAAGCATTATGCATAATAGATTTCATACCTGTATTTAATAAACTCCAGAAAAACCTGAATAATTCTACTGGGAATTCCATTACTTCCTATTAGACAAGGTCTAATAACTCGTAGCAGCCAATCAGATGTCTACGTTCAAATGGTGCCATTTTGTCTCTATCTGTAACTTCCTAATGTATTGCCCACAAATACCTGTCACTGACCTAACAGTATATATGCTCTGTCTTTCTATTTTGTATTTATTATTTGCCTGACGAAGGGGCCCTGAAGCTTGCAATCTATTGTTAGCCAATATAGGTATCATTTCTACACTACTAATTTGTATTTGTTTGTTTTTTTATTTGTCATTTTTGCTACTGGCTAACATGGTACCACAGTTTTTGTCAAATGGTGGCTACATAACCAGTTGGTTGGTTGCTATGGGTTACTGGACCTGGTAAAGACCTTTATTTAATTACCCCACTAAATTCTGGTACAATTTTAATTCCCACAGGATTGGGAACACCTCCTACTTGTCTTTAAATGTAGTTGATCTTTAAATGAACTGAACGTCAGATCCTGAAACTAGAAACAAGCTTTTCCTTGTTCTTCCCCAACAACAACAACAACAACAACAACAACAACAACAACAACAAGAGCAGCAACAAGAGCAGCAGGCAATGCTATAAATCCTGTATGTGAGCTAAATTAGCTAAATTAGAAATAAAAAAGCTTTTCTTAAGGCCAATTCATGTGTGAAAAATCCTTCTGGAGGTTAAAAAGGCACTTTGTCAGTTCCACAGCCGGGAATAATAATAATAATAATAATAATAATAATAATAATTAGGCAGTTTGAAATGGAAGTGGTCGCAGGACCTTTGTGAAATAAAAACACCAAGGAATTATAATTATCGACATGAAATAAAAATGTAAGAAAGAGAAAAACAAAGAAGGAGCTTGGGGAATCATTAAAAAGCAAAGAAAGAAATAGGAAGTTAAATCCAGGATGGACTGCGGTACATGCAAACTGTGGCACGTCATATATATATATTGGCAGTGAAGCTGACACTCTAATTCATCCATCTATTAGGAGGCTTTACTGCTCTCACTAGAGGTGTAACTACAGAGAAAGCAGGGGGCCCAGGATGTATAGGGGGCCCCATGAAGCCCTGATTAATGAATTTCAACACATATTGCTAAAACAGGACAATCTCTGGATGTGTTGGGGACCCTAAAATGAATTAGCTGTGGGGCCCAGTAACATCCAGTGTTTACATCACTTATTATCTGAGAAATGAGGATGAGAGAGAATAAAGAGAATAAAGAGAATAAAGCAGGAGTCTTGTTCTCTGTCTCATTTCTACACTAAACGACAGCCCCTCTCACACTGGCGCCAGATCCTCACAACTTAACATCAACCACATCTATTCAAGTTACAAAATTGTCTTCACAACATTCACTGATTGTTGTATTATGTCATTATTGTCCCATTATTCCCATAGTTTTCAGCCACACTCTGCTGTGTTGGAGAGCAAAGAGATGATGGGTAAGCACAATATTATTATGAATTCCTCAAAACTTAGTGGGGTAATTAGGGGGCAGTACTTATTATCCCCCACCCCAACCCTCTCATGTGCTGAGACCCCTGGTCCTTTCTGACTTTCTCTCTTTTATACAAGGTAGTGACATTTAGCGCTGGTGCCGGGGGACACAGTGAAGTCAGTGGCTTATCTGGCCGTGTGTGACATTCTTAACTGCCTTCCTAACTGCCTTCCCAAATTCCTCCCCAAGTGCCTTCCCAACTGCCTCCCCAACTACCTTCCCAAATTCCTCCCCAACTGCCTTCCCAAATTCCTCCCCAACTGCCTTCCTAACTTCCTCCCCAACTGCCTTCCTAACTTCCTTCCTAACTGCCTTCCCAAATTCCTCCCGAACTGCCTTCCTAGATGCCTTCCCAACTGCCTTCCTAACTTCCTTCCTAACTGCCTTCCCAAATTCCTTCCTAACTGCCTTCCCAAATTCCTCCCGAACTGCCTTCCCAACTGCCTTCCTAACTTCCTTCCTAACTGCCTTCCCAAATTCCTCCCCAACTGCCTTCCCAACTGCCTCCCCAAATTCCTCCCCAACTGCCTTCCCAAATTCCTCCCCAACTGCCTTCCCAAATTCCTCCCCAACTGCCTCCCCAAATTCCTCCCCAACTGCCTTCCTAACTTCCTCCCCAACTGCCTTCCTAACTTCCTTCCTAACTGCCTTCCCAAATTCCTCCCCAACTGCCTCCCCAAATTCCTCCCCAACTGCCTTCCTAACTTCCTCCCCAACTGCCTTCCTAACTTCCTTCCTAACTGCCTTCCCAAATTCCTTCCTAACTGCCTTCCCAAATTCCTCCCCAACTGCCTCCCCAACTGCCTCCCCAACAGAATCCTATTGAGAAGGTTTCCTAAATGCTGTTGGGCACATTGAGTGCCCTGCATTGGACTCCATTATCATCCAGTCATTGGCCTGGGGTCAACCTGATTTTGGCCAGTGCATAGGTGACCAAATCAAGCTCAGGTCCACTTGGCCACCTTCAATGTGTGTGTGGCTAGCTTCAGTTTGTGTGTTTTACAGAAATACAGAGGAACCCTGCAGGCTACAGAGATTATCATGCAATATGGAGCCTGAATATATGTGTCTGAAGTCTGATCATGAAGTCATTAATCCACTGTGTCACACTGCGCTGTTGGAATGGGATCTGTTATCCAGAAACCCAATATCAAGAAAGCTCCGAATTACAGGAAAGTCGTCTCTCAATAGACTCCATTTTAATCAAATAAATAACATTTTTAAAAATGGTTTCCTTTTTCTGTGTAATAATAAAACAGTCGCTTGTACTTGATCCCAACTAAGATATAATTAATCCTTATTGGAGGCAAAACCAGCCTATTGGCTTTATTTCATGTTTATATGATTTTCTAGTAGACTTAAGGTATGAAGATCCAAATTACGGAAAGATCCATTATCCAGAAAACCCCAGGCCCTAAGAATTCTGGATAACAGGTCCCATACCTGTAATAATAAAACAGTCGCTTGTACTTGGTCCCAACTAAGATATAATTAATCCTTATTGGAGGCAAAACCAGCCTATTGGATTAATTGAATGTCCCGAGCATTCTGGATAACAGGTCCCATAGCTGTACACAGAAGGAATATTGAATGGATAACAAATCCTGCTGGAATGTGAATGCTTGGTATGTGATTAAATGAAGAATATTCTGATGTTGATGATTTATTGTCCCAGAATTCAGTTGGATTCAGCTGGACTCCTAACAAGAGGTGTGCGGTGGCGCTGGACGGCCGCTTCTTTTCCAAGGAGAACATTATGAATAATGAAATGAAATAGACAAGCTTTTAACTGCAGCCGATCGATATGGAATATGTTTAAGACATAACATGATTAGAGCGGCTGCGATGGAGTTTTATGGAGCTGACAGAAACAAAGAAAGGAGAAGATTTCTCAGTCAGTTTTCTCATTACAGTCGCTACTCTGGCATCTTTACACTCTCTTCCCTTGGATACAATATCGGACTGGACCTTCTAGGGCCCACCAGAAACCTGACATCTGCATCCCTCTCTATAAATATCAATATACAGTATATATATAAGGCAAAATGGAGCGCACACCTTGAGCCAGCAGCAAGACCCAGGTGCTTAAACCAAAACAGAAATATATAGACAAAAAACTGCAGCACTCCAAGGATTTTATACATTAGAGTCTAATAAACCTGTTCTTTTCACATTTGATTTTTGTTTAAAATCCTTGGATTGCTGCTGTTTTTTGTCTATATATATATATATATGTGTACTTAATGGTATCTGTATTACACAGCGTATAGTAGGAATAAGAACACAGATTTGTTTAACATTGGAACCAACCAGATCCTGGTCCCACTGGGACATTCCCTGTATCCGGGCAGAGCAGCCCAAAACAAAGCCTGGGTAACACAGCGCCTCTTACTCACACTGATACAGCTACTGGGCTGTACCCTGTTACACCCCAATCATGACCCCGTTACACCCCAATCATGACCCCGTTACACCCCAATCATGACCCCGTTACACCCCAATCATAACCCCGTTACACCCCAATCATAACCCCGTTACATCCTGCATTAACTGTATGTCCTTCATTGTCTGTATGTCCTGCATTGTCTGTATGTCCTGCATTGTCTGTATGTCCTGCATTGTCTGTATGTCCTGCATTGTCTGTATGTCCTGCATTGTCTGTATGTCCTGCATTGTCTGTATGTCCTGCAGTGTCTGTATGTCCTGCATTGTCTGTATGTCCTGCAGTGTCTGTATGTCCTGCATTGTCTGTATGTCCTGCATTAACTGTATGTCCTGCAGTGTCTGTATGTCCTGCATTGTCTGTATGTCCTGCATTGTCTGTATGTCCTGCATTAACTGTATGTCCTGCATTGTCTGTATGTCCTGCATTGTCTGTATGTCCTGCATTGTCTGTATGTCCTGCATTGTCTGTATGTCCTGCAGTGTCTGTATGTCCTGCATTGTCTGTATGTCCTGCATTGTCTGTATGTCCTGCATGCTGTTCCAAGATATACATGCTAACAGATATACATAAACAAATATCAATGAATAAGGAAAGTCTGATCCAGAGACGTGTTTTAAGGAAAATTCATCATTTGGATTTGCAGCTGTCAGTGGACTTTGGGTGCTAATAAAAGACTATCTGGTACCAGTGGAACTCACCCACTATCAGTGACATAAGCCCATTTGTCTCCAGAACATTGTCTGTACAGAGCTCACCAGAGTGACCTGCAGAAGCCCAAGATAATCCACTGAAAACCCCAATGAGGCTCATCAGCTGACGTGTAAAATGTGATTTGAAGTAAGTGAAGTTCTCTCTGGGGCTCTGTGGCCACATATAAAGCCGAGTTTAGTTCTACTTTACCTTGGGAGTGCGAGCGTATCTGCCCCATCTGGCGTCTTTCACTAGACTCATATCCAAAAGCTCCAGCTCCTGCCAGGAAAAAAGAAAGATTTCATCTATTAATTCATTTTTATATAAGACAGTTTTGCATAATGAGTGTTATTCAGTCCTATATACAATCCTATATATTCAGTCCTATATATACAGTCCTATATACAATCCTATATATACAGTCCTATATGCAGTCCTATACACAATACTATATACAGTCCTATATATGGTCCTATACATACTCCTATAAATACTCCTACAACCCCATGAAAAATGAAAACCAATTACAAATGGTCTCAGAATATCCCTCTCTACATTATACTAAGGGGCCGATTCACTAAGGGTCGAATATCGAGGGTTAATTAACCCTCGATATTCGACTAGGAATTATAATCCTTCGACTTCGAAGTCGAAGGATTTAGCGCAGATAGTTCGATCGAACGATCGAAGGATAATTCCTTCGATCGAACGAAAAAATCCTTTGAATCAAACGATTCAAAGGATTTTAATCCAACGATCGAAGGAATTATCCTTCAATCAAAAAAAGTTAGCCAAGCCTATGGGGGACCTTCCCCATAGGCTAACATTGACTTCGGTCGGTAGCTTTTAGATGGAGAACTAGGGGGTCGAAGTTTTTTTTAAAGAGACAGTACTTCGACTATCGAATGGTCGAATAGTCGAATGATTTTTTCTTCGAATCCTTCGTTTCGAAGTCGTAGTCGAAGGTCGAAGTAGCCCATTCGATGGTCGAAGTAGCCCAAAAAACACTTCGAAATTCGACGTTTTTTTACCTTCGAATCCTTCACTCGAAGTTAGTGAATCGGCCCCTAACTGTTCATTTAAAGGTGAACAACCCCTTTAAAACACAGTAAGAGATATAAATGTTGGGCAGGGCAGATGCCCCTATAGTTTGGCTCCATATGGAGAGAGAATTGGGGGGGCTTGGGTGAGACAGAGCTGAGGGGTGACCAGGTCGGAGGGAAAAAGCCAAACTGCTCAGTGTTGATGTGTGTGATGATTGTGTGATTAAAGCTCCACAATTCAGCCCCCCCCCCGACCAGCACCTATAAATCATCTCACTGCTCATATTATAGGGAGGGTCACTATCACTGCTTCATACTCTTTATGTCTCCATCATGACTTCAGCTCCCCCACAATACTATTTACTGTTTAACCCTTAATATGCCACCGTCCTGCTCAGTCAATCTGTGCCAAGACATTCATCCAAGGCCAAGCACTGCTACATAGAGGCACAGTGGGGCTCATTTATCAACACTGGGCAAATTTGCCCATGGGCAGTTATCTAGAGCAACCAATCAGTCATTAGCTTTTTAAAGCCAGCTGCAAGTAGAACAATGAAAGCAGCAATTTGATTGGTTGCCATGGGTTACTGCCCATGGGCAAATTTGCCCAGTGTTGATAAATGACCCCCATTGTTTCTTATATACTAGATATAGTTCGTTATATACTAGATGTGGTTAGTTATATACTAGATATGGTTAGTTATATACTAGATATGGTTCGTTATATACTAGATGTGGTTAGTTATATACTAGATATGTTTAGTTATATACTTGATATGGTTAGTTATATATTAAATATGGTTTCTTATATACTAGTTGTGGTTAGTTATATAGTAGATATGGTTTGCTATATACTAAATGTGGTTAGTTATATACTAGATATAGTTAGTTATACATTAAATATGGTTAGTTATACACTAGATATGGTTTGTTATACATTAAATATGGTTAGTTATACACTAGATATGGTTTGTTATACATTAAATATGGTTAGTTATACACTAGATATGGCTTTGTATTCACACTGTATGATACATTAATTTTGCTGGAAATAGGTGCTAGAAACTTAATTTGGGTGCCAGGGTGGGGCACAGTGAAAGACCTAGATAATGGTCAGTCCATGTGTATGAAATGAAAAACACACAAACGGAGGAATCACAGGCCACTTTACAGCTTGAGGCCACAGGGCCACTTGATTCCAATGAGACATTAGGGTTCAAATACAAAAATAGGATCTAAATTGCAAAAATGCACTTGTCCACAACAACCAATCAGAAAACAGATTTTATCTGTTTCAAACGTTCTCCCCAGTCACTCGTGCCTTGTGCTCCAATGTTCTTCCATCGCTGAGCGACAGTCACTCCGGAGAGCCAGGGCTCCTGCACTTTAATTCAGTCTCCACTTCACTAACTTGACTTGTTCTGCATTCAAATAACTTTCCTGTTTCCTAATCCCTCGATGCTCACGGCACAAAACCAGTGTTTTCCCCAAACCCATTTGTTTATGGAGGTGACGAATGTGATGCTCACTCTCTAATGCGGCACAAACCGACACAACAACAAACATTTAATTCTCAGCAAACTTATCATAGTGATAAATGTAACTGGTTAGAATACATTTTATTATCTACAATAAGCAAAGGAAATAAGACACTTTTGCTTTTGTTTTCCAGTTAGTTGTCCCGTGCTGTTGGTCTCCAGTGTTAATAAATCTGCCCCGTACAGTCGGGACACTGCTCCCGTGACGACACTAAAGAAACCGGTTTTGTTTCCAGGTGCCAGAAAACCAATCGGAGCAAATTTAAGAGCTGAATTCCCAGTTTAAAATGGAATATTTCTCAAATGAATTCTGTATATTTGTGTCGCTCGATGGCTCTGCAATGGGAACGCTGCAATGTCCTCAGTCACATATGAAAGTGGGGGAGAAACCCCAAAACCAGGTTTGTATCACATAACTGAGCTCAGCTTTAAACAGCTCCCGGGCCCAGACAAGATCTATTAAAGCTGAAGCAATTATATTCTGTGCAATATAATGTCAAACTCGTTAATAAAAGCACAGGGTTCGTTTCTTGCGTTTTGTGCAAACGAGTTGAAAGAGGGAAGAAGTGATGCAGAGAAACAGAGAGACGATGAGAGTGAAATTTCTACACGAAGGAAACGAGATGAAAGCAAATGATATTTCTGCTGTTCTGCAGTTAATGAGCCTCCGCTATTAGCAAAGAAATAACTCTATTTACCAATGAATAAAACATAACTAGAATAAAACAGACTGGGAAATGATATCTATTTCCAGACTGAAAGAGAAATTCCAGCACTGACAGAACAATATTACATTATAACACATGTCTGGGGACAGTAATGTAGCTGGATTTCTGGGCAGTGTACATGCAGCCCTGATGCAGCGAAGCATGGGACAAATGCAGCTGAGCATGGGGGAGATGCAGTGGAACATGGGGATATGGAGTAGAGGCAGAGCACAGGGCAGATGCAGCTGAGCATGGAGAGATGCAGTGGAGCATAGGGGAGATGCACTGGAGCATGGATCAGATGCAGTGGAGCATGGAGGATATGCAGCGGAGCACAGGGCAGATGCAGTGGGGCATGGGACAGATGCAGCAGAGCATGGGGAGATGCAGCGGAGCAAGGGCAGATGTAGTGGAGCATGGGGAGATGCAGTGGAGGACGAGCAGATGCAGTAGAGCATGGGCAAATGCAGTGGAGCAGAGGACAGATATAGTGGAGCATGGTCAGATGCAGTGGAGCATAGGGAGATGCAGTGGAGCATGGTCAGATGCAGAGGAGCATGGGATAGATGCAGTGGAGCAGAGGAGAGATGCAGTGGAGCATGGTCAAATGCAGAGGAGCATTGGAGAGATGCAGTGGAGCAGAGGAGAGATGCAGTGGAGCATGGTCAGATGCAGAGGAGCATGGGAGAGATGCAGTGGAGCAGAGGAGAGATGCAGTGGAGCATGGTCAGATGCAGTGGAGCATAGGGAGATGCAGTGGAGCAGAGGAGAGATGCAGTGGAGCACATAGCAGATGCTGTAAACCACAGGGCAGATGCAGCAGAGCACAGGGCAGATTTTCCCAGAATTCCAGCCTCTTTACCAAGGAGCACCAATTGACACCTCACACAATTGCAGAACAAACTCAATTGCAAATGCACATTTTTGGCTTTAGCATTTCCACATTTGGGACTTCCATGTGTGATTCTTGTGGTGGAAATGTGTTGGGGCTTTTCATGTAACCCAGTCTGGGAACTCTGGAATTACCATCACATTCCGGGTATCTGAGCAGATTGGACACTTTGAGCAACTACAGAAGTGATGGAGCCAACGCATCATGTCTAATGAAAATCAACAACAC